>VZTY01004218.1:71678-133373 GCA_013400935.1 Turnix velox
CAGCATTTTCTTTCTGTCTTCTGCAAACTTAATCTTTCAGCCTGCATGAGCTTTGTGAGGCATTTCTGGACTGTAGACATTTACAGGTAAATTTTGTGTGAGCAAAATAGAGAGTCAGTAAAAAGAAGTTTAAATCAGAAGAAGATCATAAGATCTGTGGGCCTGTACATCTACTTATGTCTCAGTGATACACTTTGTAAGTTAACCTCTCATTTGTTTACTTCCCAGAAAATTGTTGAAATGTTTAAAAACAATGATCTCTGTTGCCTTAGTTGTGTTTTCACTTTTCCCTATCCCTTTACTCATGTAGCCAATGTGAAATCAGTGCTTCTGGAATATATGTATATTCCTTACATATCACCTAGGTTAAGTCCTTGTGTATCACTTTGGATAATTTTGATTTGCATCATGGAATAGGGCTTATAGGTGCTACGGTAAAGCAGGTAATAATATTCAGCAGATGTTAATGAATTAAAGATAGGAGTTCAGAGGCAGGCTTCTCACTTTTATTATTATTACCTCACTTTAAGCTTTTAAGTGGCCCTGAGTCTTCCTAAGCAAGTATCTGCAATTTAGTGAGTGGAGTAAATTTCTCCTGGATGTTCACAGGAAGAAGTGACAAATGTGGTTTCATAACACTGTCAATTACTCAATTCCCTTCTTGCAGGTGAATTCTAAGCAACCTTTGGAGAGCAATATGAAGTTAAGTTGTGTCTAAGGCCAGCCATTGTGCATTACAGCACAATGAAGTTTTCGATTAAATGCTCTGAGCTGCAGAATTTCTTACAGAAACATTTAGACAACAGAATAAAAATATCAGAATGTTAATTAACTTTATGTCTATCAGAATTTAACTGATTTTTCAAACAGAGAGAAACATGGCTTGGAGAACACAACTAAGAACAAACATTGCTGATGCTCATACCAAGCCTCTGGTGCAGTGGGATGAAGCTGTTGAGGAAAGTCTTCTGACGAGTAAACAGTAGTCCTTGTGATTTCAAGTCTGCCACCTCTCTGAGAGCCAGGAAGTTGAGGTCTAAGAGACTGCAGGGTCATGTTGAAAGTCTCAGCATGTTTAGAGAAGTGAGAGTTCTGTGATAAGGAAAGGTGATACTGTTTTAGGGCCATCAGGCTCAGTTTCTCACATGGGCTTTACTAGAACCAGATTTGATTTTTGAACAAGTCCTGTCATCAATCTCTTTCTTGACCTTGATAATCTACCTTTTATTTTTGACCCTTTTAATCTATTTAGATAAAACTTCAAGGAAGAAGCAGTCTCCTGCATCACAAAGCACAGTGGAATCCCAAATTTGAACAGAGCTTTGAAGTTCTACAGTGGAAAGAGTTCACCAAAAGCAGCAATGATGTGCATTATTTTGCCTGCTGAACTGTAGCAGATCTTTATGAAGAGTTTACAGAGAGCACTGGCTCCACTTGTGCAATAATCTATGTTTCAGTGGTTTGTGATCCCACATATGTTTTGCTTCAGGAGAGATAATTAGTGTTGCCAGTGATTATCACTTTCTGTGTAATAACTCATATCTACCCTGGACTAGAGGATGATAAGCTTTTGTTCCATGCCACTATATATATACTACTTAAACAGTAAGAATCTCTCATTGGACTTTCTTGCTTTTCTGTGCCATTGGGAATCTTTCAGGGTTTGAGAGAGAGAAAGTGAATGGATGATACACTTAACTGGGGAATGAGGACTGTTAAGGAGAGGTCATGCTGTATCATGCTACAATATTTCTTTATCTTTCACTTAGGCAGACAAAACTTCCTGTTGCTTTAAACCTCCAGGGTGGGAACAAGTGCCTGTGCCTTTGCTTGCCAAGTTAGAGACCTGTCATACAGGACAGGGTAGCAAATAGAGCTTAGCAGGAGTATTTAGCCTTTGGTCTGTGTCACCACACAGCAGATCAGCCTGTAGTGTTTTTGATAACTTGATGGTGGCTTGCAGAATGCTTGTTTGAAGATGGCGCTGTCTGTGTCTGGACAGCACCAGTGGTTTTGAGCAGGCACGGGTATGGCTCCATGGAACCCAGTTTTCTTTGGAGAATTGTTTACTGTCACAACATGCAATTGTGACTAACAAAGGAGTGAAGGGAACAAGCAGGGAGTAATTCTAGTTGTGATTAATCCTTCAGTTTGTCTCTGTTCTGAACCTGACTCCATAAGGAATAAGCAGAAATTATGACCAAGGCATACATTGTAAATGAACCCCAAAATGTTTACAAGATAACACTTTGATTTTTAAACAATTGCTTAAGCAGATAGTTTGTTGACAGAAGGACATTCCTTGAGTCTGAAAATGATTTATGATTTATACAGTAATTGAAGTGGCAGTTGCTTCATCACACTTAAGTTTATTGATTCCATTATTGCATTGACCTCCTTTCTGCTGAACTACCAGTTTGAATGTCTGCACTGTGTAGGATAAATTAAAAGGAAAAGATGCCATTTTCCTAATTCTGCAGGACCCAGTTCTTTGCAATAAGCAAAGAAATGAAAGCAGCCAAACTAGTGGAAAAAGAAAAAAAAAAAACAAACCAGGAGAAATGATGCCTTGAATCTCTTGGATTTTTCAAAGCAACTTTGTGTTTATCAGAATATGCCTTTTCTGCTGGTCAGTGACAGATGCTGAGTTTGCTCTGCTAAAGCTCTGCTGGCATCTGTATTCCAGCAGCTTGAATAAGCAGAAATCCAGAAGAATATGAAAAATATCACATGAAAGGGAGAACAAGGCCAGCTGGAAAGTGACTTCTGAATGATTCCACTTTGTATATTCTACATGGTCAATAATAGTTTCTGCACTTTTTATTTCCCCCCAGAAAAATCACTCATAGTTGGGTGATGCTCAAAGCTGCGAAATAAAAATGTGGAGTGTTGGCACATGAACTTCATGGGAGCTGAAGGACGGAAATCACAGCAAGACAGGAATATTTCTTCTCTTGTGCTCTGCTGGGGCTGCAGCTCCCTCCTCCTCTGGCCTCTTTAGAGTTAGCTGCCTTCTGGTGCAGTCTCCCTCAGTCTTATCTCACTTTTGGGAAGATAGTGGCTTTCTGCACCAAACGGTGCCTGTAAGTGCAGGAGCAGCGTCTTGCCAGCACTAAGTGATCCTCCATCTCTGTCTGCTCTCCCCAAATTCTTGCCATCTCTCAGCTGGCAGCATTTCCCTGAACAGGATGGTGTGAGAGCTGGTAGTCTGCCATGGCACTGAGTACTCAGCTCAAACTAGCATGGCATTACAGAATGAATATTTTTGGCTTTTGCTGCATGTTCCTTAGATTTGACAAGTTTTTTGCTTTCTCCCTTTAATCACCGATGAAAGTCAGCCAGACTGGAAGGACGTGTTTTGCTCCTTGTAGCTGGGAAACAGAACAAAACAAAACAAAGATTTGGCCCTTGGGATGACTGAAATGAGAATAACCCATCTTTCTGTGTCTGGTGGCAGGATGGTTAATATTTTCACCACTGATAGTACATGCTGGGCTAATGAATATAAAGCTACAAAAGCACCTGCAGGATATTCTGGCCATTTAATAATGCAATTTGGAAAATCAAAGGACTTTGATTATAACCAAGGCTTCATATTACAGTCTCAATCTAAAATTCAACGTCTCTTAGCAGTACTTACATAATGGTAGAAGAGATATTTAGCAAGGTCATTTTAGGAGCAGCACCATATTTTTAATGGCATGCTTTGAGCCTGGATTACTACTGTGTTTTGACATAATTCCAGGAGCACCTTTTTGTGGGATTTGGCTCAGACATGCTGTGCTTTCACTGGAGGAACCTGGACAAACTGAGTGGGAAAGAGAGAGAAATTGGGAACCGTCATGTTCTTTCCAAAGGTTTTTCAAGCAGATTTGTTTTCATCCTATTGCACGATGGAAACTTTTGGATGCAGAGTTCGACTTGGAGACCAGAGGGATCTGATAGTCTCTCATTTATTACACTGCCATGTGAGTTGGGCCATATGGCAGAAAAGGAGAACATGGGGATTGTAAAGGGTTTTCTCCAGGGATCCAGCTCTTTCTGTGACTACAGTGGAGTTATTGCCATTTTATGGCACAGACCTGCTCAGATGCTGTACTGAGAAGTGCAGAATACTAATCTGAACTGGGCTCAATTAATTTCTTCCATATGACAGCAAAGCCTTTGGCCTTCTATCATCTTTTTTGATTGTGGTAATCCAAATTTGGACCATAAAAAACAAGTGGAAAGGGCATTTCTCATTATTGTACTGATGGCTGAATCATTAAATGCCTGTTGTTATGTCCACAAATGAGTGTGCAGTTTTTTGGCAAAACCAGGGAGTCAGATTCACTCATGCGGATTAAGGTCTTATTACAGCATGTCCAGGGGCGTTGTATACACCCAGGTCAAACCACTGGGTCTTTGATATGAAACCAGGAGCATGTTTTATATAGATGGTAGAATTTGCATTAGATTTTATCATACTTTTCTCTTTTTCTTTTCATCCATTTGATTAAAGAAGAAAACAATTTAATTTCCCTTCTTCCTCCCTATGAAAAAGCTGTTTTGCTGGCAAATGAAAGTGATGAGAATTTTTTGAAAATTTTATCAAGCAAATACTTTCCATCTGACAAGACTGAAACTCCAAAGGTGCCAGGAAAGCAGGAAGCCAGTGTGACATTAATTAGAGGAGATGGTCTGGCTCTTGCTTTTGCCATCTAACTCCATTTTTCTATTCCTGCATCACCTCACAGAGAAAGCCCAGTAACTGTTTAGGTTCTTTATCCTGCTGGTTGTCTTTTACATTGCATAGCAGGAACTAAGAAAGGAGAGTTTATTTGCAAAAGTATCATGAAACATTTTTCTGTGCTACCTGAGAAAATAAACTTTTTATATTTTATATAGCCTGAGCTTAAATGAGTAAAGGGAGAAGTGTGGCCAAAAGAGTGGCTAAGTGCATAAAAACGGAAAGAAGTACCTTCCACAAGATCCTCTTGTAATTTCATTAGATTGATGATTAGGAGCACAACCATACTTTAAATGCAGAATAGGTTATGGCTTGCTACCTCTTGATTTAAGAAAATGCATAAGGATTAAATTAAAGTAAATATGCCTGTAATTTAGTATATTGCATGTGTTCAGCTGTTTGATGAGTATCTAGCTCCCTTCAGTGCCAGCTACTTCCTAATCAAGTAATAGATGAGGCTGGAAGGAGGCTGCTCTGGTTGAGCACTTGCTGCTGGGAAAAGAGTTTTAAGGGGCCAGGTACAGAATAAGCAAGAGGAGGCAGGATGCTACAGGAGCAGGGAAGCTGGGAGGATCTAGAGTGCTTCAGTTGCTTCTTGTAGGCATCATTTATATCTTTTTCCTTAAGGTTTCACTGGTTCAAGTGCATAAATAGTGATTAAAGCAGTTGATTGAAGCAATCGTCTTAATATCTTCTGTTATAGTGTTGGTATTTGTCTCAAATGAAATGATCCAGTATTTCCCTGTTTAAGGACATATTAAGTGATCCACCATCTCACAGGCTAATGATTGTAGGACAGATTTTTTACAAGTAGTGTTTTTGGATGCATTCATATTGTCTTTATTGCTAACCTGGATAATTAGCTGTTGTTGCAGTGGTTTCCTGTCTTGGGAGGTTTATAAACAGCTGCCACCAAAAAAAAAGGAAAAAAGAAAGCTAATTAAGAAGCAAGTAAATCTAAGGCTCAGCTTCTCAAATTCTGGGATCACAGGGGATGACTGCATCCATTGATTCATGATGGAAATATATTAGGACTGTGTCTTCTACAAGAAGAATTCACCATGTGAGTGGTGAGACACTGGCACAGGTTGCCCAGAGAGGTGGTGGAGGCCCCATCTCTGGAGACATTAAAGGCATTAAAGGCTTGCTGAGGCTCTGAGCAACCTGATCTAGTGCATGATGCCCCTGCTCACTGCAGGGCAGTTGGACTAGATGGAATTTGAGGGTCACTTACAACTCAGTGCATTCTATGGTACTAAATCACATATTATGGATGAATTTAACCCTAACAGCTGCACAGTATTCCAGCTTTAGACTATGCAATAAGGTAACCATTTTTCCCTGAAGTGGTTATATTGAATTTCTTTAGAATTTTGATTAGAAATTCTTTACAGTGAGGGTGGTGAGACACTGGAACAGGTTGCCCAGAGAAGTTGTGGATGCCCCATCCCTGGAGGTGTTTAAGGCCAGGCTGGATGAGGCACTGAGCAACCTGATTTAGTGGGAAGTGTCCCTGCCCATGGCAGGGAGGTTGGATCTAGATGATTTTTAAGGTCCCTTCCAAACCAAACTATTCTAGGATTCAAAGTCATAGTAACAGTGATGCATTATGTTTGATGATGGATTGAATACTAGAATAGTTTGGGTTGGAAGGGGACATCCACAGCTTCTCTGGGCAACCTGAGGGTGTGCTCAATCCCACTGTCCATGTATCCAGCAAAGATGTTAAATAGCACTGGTCCCAGTGCTGATCCCTGAGGAGCACCACTCGTCACTGGTTTCCACCTGGAATATGAGCCTTTGACTGTGACACACTGCGTGTGACCTTTCAACCAGCTCCTTATCCAGCAAGTGGTCCATCTGTCAAACCCATCCTTTCCAGTTTGGTGACCAGGATGTCATGTGGGACATTGTCAGATGCTTTGCACAAGTCCAGGTAGATAATGTCAGTTGCCTTTCCTTTGTCCACTGATGCTATGACTCCATCATAGAAGGCCACCAAATTGGTTGGGCATGATTTGCTCCTGTTGAAGTCATGTTGGTTACCTCCAATCAGGAGCAGAGGCCAGATCAAAGTGACCTGTTTCTGGGATCTTGAGCTTCTGCTTTGAATTGTTAAGCTAGTAATAATGATGGATCCTTACATTCATACTGTTATCCTGAGTATTAGTTCTTTAACATCCCATTGCTGGTGATGGGTGTGGTGGGAGTGTTGTATTGAGTGTGGTTACACATGTATTCAGTATGATTTTGTGGAATACACAGTGGTGTGGGAATACAACATGGAGCAGGAGCCAGCACTGCTGGGTTTGGTTTTCTTGGCAGGTTTATAAGATCCTGGGAGTGCAGGCTTTTGGATGCTGGTGCCAGCCATCCTGCTGGTTTGTTGTTGCTGTTTCTTGTTTGCGTTGCCACAGCGGCCCAGGCAGGGAGCTGGACGTCTTTGTTCTATGTGCTCTGTATACACAACACAAAATGTGATTTAGGGAATGTTTTATAAACTTGCAAGAATAAAATAATTTTTCTAAAAATTATACACAAGTATTGAAATCAACTGTTTTGTTTTTTCCTGAGGTGGTATGCTGCTTTTTCACCATTACAAAGCTTATAAAAATAAATAAAGATAGCAAACCAAAGTGATTAATTATAATAATGTATTTACACTTGTTTGTTTAAGGTTTTGTTTGTGAGGGTTTTATTTTAAAGGATCATTTTCAAATACTGTCAATGCAGTCCTTTCTGAAAATTATGACCACATAATTGCCTACAATGAAGAGAAGTATGAGTCAGGTCACCACATCTGTCTCATGTGAAAGAACCAAATTTGTTTGGAAACAAGCCTATTTGGAAACATTATTCCCATTTATTTTCTTACTTCCTTTAATCCCTCAGTGCAGGGGGTTAAAGAGAACCATCTCATCAAGTTGCTGTCAAAGTTAATACTTTTGAAACACCCTGAATACTTTGCAAATTACACCTCTAAAACATTAATTTATTTATTATTGTGGCCCCTCTTGGAGACAAACTTTGCCTTTCTATCTCCACGTGTCTCATAAATGGGTGCTATGTTATTATTTGCCGTTAATCAGTATTTTTCTTCTGGGGAATGGAAACTAATTGATGCAGGCTGGAAATTCTGATGAGCTCCCCCTCTTAAAAGTTGTAGCTCAGGAGTTCCCTCTGTCACACTGCTGTCTCATTAAGCCAAAATTTTAAGCTATTTCCCTCTCTTATTTTGATGTCTGCTTTGTGACATACTCCTTTTAACATTACATTTGTGTCCTGAAATGTATCTGGTGCTGCTGCGCAGCTGAGAGGTGCAGGCATTTCAACCACAGAGCAGGTCTGTGGCTTGTATTCATATTCAAATTTTAGTATCATCTATCTATGAAATTATTCATCAGATTCCTGTGTGAATGCTTTTAATGGTTTAATGTGCTCGGCTGATAACAAACTGCATGCTGAAATGTAATGTTGCTCTTTTTAGACTTGATTAGACTCTATCCTTGATTGTGATTTAATGGCTGTTCACAAGCTTGTTCACTCTTGCTCTTGCATATTAAATACCAAAGTATCCAGCCAGGTCTGCCAAAGTCTTTCAAGGGACCATGCTTTCTCAAGGGAGATGAAAAGCCCTAAGTAGGCTAGCGTTTTGATTCAGGACTTGGATTGTCTTGATTGTTCTTGGTCACCAAAGATTTTGTCTGTAAATCCCTCTGGAAGTGTTTAAGTGCTCAAAGACCTGAGTCAGCACTGGATTTCACTCTCCTTAAATGTCATCTAAACAATCAAACAAAATCCTTTTTAAAGCAATTAACACAAGCAATAGCAGTCAAAACAATTCCAAATGTAGTTTTTATTCACCTTCTCCTTTTCACTTCTCAAATGCCTCTCTAAGCAATTGTGCCAGAAAAACTAATACACGATTAGGAGTTAGCTGCTTCTCCTATGCTTTGTAAATAGTCTCTAACATCATGTATTTGTGTATCTTGGGTACTTGCATGGCCTAAATTACTTTATCTCTGCTTTTTAGCATGAATTATTTTTCACTGTGGCTTTAAAAAAAATGATAGACCTCTCTTATCAGGAAGACTGTGGGGATTTCCACAAGAAGTCTGCAGAGCAAGTGCTTGATCTGAATTCCTACCTTTAATGCCATTCCCAAACAGTCATGTTTAAACTATGAAAGTGTGATAGTGACACTGTAGTTAGAAGACTGTTTAAGCAAGACCCTAAAGTTATACCATGTGCTTGTGCAGCACAGCAAGAGATTAAATGTCTCTGATTGTTTTCTGGATGAAGGGTCAGATGAAGGAAGATGCCCAGTGGGAATGTGGGACCATGGAAGTACATAGATGTCATCTAGTAATGTGCTTCTCACCTTTGGCCAGTGTGTCTTTTCTAAGCCCTGGTGATCTCATGTTCTCTGAGGAAATATCTGTAAGAATAAATTAGCTTTTAAGGTGTAGGTTGTTGACAGCTGACCCTCAGGTGATGTTGAAAGTAGCCTGTCAGCCGTGTCATGATTTGAACTAGAGCTGATTTCCACAGCCTGCATTAACTTTTGCTTGTCTAAAGAAAGAAGTAGCCAAAATTGTCTAAGGATTTTCCCACATTCTACTCGCTGTGAAAGAGAACCAGTGGGAGAGAGGTGCCAGGGGCTAGTAAAAGGGTGTTGCTCTTCAGATATACTCAAGTGGAACAGATGAGTTGTCTTGTGAGGAAAATGGCCAACATGGACATCCCTCTGTTGCGCCTGTCTGTGTGGAGACAACCTCTCACCTTGGGCTGTGGTCACATCATACCCCGCCAATGCCCCCAGGCCAACCCACCTCCACTTGGTTTACTCCTGGCTGTCAGGGCCAGGACAGAGGAAGGTGTAGCCCAGCATGAAGGTGCAGACAAATAAATGTGGTGTCTAAACGCTGGGGAGCAATTTGGCTGTATAACCTTGTGTCACTTTGGCTGTCTGAAAGCTCAGCATCCTATGAGCATACATGAGATTGGCAGAATAAAATACATATCTTTTCACACCAGCCAGGTGGAGTATATGAAGGCACCTGAAATAGCATGAAATATTTAATTTAATTACAGTTGTAATTCCTGGAACTCCACTGGCCCCACCTATGCAGAGTTAGCTCACATCTGGCTGTACACCTGTGCTTGGGACAGACACCAAGCTTACTGGCCTTTTATTAAGTGCATAAGAGATTAAATGCAGAAAGCTGTAGATGAAGGAATGATTTTGCTGGGATATGTAACATGGTGTGTAGTAGTCAGCAGAGAAAAGCCATAGAAAAGATGCGTTTTCAACCCCTGATGAGAAGGTGCAATTGACTTATTTTGAAAGTAGTCTTACAAGGAGGCAAGTTCTTGTTCCCTGCTTTAAAACACTCATGAAGATTAAAACCCCCAACGTGCCTGTTGCCATCCAAGTGGCTCTTTTGTGATTGCATTCAACCCTGTGCTTCCCTTGCTGCCTGCTAAAAGTCCTTCATTTTTCCATGGGGAAATAATCACCAGCTGAAGTGGATCAAGAATTACTTTTAGGTGGATCATACTCTGCAACAAGTTTAATTACAGCTGAAGTGGCAGATATTCCCCTTGTGACACATTCTGCCTTTACTGGCACCAGAAGAAACATTTAGCAGTGGAGGGACTCTGAATTTCCTGGAGAATTTTCTGCTTTTCTGCTGCTCTGAGCAGGTGACTCTTACATTAGCCCAGCTGCCCCTTTCATCTTCCTTGCAGGAGAGAAGCAATATATAACTAGTGATTTAGTACATACCCAGCACAAGGACTGGGTATAGGACTTCAAAATGGGCAAAATATTCTGCAAAATTAAATTGCGTGACAGTATTTTATTAAGGCAGCAGCTCTGGGTTTTGTTAAGATTTAATGTAGACATTTTTATTACTTATTAATCAAATTCCAGAAATGTCATATCAGTGTGATTTAATTCCTACTTAGTAATCCTCTAAATGCAAATATTGGAACTCTTTAAAATAAGCAGAATGTTTTTTTCAGTTGAGCTTGATGACGCTGATTAAGAATTACCTGCAATAAGTTGTTTTAGTTCCAGTGTAGATTATCTGTTTAATGAAATAAATTACTATTTCAGGGTAGTGTAAAGATAAGCACTACTATGGGTGAGATTTTCAGAAGCACTTTGTGATGGCTTAACTCTGCTCTTTATTGTGGGTTTTACCATTCAGTTCAAACAGAGGAAGGTGAGGGAAACACCCAGTGTCCATCGTGGATAAATGGCACACAGACAATGCAGAAACATTTCTTCTCTGTGTTCTCTATAAAATGTTTGTTCAGCATTGCTATGAAATCCTAGTTGTCTTGCTAAAAGTGAAAGTCTTCTGCCAAAGGCAAGGACAGGTTAAGCTAAATGAGCTGAAAAACAGCTGTTACACTCACTGGCAGTACTTTATTGTCTGTGTCTTGTTAGCTTTTTGTTGGATTTGGCTCAGTTCCTTGAGAAACAATCCCATCTCTTGAAGAAACAAACCTCATGTTACCACCTTAAAATAATAGGAAAAGTACTTGATTCTTCTTACAGTATTCCTCCCATCTTCTCCACTCTTTAAGCTGTGATGTTTGGCTGTTTTCCTCTCAGCCTCTTTTTGGTGTTGAACCTGATTCCTATAATATTTTTCATTGCCTTGTCCCCTAAAACCCCAAGCATGCCAGAAGCTATTCAAGCAAAACATTACCAGTTCATAAACTATCTTTAATTAATATACATATCAGAAATAGGTGGTGTTAGAGTCTGTTCAGCCAAACCAAGCATCATGCTGTTGTTTTTTATTCACAGATCTCTTCTTTCCTTGGTTTGCTGGAATCTCTGTTGAATCATAACATTGAGCTGGGAGCCCTTTGGAGGGTGGGGGACTTGGGTAGTTTGCCAAGGGGCTGGCTCCACCCTACCTTCTGGAGCCTGGGAAATAACAGGATCAATGTGGATCAAATTTGAAGTCCAAGAAATGAGGACCTTCTTTGACAAATCAGAAATGTGTGGCTTTTAGCCCACTTTCTCATGCCTGGCTCTTGCTGATGCTCTTGAGATGATCAAACATGACACTCAGCTTAGCATGGTGGTGCTGGGGCAGGCCTTAAATTTGAATTTTCCATGCTTTTGTGATTGACGAAGCATAACTCCGTGTTGGTGATGGTTCACATGTGCATAGTATGTGAGTGAGCTGAGAGGGAATTCACCAGGGCTTCCCCACGAGGCTCTGGCCTCCTGCAGAGGAAGGCAACAGTGATTTGCAAGCAGCCAGTTCTTCTGCAGAACTCTCAGAGCATATGTTTATTAATTGTTATTAATTGTCCTTCTGTATATCGATAAAATGCATAATGAAACATGTACTTAACTGTAACTTCAGTGCTAGTGTAGTTGGGTGTAGTTGCACACTGGGAGCATAGAGCAAGTAAAGAGTCCTGTAGAAGTTTATTGTAGGGGAAACTGAATGTAATTGGTTTTGAGAAGTATGTATGTTCATTCCAGGACCCTGCTTGCTAAGCTGAGATACAGAAGGAAAGAGCTTTCCATGCATGATGCTTTTCATGCAGATGGAAAACCTCTCTTCAAGCTGGCTATATTTTTCTAACTCAATTCTGTGTGAGAAGCTCACAGATAACTGTGTTTGCACACTGAGAAGGCGCTGCTTAGGCAGAGGCACCACAGAAACAGAGTATCTCAAGTTGGAAGGGACCCAGAAAGATCATCAAGTCTAACTCTCTGCTTCTCACGAGACTGTCTAAAACTGAACCACAGGACTAAGGAAGGCCACCTGGTTTCATTTCCAGTCCTTAACCTTGGCTGTCTCTGTAGCCTTAAATAGATAATTTTGGACAACATTTTTTGAATGTTAATGTCTGAAGATAGATATCCAGATTTGTAGTTAAGCATGTAAGTAGGACTGCTCTGGTTTTTATAGACACTGACTCCCACAGTATCTTTATGTGTTATATTGTGTGGGGGTTTGCAGCAATACTGAAACCTAACCGTGGGCTTAGGTGTGTAATGTAAGCCAGGCAAGTTTGAGAATGTCAGCCTTGACCTACACAAACTTAATTTTTTGCTGCTCTAGCAATTTTCTTCTAACCTAGGAAGGATTACCTGTCTGAAGAGAATGCCTGGAGGACTGATGAACAACAAGTTATTTGATTATGAAGGTATGATGATCAACCAGTAGTAGGTATTTTCTGGTTTGTAAATAAAGACAGCTATTGTCACAATACAAAGAGGGAGATTTCTTCAGACATATTGCCCAAACATAGTCTGGTTGTCTTGGGCAAGTGCAGCAATTGCATGTTTCTGAATATCAAGACTGTGCTCTTAAACACAGCCTTGTTTGATCCACCCTCTACCAAAACAGATGAGCTGCAGTTTCTTAACAAACAGTTAGAGAGCTTCTTAGAGACATGCAATATCAGACTGATGAGATAAGGGCTCCTTTGTGGTGCTCTGGTTTCATAAGCATGCTAGCTCCATGGGCTGGGGCAGAATATTTGAGCATATTATTTAAAAAGAAAAAAGGAAAAAATTCCTCTGTTCTAGTAAAATTTTGGGGTCACATTCCAATCTCATTTTCATCTCTGGCATAGACAACAGAGGAGCTTACAGCTACATCAGGAGCTAACTTGCTTTTCATCATGTGGGGACCAAAGCTCCTCTTAAATTCCTCTGGTCCACATTTGCAGCGGCAGAGACATGTTCATCTTACTTTGTAATATAAAAGGAGTGAGTTCCATGGCACACTTCAACAAATTTGATTTGATGATAATAAGTGCAAGAACAGCTTTCAGCTTGTTACAGAGCCTGCGTGTTAAAAAAGAAATTCCCAGTGAATGTTAATATTGTTTGCAGGCAGAAGAGTCTTCAAGTCTAGTATCCATCTCCTTTCTGTTCCCTGAGTGCTGTGACAACTCTGGCCCTTTTGGGGACAGACCAAAGTCTGCTGCCACTGGAATGTGTATCAAGGCCCACTTTTGTCTTGCTGAATTCAATGGGAATTTTGTCTTTAAATATAGAGGCAGCCCTGCTGGATTCCTTCTGTTATAATTTATTCTTTAAGCAATTTATGTCCAGAAGTACTGACTGCCTCTCACTTCCAGTGACTTAAACTGGAGCTGACTATTTATCACCCTTGAAAGGTGGGGTGCTTCCCTGCAGAAGATTCCAGATTATTCAGCCATCCATAATTGATCACAGACAATTTTTTCCTTGACTCCTGATGAGACTGTCTTAAGTCAGGCTTGGTTTGGTTCAGTGTGCTTTTGTACAGAGGTGTTACATTGCTTTTCACATAATTGGGTTAATGCTGAAAGCGTTGTCTCTTTTGATTAACATGCTGCAGTTTTTCTCTAACAGGTAGAGAACCAGTACAGACACAGAGTCATTTTGACTGCCAGAAAAAAGGTTTTTCAAGCAAATGGGTTTATTGAATACTTGACCAATCTTTCAGAATTCAGCTTTTGAAGAGAATCAGCACAGGCAAATGGGTTTTCTGGGGTTTCAAATAAAGTGTCAGAAAGGATCTTGACTTTTGAGAAATGCACCGCCTGGCTTCTTTTCTCATTCTGAAGCCAGGAAGCTGTTTTGCTCCAATTTGGATTCAAGCATCTTGTGCAGCACAGGGCCGTGTGAGGTACACAACTGCTGGATTGTTTCTTTTTTTAACTGAAAGATTGTCAGCCACTTGGATGAGTCACAATCATGAGCCTAATTTTAGCTAGTACACGTGTATTGGGAGAATCTACCAGAGACAGTTCCATCTCAAGGGCTGAGAGAGGTGAAGTGAATTTTGTTTTGGGGATTCTTACAAATCATCTTTTGTGTCTCAATTCTCTTATAGCTTTGTATAGTCATATCACATGACCTTGCTGTTTGAATTCACTTAGTTCCTTCACCTTCAAAGAGTTTATCAGGAAGAGACAATCTAGAGTGACATCAGTACTATGATTAATGCTTGTTGGGTATGTGTTTCAGTTGTGTTTGTGTTTTGGAACATAACAAATTCCAGAGCTTACTCAAGCTGTCTGTAGTGTCCTAGCTGATTTATCCATACACAGCCTATGCTGGTTTCCTCTGACATAGGAAATACCCAGGAAAGTGTGGTGGCACCTAGTCTAAGAGCAGTTTGGTGTATGCAGTCAGAGCCCTCCAGTCATTCAGGCAGCAGAACCCACCTGCCAAAGCTCATGCTGCTGTTTAGTCACTGCTGCTGTTATTTTAAGGTAGTAAAGGTATTCTGGTGAATATGGTCCACTTGTACCAAAGCAAGACAGCCTCTGGCAGGAGCTGGTTTCTGTGTCTTACAGCCTATTAGGAAAGCAACATGGACAGCATGGGAACGAAAAGGCATGTGCTTTTTATGGCATCTTACTGTTCCCTAGTGCATTATTCCTGTTTCCTGTGAGGCAAAGTTGTCAGACTGGATTTTGCAAGGATATGGAGGCAAAGTTGTCATTTACTGCCCTGTGTTCAGCAAACAGCTATTAGCAGTACCCAAGTCCCTCCTCTGCTTTGTGCTCTGCTCAGCTTCTGTGTACACCTTGGTTGTAAACTGCCATATGTTGTTTATAGGGAATGCAAAGGCAGTGTATAATTTTCCACTTAATCAGGATGTTCTTAATCGTCACATTGCCCAGAGAACTAATTAAAGCCAAATGTACTCAATAACTGCTGCTTAAGAGACACAGTAATTCTGCTTAGTAGGAACATCCTCAGGTGATTTACAGGTACCTGGGCTATGTCCCATTTTTAGACTGAACCTGGCCTGGTTTCTCCTAGGAGAGTTCTTACTTTTTGGCTGAGTTATGATGGAGAGAATGTCTGTGCAAACAGCTTCTCTCACTGTCTGATGCATATTGAAGCTCTGCCTTCTCTAGACCAGGTAGGCTTCTGCTCTGAGCAGATACACTTCATCCATTACCCCAAGGAGTCTCAGGCTGCGTGCTGCTGGTGGTGATGGTGACAGTCTCTCTTGATCTTTGCTTGCACTGAGCTTAAACACCACCTGGTCCTGAACATGTACTCCTGATTTGTGGTGCTCCTTGTGTTGTCCTGGCAAACTATTTATTCAGCTGTGCAGTAGCTAAATCTGGATACTGCTCTGGCTGAAAAATAACCCAGAGAAAGAGGGGAAAAAAGAAAAGAGTCACCTCATCCCAATCTGTTCTCTAGCCTGGTGGTATGGCTGCACAAACAGTTGTACAAGTACAAAGAAGGGAGTGGTGGGAATGAGTGGGTGAGTCAGGGAGAAGGGAGGCTATTTGAGCCAGTGCTGATGCCAAATCTCTACTTGCCAAATACTTCTCAGTTCCTCTGTTTTCTTGAACATTTCCTCACATCTGCTCTGTCACAGTCAACACTATGGATGTTACCACCTCTGCATAGTAACAGCTGTACTGGTACAGACAAATACTTAATCTAGCTCTATATCCTGTCTCCAGCAGTGGTCATAATAAGCAGACCCAGGGGGTAAAAAGGGGACATGTGTTTCTGATACTTCCACAAATATTCTCTCAGCCTCAAACAATTTTCAGCTCAGGGATTTTTTGAACCTGATATAGTTCATTTACATAGAAACCCTCAATGTATCTCTTGAGTACTTGTCCTAGGCAAGTACCCCTTTGAAGGCCACCGTTCATGACATCTTTTGGGAAGGAGTTCCTGCTTGGGATAGTCTTGAAATCTGTAGGCAGGAGAGACCTGTAGTAACAACATGAACAGAGAGCATGTGGCTTACAGAAGGTGAGTGCTGTGAGAGCAGTCCAAAACTGTCACACCTCTGCTTATCAAGGGTGGTCTCCAAACCAGAGTAGCTCCAAATCGATAACTCTTGTTGAGACTGGTCCCTGTCTTACCGTGGCTCTCAAACCGTGCCGAGGAATTATTGTCTGTTTTGGCATGATAAGTGTGGAGCCCCTCAATGGCTCCCAGCCTGGGCAGGTGAGTTGCAGTGCTTGGAGGTGTTCCTTGGTGCTTCTTAATTTACAGAAGGCAGCTATGATGCCTTCAGCGAAATGTGTGAACTGATATAACTGGGATATTCCTAGATCAGGATTTTTACCTCTGAAGGTTTAGGAAGATGACAATTTCCTAGAGGAGATAATAGTCTTTATTTAGCATGCTTAAATGAGTGATTCCATTGAGTTGGGTTTAATGCTGAGTCCAGTCACCTGTGACCTACTCTCATAATGTTTATTAATTTTTTTGCATAATGTTGGTCTACCTGTGCAACAGATAAAAATACTGGAGGACAGGCTTCTTTGAAGAATTTGAGTTGTCATGAAGTTGGTAACAAATGCCTAGCTACTGTTCAGAGTAGATGAAATATTTTGGTTGTCTCAGTCCAAAACATGAAAGAAAAATGTGAAAGGGTCCTTTCTACTGAAGAGTAATGAAGTTCTCAGCTGGTGTGCTTAGCCAAAATGACCAGGAAGGAGTACTTGGGATGCACACCATGTGTTCCCTGAGGTAGATGGGTTGAGTTTATAGCTGGAAGTATGCCAGCCAGTGGAAGAGCTTGCAGCCTGAATCAGTTTTGTGGGCAAATGAAGTTTTTTACATCCTAATTGTGGTGGTTTAACCCCAGCCAGCCACCTTGATTAAGGTAAACATCACCTAGCAACAACTAAACCAGTGTTCATCATGAACATTATTTTCATACCAAATCCAAAACACAACAACCACTAAAAAGAAAGCTATCTCTTCTGAAACAAGGACAATGATGCATGTCTGATTTCATGTGGATTCACGTTGAATCAGAAACTGGATAATACATAATTTTCTGTGCACATCTGTGCTCTGTGTCCAAGTGAGTGAATTACAAAATCATAGAATGTCAGGGATTGGAAGGGACCTCTAGAGATCATCCTGTCCAATCCCCCTGCCAGAGAGGGGCATTCTCAAGAAAAGTGAATCCACACAGAGCTGTGTTGCCAAAGTAGGGCAAATTTGATATGTTTGTTTATTGGTGTGTTTAATGGAGGGTATAATTGCTCCTCGAATGACCATACCTCTTTACTGGAATGAGAGTGAAAACTCTCCATCTCTTTTCACCTGATGTTTATCGTGTTTTTCACAGTAATCCTTGCTTAGACCTGTAGGGCAGTCTTCATCAGTGGGGAGCTGATGACCCAAGTTAATAAGGAACGTATGGAGAAGGAATAAAATGACCTCGTATTTATTTGCACATTAAAATCCTTTCTCTGACAGGCTGTACATTTCTTTTTTCTGCCCCCTTGGGATGTGATTCCCCCTTTGTAAGGTATTTGCCATTTATGTAAATGATTGTGATTGCCAAACTACTCAAACCAAGGACAAAAGCAATCACAGCCTCTTATCTAGCATCCAGCATTCCAGACTCCAGCTCCCACATTAGCTTCTACTTCATTAAAATATATATGACCCAATTCAAGAGCTAATTTGGATGAAACCATTAGGCTTCTGTCCTCATCCCTGGTAGAAGTCTGAAGTTCATTTTCACACATGATTGAGCAGCTGCAGCTTTAAGATGCATGAAGGTTATTGCAGTGTATGAGCACATAAAAGGGAGGGGGGGAAGCAATGGACATACTCATTATTTTGGTAACAACATAATTTTGTAAGGTCTAATTTGTGCTCCACCTGTGGAACATAACGCAGTTATAAAAATATGTGAATGAGTTAAACACATGAAAGGAAAACCAAGCCTCTGAGAGGGGACTGTTGCAGGATGCACATGTAGCTGAAAAGTTGATGGTGGTCTCACTGGAGTCCCTGGTGGAAGATGTCTGGTCAGATATCCAGAGGTGTTTGGACCAGGAGGTCTCCACACACACTCTGCAAAGTTTTTTGGTATGGTTTGGTATGATTTGGGGTTTTCTTTTTTCTAATGGATAACCATTTTAAATGCCTTAACTTCAAAAGAAGCCTTTAACAGGCAAAAAATACTCAGAAGACTTAAAACCCCAGAACCTCAAGATCGTTTTTAATCTGGCAAATCCAAGTAATTTATCCCAGTAATTTCCGTCTCTTGGGAAGGATGCCATGACTAGATGGTGTCAGTAATACCTACCGGCATGTGTAGCTGGCAGGGATTTCTTCCCTGGAGCTGTTATCAGGGGATATCAAGTGACTCTCCGGCCTGATGGATGAGTCACTACAATCTCTGGTTTGTTTGTGCATTTTATCAGAGATGATCAGGCAGCCGTCAGCATGATTGACTAACTCCTCGCGAGTGGCAGCCACCAGGAGTTGAACTGAGGCAACACGAGCGACAGCTAAAGAATAAGCAACAATCTGTCTTTTCAAGTGAGTCCTTCTGCTGGCAATTTGACAAATTGTATGGTGTAGCTGAAAAGTTCTGCTTAATGTGTTACATTACTTAGTTTCAAAATACTCTGTTCTGAATTGCTTACATTTAATTTCTGCCGGCTCGAATGCTTAATGATATCGGTGTGAATACAAGAAAATTGACAGAAAAATGCTGAGATGGTGCAAGTCGCCTGAGACTTATTCCTAAATATACTTACAAATGCCTGTTTCAGCATTTATAAAAATAAAGTGACATTTTGGTTTTCTACAAAACAGGATGTTATGGGAGACTTCTCCATATAAGTGGACCAGAAGGAGAAATGGTGAGATTGAAAACAATTTGTTTGCCCTCAGAAAACTACCTGCAAACTTCCAAACTTTTGGTTTTCCTGGCTGATTTATGCCTTGAGTGACCTCACAGCTCTTCTGATCATCAGTGTTTCCCCATGTAATTTTGTAATAACTTTGATTCTATAAGAAGTAAATCATGATTTATTGAATGGTGGCTGTATCAATTTATTGTAGACATATAATTTATTTCTCATAGTCTGTCCAGTCAGTGATGTCTTGTACATGGTGAAATAACCACATAGTTTGTAAAAAGTTTTCCAGGAAAAAAATAAAGTGTGATTTTAAACAATTGCATTTTTACTGCTGAATGTCCCTACAAGGTTATCCTCCTTTACAGTGATCTTATTTTTTCTTAGACTGACAGATCCAATTTGTATCTAATTTGAAATATTTTCCTCTGATTCCGGAGCAGCATCCCCAACTGAAGAGCTATTTGCAAACAATTGAGTGGACATATTTTAAAAACTTATTATAAAAGTACTTCAGATGCCCCTGTTTATTCTACATGGCAACGAAGTAGGGCTGTACTCAACTGAGAGTGATACTAAGTCAGTCAATCCCATGTGATCCCTAAAAATGTCCACTGTCCATTAAATCACTAATAATCTCTCTTGGACTAAGACAGTTTAGATATTTGGAGAGCTTACAGTATCTGGTTGCCTTTAGGTTTCCTGTTATGCTTCTTAGTCTGCTCCAGTGTGAAAACACAATGTTTGTGTTGGCAGGTACAGACTGTAGATGAAGTATCAGTTGTACATCACCTGTTTGTCTTCATCACTGCCACCTGTGGCAGGTGCTTCACTGTGGTGCTTCATTATCTGCTGAGGTGTAGATTTGTCTAGGAGTCTCCAGCTTTCTCAGAGCTTCATACGGCCCGTCCTTGAATGCCTCCAGGGATCGGACCTCTGCCACCTCTCTGCAACCTGTTCCAGGTTATATGGATGATACATGATTACATGATAACTGCATGTTGTTGTGAAGAAGCATAAACTGCAGTTGTCATCATTATGTTGAGGCTTGGGACTAACAGACAAGGTGGAGGGAAGCTACTTGCTAGTTGCTTTGCTGAAAGCAAGACAGTATCTTCTCAGTGTCACTCTGGTGGGACTGGTAATCTTCCTGCTGATGCAAAGGCTATCCCTCATGTTTTGGTTTAATTTAAATATCACTGGTATCAAAATGTAAGACTCTTGTAGTGTAGCTGATATGATAGCAGAGTTCACATGGGGTCTAGGTGGTTACGGTCTAACATAGATGAGAAAGAGCAGAGGCCATTTGAATAGAAGATTACCAGCAAGTTATTGCACAGAACATAACCCCTGCTTGCCTTGAAGGTATTTATCTGTTCTCTAATAGCTGCATTTGCAGTGACATCTTAGTGCCTGTGGCAACTAGTGCCATAAGAACTTTTTCTTTCAGATCCAGGCTTTGTATCTAAACCTTTAAAAGGCTGCACTACCAGCAGAAGCTGGTGTGGGCTGCTGGAAGCAGGAAGGCTGCTCTAACTTCAGCAGACAGTGCTGCTGCTGCCATGAGGGTGATTGATGCCTGCATGGCCAGTGGCCTCTGGCTGCATCACCTGGCTTGGGACTACCTGCTCTGCAGCTGGGGAGGTAATTCTGGAGCAAGGCAAGGGAGGGCTATAAAAGTCTTCCCTCTCCACACCACTCCAGCCAGCCCATTTTATTTCTCCATGGATGAGAATCACTGAGTCACAGAATGTTGGGGATTGGAAGGGAGCTTGAGAGATCATCAAGTCCAATTCTCCTGTCGGAACAGGAACACCCAGATCAGGTCACTCAGGAAGGCATCCAGGTGTTTGAATGTCTCCAGAGAAGGAGACCCCACACCCTTTCTGGCATGCCAGTGTTCTGTCACCCTCACTGTGAAAAAGTTTTGCCTCATATTTATGTGGAACCTCCTGCATTCCAGTTTCCACCTGTTGCTTCTTCTCCTATCATTAGATGTCACTGAGAAGAGCATGGTTCCATCCTCCTTACAGTCACCCAGTGAGTGCATGGTGAGCCTACTGTCTGACAGCAGGGAAGATGGGGTGATCAGGTTACTCAGAGGCTCAGCAAGCCTAGCCTTAATTGGGGCCTCCACCTCCTCTCTGGACAACCTGGGCCAGTGTCTCACTACCCTCATGGGGAAGCAGTTCTCCCTTTGTTTGGATGACGTATATATCTGCTGGCATCACTCCAGGAACTGTTGGACATGACAGTGTTTTTGAGATCTGTCGTGGAGAGCTGTGGGTGGAATCTCTTGGCAAGGGTTTAAAAAAAAAAAAAAGACAATTGCACTAAGCTCACTTCTCCTCCCCTGATTAAAACAACTTGGATGTTGGTATTTTCCATTTCAGAAGCGTGGACACTAATCTAGAGGTGATGATGATAACAGTTGATGCGTTTACTTTTGTTACATAGTGAGGGTTGTATTATCCTTTTCTTCCCCTGTGATGTATGGTTAAAATTAAAACTGCTGACAGTTCTAAGAATGCAGGGGAGGCTTGGCTAACACAGAAAAAATAGATGAAAAAAAACCTACATTCTTTATTAGTGTGTGTTTCAGGCTGATTTTTCCAAGGCAGACAGTAAAATTATGTTTTATAAATTGAAATGATTACATTTAAAATATTACTTAATGGGTGACTCCCTTTTTTACTATATGTACGCAGTCTTTTGAAGCATGGACATAATCTTTTTAAAGAATTCTACCACTGCCTTAGTTAGAAAATTAGCTCCTTGAAATATCAGCTGTGAGTATTTTGCATTTAAGAAATGAATTTATAAAAGAGGCAAGAAATTGATTATTCAATTAACGTGGATCAGGCACCAAACATCCTGGTATGTTAAATGAAGCATGAGGCCGATCAATAAAAATTGATTTCATCAGTGTTTCTTAGCACTGAACTAGCTGTAGAGCACACCCATGCAAACACTTCTCTCCTCTAAATGTTTTCAGATGATGCAGCTGAAACAGGGCAATTGCTGGGCAATTGCTCTGTGTAGATAATCAGGGAATTTGTTATGCATGAAATGCACTTTTCATGCCAGGAAGAGGTTCTTTTAGGAAGAAATCTTTCACCATGAGGGTGGTGAGGCACTGGAAGAGGTTTATGCAGAGAGGTGGTGGAGGCTTCATCACTTCATGTAGACATTCAAGCTGGACATGGTAATACTCTGAGTAGCTTAATCTAGTGCAGGATGTCCCTGCTCACTTCAGGGGGGTTGGACTACATGGTCTTTGAAGGTCCCTTCCATGATTCTATGTTTGTTAGTAGTATATTTGTGGCTGAGTGAGAGATATGAATCCCATCAGTAAGAAACATATTATTAAATCTACGTGCAGAAAAATGTTGACACTAAAGCTGTACTGAGCACTGGCAACAGTCCAGAATCAAAACTCTCATGGTTTGTATGTGGCTGCCTGTTCCCTTTGTTGTAAAGATCCTTTAAATCTTAGCTCAAGAGCTGGCTCTTCCAGGAAGTTTTATTACTGAGGGTGCTGCCAAACTTTTCTTGTACTGGACATGTTAGAGGCCACAGAAAACAAACCAAGACTTTTCATTGGGAATTTCTGTGCAGAGTGATGTCTGAACACTTTGCCTGCTTTTTTTAGCAGGGGGAGGAGTGTCAAAACTGCTCCCGTTCAACTGATGGAATACATCATGTCTTACCATGTACTGTGTAAGAGTGATGATGTGTATCTATTTTGTGAGGTGGACAATAGAATAATGACCCTGTCACCTTAACATCAACTTCCTTAATGTCACTCCATTTGGATTCTAAATATGCAAGCATCAGGCCATTGCTTGCTCTTGATAAGTGTCTACAAAATAATGACTACACTGACCACTACTGTAATTGTTATGGCATTTTTGTTGCACATTAGTTTAATAATCTTCAATTTGGATTCTCCAGGCCAAGTTCTGCACATTCCTGGATGTCTTAGACCTTTGATTTTTTGACATACTGAATGTGACTTATGTAGTGTACTGAGATTAAGGAGATGGCAGTGCTATTATTGTAGTGGCTTCAGTGGAGTTCCCTTCAGTTTACACCTAAATAATGAAGATCAGAGTCAGGTCATTGAAATTTGGAACTTTGTTGTTAGCTTTTTCTTCACTAGAATCCATTGAATGATATTTAACTGCTTGAAAAATTTCAAGAGAGCCAGAGTATTACTTGGTGATTTGGGAGTCTTTTCCTGTCTTTGAACAGTTCTGTTTTGAAAATAAAATTGTGCAAGCTAATTGTAATGCATTTTGCAAAACTCTGCTTATGATCTATGGCTTGTGCTACTGGCAGAGCCTCAGATCTCCCAGCTAGTCCTGGGAGATGCTGTAACAGTAGAATATTCATTATCCCTCTGCCTGTGAGCCTGTGAAAACTACTGCCACCACAGACCTCCGCAGATGGAGGAAGCAAAGCGAGTTAAACTCAAGGCAGATTTATGTCCCTCTTCAGCCAAACGCTTCAGCCGGTGTTCCACTGCAGACATGGGTTTAATCCATTTTTAGTCAACAAGTCACTGAAGCGCATGACTAAGCCCATCTGCATCACCATAAGAGGTGAGTGTGGGTGGACGTACTTTGCAGGCTTGGAGTCTATTCTGTGCATAAGTGGAAGAGCCTGATAGTGTGGCGTGTGTGACGTTTGTGGCGTGGTAGCTAGGTGTAAAGCCACGGACTAGGAGTGAATCATCGACATCACCACAGCAACTAATTTCTTTGTACTCAAAACCTTCGTCTCTTGTGCGACAAAATCTCTCATGACAGAACCTTGGTAGAGCAGTGAGGAGGTTGTTATTGTAGCAAAGCAAGCAGGGGAAGCTTGTATGTGTTGAAGTTCAACTAGTAGTGTTGCTTTGCTTTGCACAGGAGACCTCAGTTTGGACTTCACATCCTGGAATTGCCTCCCAGACCCTGCCCTGGTGCTCTCGTTCACCTGCAGAAAGTAGTGGCCACATCCCAGTGCTTATAGACTTGTGATGAGGAGGGAACTGGGAACCCTGTGCCTTCCTAGCGCCAGCCTGCAGTCCTGAGAGGAGCAACCTTTATTAAAGCCACAAACATTTGTGTATCAGTGGCAGCACAATAGAGGGCCATCTGTGAAATCAAATTATTTGATATACTATATTCTCAGATGATGAGATTCAGTACCCAAATTAAGTACAATGATGTAAACCAGCTAAGAGGAAGACCCATCTTCCCATTTGTGTTTTTAATTCAGAGCTTTCTCACTGAAGCAGACACCTGAAATCCTTTATTTTAAAAAATGACAACACAATTTTATTATTTTGAGATAATTCAAATGTTCAGAATTTACCTATTTTGGGATTTGGATGACTATGCCATATGGTGTGCCCTAAACCCTCTCAGTCTCCATCAGGGTGAAGAACATCCTATAATGAATTTTGTGTTGTCCCATTCCACTCCCTCACACAGGTGCCAGTGTTTCGGTAAGGACTCTAAAAAGAAAAGATGCTTTTTGATTCTTTGCATAGTGATTTGTAGTCAGACAGTCTGAAATCCCTTATGGGATATAGTTTTGTCAAACACCTGTCAGTCATGTTATATTCTGAGCTTTGCTGAATGCTCAAAAAAGGAATAGGATTCTGTTTCCAGCTTTGTGCTTTAAAATTATTTAATAACAATGATCAATATAATGTTTTATGAGGCTCTTTGGTTTGTGGATGGTTTTCTTGGTATGGATGAAGGCACTTGAAGCTGAACCTAATGAAAGGTGAGAAAAGAGGCTATGATCAGATGACCATCATGGGAGTCCTTTTTGCTCCCCACACTATTTATTTTGATAATAGAGCTTTTGATGGCAGCAGCAAATAGATTCATGGCTGATGGCAAGCAGGAAGGTCTTGCTGGCATAGCAAGGTTGGGTGCCCCTTTGAAGAGTTGGTCAATGTTTCTTAATTTCTTGTGATAATTATGGCTTGAGTTTTCTATTTATGAAACAATGGATGTAAATCTAGAAACGATGGATGTAAATTGGAAGGGGGTAGATTTAGACTTGACATAAGAAATTCTTTACAGTGAGGGTGGTGAAACACTGGAACAGGTTGCGCAGAGAGGTTGTGGATGCCCCCTCTCTGGAGGTGTTCAAGACCAGGCTGGACAAGGCACTGGGCAGCCTGATCTAGTGGGAGGTGTCCCTGCCTATGTCAGGTGGGTTGGAACTCGATGATCTTTAAGGTCTCTTCCAACCCAAACTATTTTATGATTCTATGAAAAACAGCAGGAGGAAAAGATTATTGAAAACTACACGGAGAAGATACTGCCACGTCTGTTCCTCAGTTGCTGGCTGCTTGCTGTTATCCTCCACCTCAACAAGTTTATTTGGAGGTTGTAGGGATACTTTCAAACTTTTAAAAAAGCAAAACACTCCCAAACTGAAGGAATTTGTGGTTGAGGAGGGAGAGATATATGATGAATGTATGACCAGCTCACCTTTGTCTTGACTTAATGATAATCTTCTGGTGGTTATACTGTGGATCTGAGTAAGCTCATTTCCCAAAACTCATATCCATATATGATCCACATATGAGGTAGGGTGATTCCAGTTCTGGTTCCATGCCATCTCTCTTAATTCAATTATTTGAGACAATTTGTGGTGAATAGACCCTTATGGCTTCTTGATCTTGAATAAATAAATTACTTTTTTGTCTTCAATTAGCCATTAGATTAGTTGTTCAGCAATATTTAAATACTACATAGACTCTAAGAGCAGTCACTCCAGTTTTGATATACACATTATAGTAATTTTTTGAAGCAGAGTAGTTCTTTCCAGTCACAAAGTGTTGCTAGATAGTCTGATTTAATTCCTGAAATGTACATTTCTAGATACATTCCTGGAGATGAGGAAAATGTAATATAACATTATGGTTTTCTCTTCAGTCCATGTGATTGATTTTTTTCTCACGATATGGATTTAACCCAGGATTTATCAGTTTCAATTTATCAGGTCAATAATGGCTGTCTTTCCAGATGTAATACATTAAGCTCAACAGACAGCAGCCTTTTAACATTTTTGTCCTCTAAATTGCTATTTATGAGAAGAAGATGGGCCAATGGCATCAGCTGGATTCACATTTTTTCCCAGCTCTTCTTAATGGAAGACACCAGAGGAAAATAAACTTCTGAGTGCCTTCTGGGTCTAACCAGGTTATTCACTGCCTGCAATAATGCATCGTATGATATTCTTTGCTGTCTGCAAGCTAATAAATTGTACTCTCTGCTATCAAGGGAGTGTAAAATATGACCTCAGGAGTTTGATATCCTTTTATATTGAGGGCTAGATAAGACCTGGGTTCTTTATTTACTGTGAGGATTCAGAAATAGTTTCATATTTAATGGCAGTTATTGATTTGCTAGGGTTTGTATTCTGTCCTGAGGGTTTGAAAAGAGGAAGGCTTTTTCTCATGCATAAGTAACAGCAAATAAAATTTTCAAATCCTAGGCACATCCGAAAGTACAGCCCTAAATCAGGGTAATCTCATTGGTAGTCTTTAACTTGCTTCTGCTGCCTTTCTTACTGAGGAATCAAAGGAGATGGGGATTAGCTCCTCCTGTACAGGGAAAGGCATTCAGATCTTTTACTCCTGCCTCAGCCTGGCCTATGAGAGGAGCCCCAAAACTAGGATGTGCTGCATGTCTTGTGTCTGAGGTGTCAGGTCTACTCAAGGGACCAGTGCTATCTTTGGATAATTTTCAAAAGTTTCATAATGTTCACCATTTGGAAATAAGATATAAATATGGACTTGGTTTTTCGACTTTCAGAATTTTAGCCTTTGTTTCCATGGCATAAGCATCACTGTAGTTTTCTGGAGTAGCCTTTTAGAAGCATCATCTTGTCAGTTGCTTTTACCTTCTCTCCTCTCGTCTGTTATCTGTCTCATCTACACTCCCTTGAACAGTTACAGCTGTTCTTGCACTCATCTGATCAGCCATAATGAATATTGCCTCATGGAGGTATAAACATGATTCCTCTCCACTCTGATATTTTCCTCTGCTATTCCCAACTTGCCTCCAGGAGCAGAAATGATCTGAACATCCATATGCAGGTAAAAACCTCATACTAGAAATTATCTGAACATCCATATCTAGGTGCAAACCTGACTCAGGTGTAGAAACCTGAATCACTGTCCTTCAGACTTCCAGCATCTCCCTACTGCTATGCCTTTGCCTTTGTTTAGAGACTGAGGCCATTATGTTGAAATAGTGTTCCTTTTTAAGCTGCAGAAAACAGTGATCTCTTTGTTGAATGCTTTTGCTTCTTACCATGTAGATGGCTTCTGTGGCTTTTGGTACTATATGGGTATCTGTTTGCAAAGACAGCTTTCCATAGGCAACTGATTCTTTGAAATTGACTTTTAATGTGTTTTTCTTGTGGAAATTTGCTAACACAGCATTTTCAGGTCTGTCCTGATTCACTGAAGTGGCAGATTTCATGTGTGCTTTGTATGTTCTCATATGAAATATTGTCACATGCTCATTCCCAAAGATGAGTATTTTAAACATAATAAACAAATCCTACATGAACTTTGCAAAATGAACAGTTGAATTTCTTTCTTTCTTTGAATGTTGATGATTTTCTGTAGCTTCAGTTAAGTCCTTGAAAGGATCTAGGATCTACTTTGTGATGTACCTGACTGCTGTGGGCCTCACTGGGAATTCAGGCCACTCAGTGAAGACACTTTGAATTTATTAGGCAGCCTGGTGTGTTCTTGGAAGAAAACTTGAGATATCTGCAAATGATTTGATGTGTATTGAATGAATGCATGATTTGTATGCTATGTAAGGAAGGAACTGATTTATCTTGTGATATCTTGCCTATATAAAAGCTTGCAATGAGTTAACAAAGTTGGGATATTGTTGCCTGCACATACTGGAGGAGAGCCAAGCTCTGCTCCTAATTGGCTTCAATTCTAGGAAGCAATTTTGGATTATTTCAATTCAATTATTTGGTTTATGTAATTCCATAATGCTTTGATAATTCAGAGGCCTGTGCCACACACCTGCAATGTCAGCTTTACCTAATAGCTGCTATTTGGGGGGAACATCATAGAAAATATTAGAATTAAAAAAAAAAAAAAGAGTGGAATATAAACTTGCTGTTTTCACCTGGAGTTTTACGATGAGCTTGTTCTCTGCTACACCCATCTTACGCATTTTGCTAACACTCTGAAATATGCATATTAAAATTTTAGAAGAATAAATGATGTGTTGCTACCAAAATAGCAATTCAGGACGTCTCTTACTGCTTGGTCTTTTGTTGGGAGAGCTGATGCCTGCACTTGAGACAAGCCTGCAGCTCTTCTTCACACACCATTTCAGAACCCCACAGAGCATGTCTGGACCCAAAACCAAATGCATGTGCGTCAGGATGAAGCAGTATTTGAAGTGCCAGTCTCACAGTATGAGCAAGAGTTCTGTCTTTTCTTTTTCTTCAGTATAATATTGAGGTCTTTCACTGGTGCCTGTTCATTCAAAATCATAATTTTCTTTTTTAAGGAACAGAATCAGACAATTGCCATAATGATCCTGTTGGGTTTGCTGGTGGGACACTGGTGTATTTGGAAGAGATGGAGGCAGAAATTCAGCTGCTTGATTTTGGGGCAGAGAAGAAGGGAGCTGTGCCGCATGTTGCATAGCTATCCAGGCTGGAATTTTTTAAAGGGGAGACTTTTCTATTGAGTCATAGATATTAATGTAGATACTGGTTTTTTTTCCTGTCTGCCTCTAATAATTGAGCTGATAGCTCAACCAGAAGGCCAGGCTGCTGCTTTCTAAGCTTAAGATCCTTTCATTGTTTGAATCTAAATATAAAGCTGCAATCAATAGGATGATCAGTTTCCTGAAAGTGAAAAGAGCATAGTGTATGTAATAATCACTGTGTGTATATGTAGCTTGTTGGAGTGATTAGAAAAATTACGGCTTCAGCCTTTTTATTGCAGCAGTTCATTTAGTTAGTCTTACAATATTATCTCAGAGGCAGCAGATAAACCAGCTGTTGAGGAAGCTTTGCTTGCTCCAGTTTATGGAGCTCGCACCTGTACTTGTTTATTTTCCAGCATGAGAGGGAAATGCATAGTCCATAAAGCCACTAAGTGGCCAGAGATGATACCAGTCCATTGCAGTTTTCATGTGTTATGTTTTTTTGCTGTGCTGTAAGTAGTTAATCTGAGCCACTCATGGAAACACACACTAACCACATGCCTCCTATGCTACAGTGGATGCCACTGTTTGCCTTCATCTTTCCTGAGTGATATATTAGTCCTGTGTTGGTCCTCAAGTGCAGTCCTGGCTCAGCAGGACCTTCTCTGGAAGCACAGCTTTGTGTGTGGGAGAACACACAGAGTCAGGCTGTGTTTTCTGTATTTACTTCCCAGGTGTGTGGATTTCTACTGCTTATTGATCAAAGGCAGTAGAAATAAATACATGCGTGAAGACATTCAGACAGCATCCAACTCTCTTTGGGCATATATGGTTTGAAGGGCAGATTTTCAAGTTTGTTTGGGTTTTGAGCTGGGTGGGTTTCTTTAATTTAACCTTCTTAAATCCTCTCTGGGCTTTGAAATACGTGTAGTTTCATTTTCAAAGACACTGAATAGTGGATCTCCTGACACTTGAGTGCTTTCAAAGATATATTTGAAATATAGAGATTTAGAGATTTAGAATCCGGTATGTTTTCCAGAGAAGTTTGGAGCTTGAGATGTTTATTAAACTTTATTTTTAAAAAAAGAAGAATATCAGTATATATTCCCATCAAGATAATGGCTTCTTTCCTTTTGCAAGCATGTGAATGAATGAACCATTCTTTTTTCCACTTGTGATGATAGTTTTTAATTGACAATTCACTTAGAAAAAGTTTTCCCCAACATGATGTTTGTGTTTGGAGTTAAACAACAGGCTTTGGCAGTTTTCTTCTGACAGTGTCTTTAATATTTGGCATCCAGCCACTGAAAATACACAGTCCTTGCTGCCTTGCTCAAGGCTGCGTTGTTCATGGCCGTGTTATTGTGCAAATGTGTGGAAGAGGAGGGCACTGTACAGGCAGGTTGGTGAAAGTCTTTGCAGATTGAAAGCAAGGCTTTAAAATATTGCCAAAATGAAAAGGAAGCATTCATGTACTGGTGAGTTGTGTTTGTGTGGACTACCATTTGCCATGAGTGTCTTCACAGCACCTTATGCTTAACGTAGGCAGACAGGATCATATCAGATCTGTGAAGGAACAATAGTAAAGTTTGCTTCACTGCCAAATTAAACAGAGTCAAATTGGCTTCAATAAAAATGTCTTGCTGTTGCCTTTATTTATTGAAACTAGAGGCTTCTCTTAACAGTTATGGCTCTCAGATGAAGAAAGGTGATCATAAATATAGCTTGAACTTAACTCATATAAGACTTTCACAGCTCACAGTCAACATCTTGAGCTGCATTAAGGTTAAGAGGGCAGTCATATGGCCTGAGAAGCTTTTACATTCTGTTCCTTTTGAATAGCTGCTTTCTCCCTTGCTCACCACTTCTAAGTGATCCACAGCTGCTCCATATAAAAATCAATAGAGTAATCCAGTGTGGAGGTCCCAAGGTGTCGCAGCAGTGACAATTACACTTTGACAATAGACTTCTAAAGTATGTGGTACGGCTTCATTACAGAGAGTAATTTTAAATATACTGCTGCTTTCCTGAGGCTGCAGATTTTAAATCAAGGCAGCTCCTCTTTCTGGGCAGTCTGAATAAATGGGTATTACTGGTGGCAGCCAGTAATCTGTTACACCTCTTCCTTGGGATACAAGAACTTCGGGTACCACAAAAGGTTGTTTTCAGATGAGACAAGAGATTAGGATTAGTTTAAGGCGGACAGAGCAGATGTTTAAAGAAAATTAGCTACTCAGTATTTCAGATTACTGAGCCTTTATTGCTTTCTTTTTTACTGTGGACATTTGCAGAGATTACTTTGGATGTATGTTTACCAATAAGGAAACTGGTAGTTTATGCAAGCAAGGAGTCTACCTTTCACATTTATCTAAGATAAAGAAGATATTTAAGCCATTAAGGAAATGAAAACATAGGGGTAAAAATAAGCCCATATAGATAAAGCATTGTTGTATTTGGTCTCCTGCCAGGTGCTGCCATTGGACTTGCAGTGTTTTGCTGTCTTTAATATGGAGATGTGGTCACTGAGACAGTTGGGCAGAGCTGGAAGTTAGTTAAATCAGGATGCAGTATTGCCTGTTGAGGCATGCTATCATAGGGGACTCTGTCTTCATTGATCAGATCAAGATGGATGGCTGTGAAATTGGATCTACAGCCTTGCTGAGCTACACTGGAGCATGAGGGATTCAGGCAGAGGGATTACGCTCTGATTTGGCCATACCAGCTGTAGTCCCAGTGCTGCTTCCACCATCCCAGTGGTCTCTCTTCTTGCTGAACCCTCGCTGTCTCACCCTTGAAGAATTCAAGATAAAGGAATGTGTGTTCTAGTCTGAAGAAAAACCGTTCTGAAGAAAGTTTCTAGCTGTCAGTGCAGCAAGGCTTCTCTGCTGTGAGTTAGTTTCAGGTTCATACAGGAATTAAAAAGGTCAGTCTCTTGCAAAGTATCTGACAATGATAAGTTCCTCAAAGAGACATCCTTCTCTTTCTCTGAAGTGTAATCTATCAATCACTTCTCAGCCTCTTTCTTTGCTGTCACAAGATGATAGCAAATTAATTGTAGCTCTGTACATCAGACTTTTAAGTACTTGAGTGTGCTTCTCTGCAAAAATAAGTTGGCTTGGAAATTAATTCTAGTGAGCACTCTCCTTCCTATGTAGTACTTGGGTGTCTTTATAAAGTTATGAACAAGACTTAAACTTGCTTTTAAAAATTGTTTTTAAAAATTAATGATCATCGACAGATAAGGATGGGTTTTAAGTGGGCTTCTCTGCAAAAAAATGAAATCAACCCCTGGGATACTAAGCCTTTTCCTTGGCAATGGAAAGAGATTTTCTAAGGAATTGATTCTCTCACTAGTATATCAGGGGCATCCAAAGCAGTCAAAATGCTATCTTGCTTGCCATTTTTGAAAGGGCAACAGGCTCCTGTTGAGTGTGTGTGTCTCACTTCAGCAAACAGGGGTCTTGACTTCCTGTGCACATTCTGTAGGATTGACCTACAGAACCAAAAAAGGGCACAGCTGTAGTTTCACAATGAAGTAAAGAAGCTAAAGCTGATTAGAAGACCACCTTTTGCAGGGCTTTTTGTCTTTTTTTAATCTTTAAAGATAAATATCTAGGGCAGAAGCTAGAGGTGCCATCACCTTTTTTTTTTCTTTACAAGCTGGAGTATGTTGGATTGTTCTGAAGAATCCAGTGGGTTTCAAAAACACTCATTGAATTTAACCTCTAAAACACAACTGAGAATTGGCAGCTAGTGCTTTCGTCTTGATTTAGGCTGACATGAACATTTTGAGAAAAAAGCAAAGAATGTCTGCATTCTCTTTATCCTACTCACATTTCTTCCGATCTCTTCTCATTTAATTTACTCCCTTCCTTACACTGCAAAATCAAGCTGTCATTTAGCAATGTAGGGCACCTGGCCGTGTGGCCTCATTCTGCTGCTACTGTGCTGATGAGACTGGCTGCTGATGTGCTGCTTCTATTGGCTGCGTCCAGCAGAGCTGACAGCAGGGTAAGAGTAAAAAGCAAAGCCTGGTGTGATGATAATTCCATGGAGCTGAGCTTTGGGTACAGCAGCTTTGCCTGGACTGAGCAGAAAAACCAATTGCATGGATATTAGGATAGAAAACCGATCCCCTTGAGGGGAGCACTCTTGCACTGAAGAACTTTTTGGACTGTATTTGCCATCATGGAGTGACACTTGTTGCCCTGGAAGTCAGTTTAATGAATCAGCTCTCTGTAGGACTCTTCAGAAGATGCATGATACCAAAACACATGAGTTCTAGTTCTTGTTTGAATGTTTTTTCTCAGTTTTCAAGAAAAGAAGGTTTTTAAAGAGTGTGTAAGTGCTTAATTATTCAGGTAGAGATCTGGTGAATGTGAATTTTTAAAAGAACAACCTGTTCTTACCCTGCAGTTACTATAGGTGCCCAAATGCCTTGCAGATCCACCCTGTGGCTTCTCTGCTCTAGATATCACTTTAGTAAAACAAAAAGACAATCAGGATTAATTAACTAATGGAAAACCTGTGGCAGTTGGGCAGTGTCCTGATGACAAAAACTAACTCCCAAGAATTTAAGTAGTTTGAAATTCTCATAATGCCTAAGACTGATATGAAATACATGGGTACATGGTGGAGGAAGAAGAGGTTGTCCCACACATCCTCTGAAGAAACAATGTCCTCTTAATGACAGAACTCTGGGGTCCTTATTTGCAGAAGACAGATTGACAGCATTTGCAGGTTAAATGAAATGAATTAGCAAACAAGTAATTATATTTGCATGTAACCTTGTTAAGATAATATCCTGTCCATCTTAAACCTGTCATATTAGACATACTTAATCTTGGTGAGGCATGGAGTGGTGTATTATGTTTGACAGCTTCTAAAGGAAGAAGGACGAGAGCCTGTAATTGGAAATGTTTCTGTTGGATAATAATGATGAGCACTTCTCATCTTCAAAGGGTTTTCAGCCTCTCCAGCTAATCCATACGTCCGCTGAGTAGGGAAGGTAGTTTTTATCCGTGCTTTACAGATAGGGAAACTGTGATGCAAGAGAAATCACTGGATTATGGCCTGGAAGTGGCTGATGCTGGTAGTGCTGTGTGAAACCAACATGAGTTTAGATTTAGGTTACATACGTTACATCAGTCATCCTGATTTTTGACCCTTCAAATATAAAGTCAGACTCAAGCACTATCGATATAACAAGTGATCTCTGGTAATCATATTACTGTTGAGTTCAGTATTCCTTAGAAGTAAAATGTGCAGAGCTTCTGAAAGTTTGGAAGTAAATATCTGATCCTTAAAGCCTTCTGGCTATAGAATCTGCTTTGTAATTAGTGGAATTTCAGACTCAGAAAACTGGGAGAGTATCCCCCATCTCACTGGAGTGTGCAGCTTCCTGAATAGTTTTACTTGCTGGATTGACATGTTAACGTAATGAGTTTACTCATTAAAATGATAAAACTGTATTAGTTGCTGAAGTGGACATCTTTCTCTCCCAAAAGGATTGCTGTTGGTGTTAAACAGATGGATGGATTAAAAATAACATTTTTTTTGGTTTTAAATCTGTAACTTATGTTATTAAACTGGAAAATGTCTTAAGAACTTAAGACATACATAATATAAACAGCTTTTATATAAACAGCTAAAGGTGGGTCAATTATTATATGCATTATTCACTCCTGTGTGATTCTTTTGTCCCAACAGCTAGTGAGCATCAGACATTTGAGATTTTTACAAGAAGTATTTAATGAAAAAAAATTCCTATTTTTTTTTTTCAATTTAGTAAAGCTTCCCCAATGTCACCAAATCTTTATATACATATCAGCCATAAACTAGACCATCCTACAGTCCTTGATTTGAACCAAGATGAAGTTTGGTGAACAGACACAAGAGTCCTCTGACTGGTGGCAATTCTAATGACTATCCATCTGGAGAATGCTTCATGTTTAAAAAAATAAAAAAGCAAGCAAAAATGGAAACATTAAAAAACCTCATTAATAAATGCTCCTTTTTCTTTTTTTTTTTTTACTGATAGTCTTCCTTACACACTTACTTTTTCAGTGCAGTAATTTTGTGAGTAGACACTCCTGTTGTTTTCTCTCCCTTCTGTATTTTCTGGGGGAATTCCTGGATGCACTCTTAGTTCCCCAATAAAAGCAAAGGTTTTCATTTAGTCATTACCTGAGTTCTATTGGCTGAGATGACAACGCCGCTGAAGGATCAATGTGTAGAAAGCCGGATCGTTACCCAGGTTTTCCCTTGAACAGTTCATAGAGACAGCAAGCTCAGGAAAGCAGTCGGAGTAAACTGCATCCTGATTGATTTCAGGTACATCTGATGGACTATAATTGTCTTCCCATTAATTTCTTTTCATTCTCATCTCTACATGCTTCCTCTTTTCGGATCAAATAATCAGTTGCAGTAATCACAAGCAGCAAGAATCAAAAGAGGAAAATACCTAGAAATGATCCCCCAAATCATGGTTGCAAAACCAAATAGCAGTAAGTTTATATTTCATTTATGAATTTTCATATTCCAGTATAATACCAGCAGAATCTTTGAGAAACCCCAGATTCCCTGACTCCACTTTATATTAACTTAATAAAAATGCACTTGTTGATTTGTATTGATAGTTTTGCTGTTAATGGCACTGAGACTGGATTTTCAAGTGTCTCAACACAATCACAAATACCTTCCTCTTAATTTCTTTTAAAATGTGTCAAGACAATCAATACTGTGAGGCTTTAGGCTCCCAACATTTCCTAGTGCTTTTAGTATTATTATATTTTTGAGTTGCTTTCCCCAAATTTTAAAATTGACATTTATGGCATTCAAATGGGAGACTCTGCACATCAGAAAATAAAATTCTAAATGGCTTTGTGGAACAGAGCATTAATTGTGGAATGTGTTCTGATACCTACTTGATACAAATCCACAGTGTTAAACTGATATTAATAAATGTCTTTCAATAGAAGTCCCAATTAAAAGAAATTTACATTTCACTCATATCCTTAACCTTGTAAATTTACATCAGCACAAACTTACTCTTGCTACTTAGTAAGAGAAGAAATAGTTCTTCTGTGATTATCTCCCAAAGGCCATAAATCAGTTTTATAAAATCACTCTCTACTTAAAATACTATTCAGAAATGTATTTAATTATATAACAGTAGTGTCATTTCATCTGTGGATGATTACAGTATGGCTGTGAATTTTTTGGTTTATCATATACTCTGCTGTAGGCTGCTTTGATACCACTGAAGATAACATCCGAGCACTGGGATTTCTTCTGAGTGTTTAAATTTTGTTTAGTCCTAAATTCCTCTCTCAAGTGATGCCTTTGTCAGTACGTTCTGGGGTTCTGTACTTGCAACTACTCAATGTTTACAGTATCAGATTTACTAGTAAAAAATCTCTCTTGGTGGGTTTTTCTTTCCTGACAGACCCATACACTTAACTTGAAATGTGACAAGCATAAGTACTAAGTTATGTTCCTCCTCCGTGTGTGTGTGTACTTAGATCTCTCTCCAGTAAGAGAGAAGCTTCTTCAGACTGAAGGTTTGTTGACTGTCATCAGAAAAAAATATTCACTTTTTTAAGATTCTGCCTTTAGTGACTTCACCCACCGGAGTCTGTGGGACTGTGCATTCAGAACAAGGCTGTGAGGAAGAGAGCAGTAATAATTCCTTTTACTCAACTGTGCCATGGAAAAGAAGGTGTAATTTTATTATTGTTCTTTTCTCTCCAGAAAAGAACAGTACCTTTCAGTATCTTAAAAGTCATATCCACTCTCATTTTTATAGGAAGATCATTAAACATTTTCTAGCTATTCAAACACTTTCTCTTTTTGCACTTAATTTTAGGTGAACTAAATCCTTTCCCTTCTTCGTTTTTACTTTTCACATAGTTAATTATCAGCTACATTCATTTTTCCTTTCTTGCCTTCAGCTTAACGCTCTTAGGTTTAGCTTGCTTTACTATTTTGTTGTAGGCAAGTCACTCTACCTCTTGAGAGCCCCTGTGTAGGAGGACTTTATGGCAGAGAAGACCCTGTCTACATTGAGACCTTCATAGATAATGAAGTTTTATGGGAAACAGGAGTCAGTTTCTGATGAGAATCACAGTTACATTTCCTAACTACTTAATTGTATTATTTTTTTGAATACAAACTGATATTGTGGGTCTTTGCATTGTCTCAGAAAATGTTTTCATTAATGAAGCAACTATGCATAACTCAAGTCTGGTTTGAAATAAAGCATCTGAGTCTAATGTGTGGACTTGAGATGTATATCTGCATTCCTCTTGTATTTCCTCTCTTTTTATATTTCAGGGAATTTCAGATTTATTGGTTTAGTCCATGAATGTGTACAGCCAGGAAAAATCATGGAACTTGACTCAGTCAAGGATAAAATTCCACACACAATTCTATCATTGAACTTTTTGAGCCTGCAGTCTATTTTTTTCTTATATTTTATTCATTATTTCTAAAGTGTTTCCATGAGTGAGTCTCCTGGGATTAACTTTATGTTTTTTTATGAGTTGATGGTATGTTAGAAATAAATCTTCTGGCACTGGAGAAGAGGAGGTTTTGAGCTGTGATGTTCTCCAAATCAAGATTTTGGGCCATGATCCCTCTTTTTAGTAACATATCCCTAATCAAATAGCTACTTAAATTTCTGGGAGAAAGAGTAGATAAATATACCAGCTGATGCTGTACTGCGTGTGACTAACTCATAATACATTTCCAAGTAAAGCACAGGGACACACTTCTGATTTCATCTGCTTCCAAGCACAAAATTACATGTTGTTTGTCATTAATGATATTCTTTTAATAACACTACAAGGATGAAGACAAAGCATGAGCCATCTCTCATAATGATACCCTGGAGCACAAGAGATGGTTTGAGCTTCTGATCTTGCTGTGAAAATAGTGAACAAATGGAAAAAAATGGACCTCTATCAAGAAGGCAGAGAAACTTCCTAAATATCCTCATGAACACTTTGTCTTTGCTTTGGTGGATGTAGTCTTGTACCACTGTGTTTTAACTCATGTCCAGCATAATGTATCTCTTTTCTGATTCTGCTCTTCAAACCAATGTGGATCTCCAGGCTGTTTTTAGAGTTAACAGCTTAATACATTAGCACAGAATATCAATAACAATAGCTGTTTGTTGCTGCAAATGCAGTTCATAGAAAGGAAAAACTGCCTTATGCCTGTGAAATTTGACTGACACTATTTCTTTCTGTTCCACAGGTTTCCTGTGCAACTGTGGGCAAGTCTTTTAGGATTATTAAAGGACATAGGTCTTAGTACTTGCTTCTTGTGCTGTTGATTCCCACAGTAACTCCTCTCCCCTCCCCCCAACTCCTTCCTCTCTTCTTTTTTTTCCTTCTTGTTTTTTGGAAAATATCTTAAGTAGTCTCATACAGGCAATAGAATTGTTGAGAAATATCTCTCTTCCAGGCTTTTTAATGACCTGCTGGTTAGAGGACCTTCTACCAAAGCACATACCTTCACTTTAGGACTGACATTTACTGGATAAGCATTTTCTCCTTGTATTAATTCACATCATTATGAATAAATAAGAGTAGTGAATGGCATAAAAAAAGCTGAGAATAATGAATAAGTGCATAATTGAATGCAGGATTAATTCCATTGCCAAGAAGCTTTTCTTTTTTGCTTTGAGTGGTTTAAGTTTACCAAACAAAAGTTGATCTGTACAACTCCTAGTGAAAGAGGAAGAGAAACTGGCTTGAATGGGAGCCTTTACCATTGGGATGGAATACTCGGGTGTCCTTGGGAAAATGCTTTTTTGAAATCTACCTATTGGTAGAGCCCAAAAGAAACCTCAGAGGATACATAATAACAGCAATAATCTTGGAAGCAAACAAAAAGGCACTGGAAGGTGATATTGGAGGACTAAAGTGTAAGATACTGGGGCAAACTGTCAGAAGGGTTGTTCTCTTGCTGCCACAGTGATGGCATGTACTGGACAAAGAGAAGAAAGACCAAAACTGAGTCATCTGTGAGAAAGGCACACAAGTGTAAATTTTGCAGAGACTTCATAGTTGCCATTTCTAGGTGCTTAAGCAATACTGTGGCAGTATAAGGTGAGAGGAGTCTCAGTACATTCATCAGTTGGAGTTATGTAACTTTGTTGTGACAGAGCAGAGTTGTCTCTGGATGGAAGGGAAATAGTCCTGTTGTGCCTTCCACCCAGGTTTTTCCTAGAGTAGGTTTTTGTTAACTGAAAGAGAATCCTTGGGTTTTAGGCTTATTCCCAGTTGGAAAGGAGGTGCAGCCTGGAGCAACTTCCCCAGTTACCAGCTGTGTCCCTGCACCTGAGCCTCTTCCACTTGGCAGCTCTTAATCCTGCAGAGCTTCTGAGGATGTTCTCTCCACCAGGACTAGCAGGACAGATATTTGTAGGGAAATACATGTGGGTTTTTATACTTGAGAAACTACATCTATGAAAACTGCCTTCAAAGAAGAGGCACCCCTTCTGCAAAGCCACTACTCTTCTTGTCAGTTCCAAAAACTCTGCTCACGTTTGCTCTTCAATTCTTTTTTCAGTCTTTTGTTTTTTATCCTTTCTCTGCCAGAGTTGTTTCCATTTCATGGCTGTGTATTACTTGTAGGCTGTTTAGTCTCTGTAAAGGGCCAATAGCAGAAAAAGGTCTAATAATCTGAGCTGCTCAGTTCTTGTTAGTACAGCTGCCATCCATGGGAAGGGAATTCTGCACAAGTGACTGTAGTTGCCAATTGAAAAGCATAGGGAGGTGGTGAAGAAATGGAAGGTGATGTGAATGAATGCAAAGGGTGAAACTGGACTGCTGAGCAGTTCTTGTCCTGCAGCATAAAGTAATTACTGATGCAGGTTTTACCCTGCAGAAAATCCGTTATGAGCTTCTTGCACACCAGCTTGTGCATTCGCTGTGCAGGTTTCAATGATATAGAGAAGTGCTGTCTCTTCTAAAAAGCAGCCATTGATGATAATAATGCTGACCTGGACTTTGGTCCTATCTCCTGTCAGTTTGGCAGAAGAGGCTGGAAAAGCACTGAGCATCTTTTGCTGTTGTCATGATGAAGAGAACTCATCCTTTGAGCTGTGCTTTGGGTTCCTCCAGTTCTGCAGAACAGATTATCTGTGGCTTTTTCAGGAAGAAGTTACAATAATTGTATTGATTGTCTTTCATTTGACTCTTGACTGAAAGGAATAAAAAGCTTCAGGATTATTGATTTAGTTTTGCACTCAAGCATTTTATTTTTGTTTTTACTTCCCCCAGGACCTAATCCCAGGGCTGTTCAGGCAGTTGTGTAAGGCCTTAATGCAGCAGAGATAACGCAGTGTTCCTCTGCAGAAGCCTGAGTCAGCAGAGAGCCCTTGTATCTGTCTCTTTGCTCAAGCATTTATAACTATATCATCTGAGAATAAGCCAAAAATTAATTAAGAAAACTTTTAAAAAAAATTGTTTTGTTTATTCTGCCTTTTTAGGGACTATTTTTTTCTCCTCTGCACCCAAATGACTTCTGGATAGATCTTTGTTGTGTTTTTCCCTCTCAGTGAGCAACACCAGAGGGAAAGCTTATCCTCTGTTCTTCATTCTCTAATAAACTGGACCCCAGACAGTACCAGTTGCAGTAATCCTGCAGGAAAGGCTGTTGAGCTCCATGCGTGACTGCAGAGGTGATGCCTGGCTAACAGAATCTTCTTTTCAGTGTTTCAGTGTAAAAATAATCTCCCATAAGTATGTTGGGTTTTATGCTCAATACTGAATTTTCCTGTTCTTTTACTTGGAAAAACAATTTAAAAAACACCCAAATATAGTTTTGGGCAGAAATATTTAACACAGCAAAGCAAACATGTAATACAAGATAAGCATAGAAACATGCCATTAAAATACAAGTAAAGCCACATCACTTAGGGTCTTCTGAGCTTATGCTAGTTAAATTTCTGGGAGAAAGGCCTTGTGATTCAAAGACCCCACATTGAATCAAGACAACCTCAGATCTGACACCTTACACACTGTGCCAATATGCAGATGTGTGTAGGATGAAGGGGATGTAGCACAAAATTAGTTATCTATAGAACACAGTTCCTGTGTTTGCTGTACTCTTATTAAAATCACAGAGTTCTGTAATGATATATGTCTATCTTAGACTTCTTGGCCACTTCTTTTCGATCACTTTCAAACATTTTTGTAAGAGTTTCTTTGGTGCTGTACCCCTCTGCCACTTCATTTTTTTGATGTTGTAGTTAAAGTGTATTGAAATGTAGGAAATGCTTCAGATGAAACAGAACCTCTGCATTTCCAATTGTTTTACTGTATTAAATTCAGCCTTATAGTGCCTTATGCACATCAGAATTTGAGGAAGGCAATTAAATATACTTAAGTCAAGGTCAGGTTTGATCTCCTTTGTTTCTCCTGGGATGGTGAATAGCTAATAACAGAGTCTGGCTCTCAAGTCTTAGTTTGGGATGACCTTGGCAAATATTTTCTTATCTCCTAAGGAAAAGGAGACAGAGGTCCACTGCACAATACTTTGACATCTCTCAGTGAAATCAGTAGTGGCATTTCTAAGTTTTTATTATAACCAAGCTTGGTCATTAGTCTCCTTAAGAACATTAAGCCCTTCTTCAACCTGTCCTTTTCTTTACTCCAAAAAATGTATGTAAATACTTTCTGTCCAGGAACAAAGTTTTGTTTTACAGATGGAGGAATCTGTAAAGAATAAGATCCTTCTTGAAGATTACACGTCTTGTTGAGTGGTCCAGGTTCCTCCCTTCCAGCAGCTTTTGACAGCTTTGCTGCCCTTTGTGAGAAAGTGTGAGATGAAAAAGCCATCTGCTGCTTGTGGTTGCTAGGGAGTGGTGAGCTGCCCGCAGGTTAGACTGATCTACTTTCTCTCACGTCTGGACCACTGCTCTGAACTGAGTTAAAGCTGGGATAGCTCCTGCTTTTTCCCTTCTCTCAGTAGCATGGCAATCAGACCATTTGAGGTGTGCTGCTTGAATTCAAACATATAACCTCTTAATACTTAGATGCAGAGAAGGATTTTGTAAAGCATTGCTCTTCTGCTCGCTTGTTGTCTAAAGCTTGAAACATGGATGAGGAAGGAAACTGCTTTCAGGGAAGAATGCTCCCACCTGAGACACTAGCAGAATACCGAGGTTTGTATAAATCTGTTCATTATGGCTCTGTGGGGAATTTCCAACTGTATTAGCATTTTTAGGTCCTCTTATCAGCACTTCAAAGATAAAGTGGTGTGAGATGAATGCTTCTCCCTCAGCATGCCAGGGTTTTACATACACTGTGCACCCAAAATAGGTAGGAAAGTCTAAAAGAGGAATTATAAGCAGATGTTAAAAAATGCGGCAAACAATTTTTCATAGCCTTTTTAATTATCATTTGTCAGATGGCTTCGCACAGGAGCATAATCACTGATGGTTTATTTAAAGAAAAATATCAAATAAGAAAAGGCAGGCTGGGGAGTGTCTGTGCAGGGTACTGCTGATGGGGGCTCCGTGTGTCTCCGTGTCATGTTTATCTCCCTGTTCACTGTCGTCATGGAAGCTCAGAGCCAACTGGGAGATTCTGCTCTGCGCAGGACTGGATTAGTGACCCTAATGCATGGAAAATGGAATATATTAAGTGGCAGCCACGTTTTCAACCCTAAAGACTTCACAAGGAATTTGAAACAAAAGGCCAGAGCCCTCTGAGGAGATTTTGATCTTGGGGGGGAGTCTCAATTTTAAAAAAACAAATTAGCATCACCATAGAGAAGAAACTTCCAGTGACCAAATATTAGAATGCAAAATGAAAGATTTTTTTTCATTCTCTTGAGTGCTGCTTTCCATCTTTTCATGCCAGTTGAAGGAGCGCTCTTGTCTTAGATGTAGCTGAGGTGAGCTAAGCTCTGACCTCAATGCAGTTGGTTGCACTCACATTGAGAGTGGGAAAAGTAGCAACATCAGAATGTCTTGCCAATCCATGGATGAAAGATAAAAGAGCCACATTCTTTTATAGAGAGTTAACAACAGCATTCTCTTTATTTATGTGTATATAAATTCCCTGAGGGCCCACAAAAGGAGAAATCTACAGGAATTAATCTAGAAGAGACAGAAAGAGTTGCTTTTTTTCTTCTTTTCCCTCCTGGTGGCAAGAAAGTATTTAACATGTTTCTAATAAAAGGTAGAATTCTGAAAGCTCAGGTGCTTTCTTGGTGTGCATGTGGAAAATGTGGGTGTCAGATCCCTTAGAGCTGTAGGGACTAAAAGGTTGTATTTGGAACTGTAAAGGATGGAATTTACAGTTTAAGGCATGGACAATCTCCATGTGTCTCCTTAGCTCAAGTTTGTTGCCTTGTCTCACAGATTTTTGTTGCAGCCACTGGGCAATGAGTTGCATGGTGAGGTTAATGGCAGATTTGTGTCTGCATGAGAGATGGAGGGCATGGGAGTGAACCGGGGACACTTACTTTGCCATTCTTCCCCCTTGGGGCAACATCAAAATAGCTCCTGCAAGAGAGGTCTGTGGGGACTGTGTGCTGAATTAATGGAAAATGTGTTTCAGCTCTTTTTCCTATGATAGACATTGTCCTCTGAGTTCAGCATACATCTTTGGAACTTCTCTAAGGAGCTGTTTCAGCTGTGTTGCAAATGGTTGCAAAGTTGTACAGTAAGCTTGGACTGATGAGTGTTTTCTCCTGAAACCTGGTTATCCAAACATAATAATACTAGGATTTTTCCCTGAAGGGTGCCTGTGTCACCTGTAACTTCAGAGGAGGTGCACTAAGATTGAAACTACACTTCATAATGAAGAAAAATCGAATTTTAATGACATCTGTTGTCATATGAAACTTTGCAAGTGAGACACGCATTTTTGGTATGAACAAAGCAAGAGCAAACCCAGCAGTGCTGTCACTGCTTTTTGACTTTTTGCTGTAGGAAAGACCTAAAACTATCTATATTTATGCTGTTTTACATGCAGAAGACTTGATAAGTATAATATTTAAGTATAATAATTAGTTCTCAAAAAGCAGAAGCACCAAGCCAAACTTGTCTCAGGGTCTCTCTGGTTGTTCCTTAGTTTCTGTCATCCCATAGGTACTCATGCAGTGATCTGTGTTGATTTGATTTGGATGGCATAATAGCTGATAACACCGTAGTATAAGGAATGAAAGAGGTAAATGCCCGTATTTGTTTATAAGTCTACATGTGAGCCTGAATCTCTTTGTACAATTAACAATACTGTCATAGCAGTTTCACCATCGAAAGCCGTGGTTTTGGATATTCTGTAGAACATAAAAGAATTATTCCATTGTAAATGTGGTGGCAGAATATCCTTTATCTGCTCTGTATGCTGAACACTTAAAGGTCACACTTGTTGAGAACAGCAGCTTTATTTGCCACACAAGTGCGTTTTGTTGCTGTGGTTTATGCATTTTACTCCAAGAAGTGAGTTGTGGCACTCAGGATGTCACTTGGCATCCTTTCAATTAGATTAGCAGTGGGTGACACACTACAGCCACTGGGAGCTCAGGCATAGAGGCACAAAACACCTTGTCTTGGTTCTGGTAAGGAAAGATGCTGAATCACTCTCTGCCCTGAAGAAATCTCCTCCAGCAACAGAGTAAGATTAAATTACAATAACTTCTCAACTCTTCAGTTGTTGGGGTTTTTTATTGTCTAATAGCATAAGCTCACCATAATGGTGGAAAGTGTGGGGGCCAAAACACTGCACAGGCTGTGATAATAATGGTAGATCATGCCAGGAGAGAGAATGAAATAGGGACCTTTTCTCTGGTGCCAGATCTATAAGTGAACGTGGGGGGAAAAAATCAAACAAAAACCCAACAAAACCCCACACTGATTAACATGTGGAAAAAGCTGAGATGAGGCATTCCCATCTGTGGACTGGGAGAAGGCAGTGGTGACAAATGGGCACATGACAGCCTCCCAGACATTTGCAGCAGATCAGAAGCACCACAGATGAGCAGCTGTCATGCCAATGAAATATTATGGAATTGAAATGTACTTAGAGCTGCTTGGGGTGCCGCCCCTCCTACTTCACTCCTACTGCTCCAGGCTCCTCCCTTGTCAATGAGTCTCTTTTTCCCCCTGCATGCCTCCCATTTAATTAGGTTCACTTTAAATCAAAAAGGGTCTCATTTTCTGTGAGCCAGTGTTTTATAAGGTAGTGATGTATGGAGCAGAATTAAACTCTTCTTCTCCAAGCACAACCAAAACTGGCTAGGTTAGCACTGGTAAGAGTGAGATGTTGATCAGCTAATAGCTAAAATTTAGAAACTTTCAGAAAGCCCTGGTATCTCTCTGCTTTCTGCTCCTCAGTTTTCTCACCCTTCTTGTCTCTTTTTCTTATAGCCCTGCACAGAAAGCCTGCTAGTATTTTTTTCACCCAACAGCTAACAGAATGAAGCTGCAAATAAGGGAAATACTTCTCCTGAAGTATCTGTATTCTTAAAAGTACATACCTATAGACTTAAAATGCTGAGCCTTACTATAATGTATAAAATATACGTGCAGATCATTTAGTTCAAGCCATGGTGTGAAAGGTAATTCTAGTTGGCTGCTGGGAAATGGGAAGTGTAGCCTCTCATTTAGAGCTTTCAATGCTGAGCTATTCATGGAATCTGCAACTTCTCTTTTTTTTTTTTTTTTCTTCTTCATTTTGATCTGTATTATTTGCCATTATTCTCTAGATTTAGCTGCTTCTAAATCCAAAGGAATACTCTGGGTTTAAAATATTGCCTCCAGGAGCAGAAAGCCTGTTTTCCTGCAGGATGGATGTTTTGCTCTTGAGTCTATTAATTATGGCCTTTTCTTTCAAAAGGAATAATTGTGTTATTAATAGTCTTTTCATGAACAGAAGAAAAGGCTCTTTGGAAGGAGAATGCTCTTGCTTCACAAAAGGTTTCTGATAGCCTTAAGGTGGATTTATCTGGTGGAGCCTTGGCTAACCTTCATATTAAACAGACAGAAGTAGTTTAGGGAATTTGGGGATGTGAAGCAAATTAGAAAATAAATTAAAAGCATTATAGCTCAATAGTATAAATTAATGCAGCTGCCGTAAGCTTCATCCTGAGAGAGTTGTCAATATCTGCAAAGCTCCTGCTACGGGGAAGAAAATTAATGTGTGTTTTAACATTTGTGTTTTTGCCCCACAAGATGCCATTTGAAAGAGCCCCCAAAGCTTTGATGGCTTTCCTTATCTTAACTCCTTCCACACCAGTGCCTTGGGTGTCCTCTGGGGACTGCAGAGCAAAGGGCTAACAGCCCATCCCAGTGACTAAAATCTGTCCAAAACAGATGCTGATGACAGCACTGATGCCCAGGCGTCCCTCTGCAGGGGGGGCAGACGGCTGTGTGTGGGTTGTGGCAGGCTTGATCCAGCAATTTCTGTCTTGCAGATGAATAATTTAGGGATAGGGGCATCAGCTGAGGCTGTGTCCATAGAACAAAAGTCTCCTCTGTTCTGCTGTGATTTTGTCAGTATTGGTGGCCAAGGAGCACTAACCCTACCTCTTCCCATACATATCCCAGTCCTCTGGAGCAGGTCTCAGTGTCTCCTCTAGTTCGTGGATATTTTAATATTGTCTCTTTGCTTCTTGACACCCAAGTGGGGGCTCTGCCAAGAGATCAGAGGGCAGTGGTTTTTGGCACTTAGAGAACAGAGATTGGAGCTCATCCTAAATCAATGCGAGACAAACCTCCCAAAGCAGAAAAGAGTAAGATAGCAGGAACTCTATCTTCAGCATGGGTGAAGCCATTCCAATTGCCCGAGAACTCCGGATAATAGAAGAAAACATGTTAATTTACTGATAAAAAAAGAAGACCTGGTATGGAATTTGTGTTCTCTTGTACTTAGTATAAAGGAAAACTGAAAACTAGTGTTGCTGCTGTTGTATTTGCATTCCAGTTTTATTGGGCACTCTTGATCAGATCTGGTCCACCATGTTCTAAGAGCCGTGCGAACACAGTAACTGAGAAAGTATGTTCCAGGGAGTTTGTGATCTTAATAAAAATAAAATGTTTCCAAGCATATGGAAGGATAGAATGTGGTAGACTGCAACCATAATGTGGCCTGTGGCTAGGTTAAAATCAGTCCCCACAAGGGCAAGTGAGAGAGGATGTCCGGCCACTGTGAACAGCCTCTAAGAAAAAAAGATTTTAGAGCAGAACCTTTCAGGTGATCCTTAGACAACAATCCCAGGGTTAGATGTGCAGAGAAAGTTTGAGGTGCCAGAGGACAAGCGGCTATTTGAGATTGCCATTACTGATATGTTGGAGAATACTGGAGTGAGATAAGTAGTGGAAACACAAATTGTGTAAACTGCAGGGGGCAAGGTGGGTGTTCTTGAATGAGAGCCAGTGGTGAGACTTCAACGACAGCAATGATGTGTTGGGGCTTTTTGATGGCCCTCATGGTGTGGAGGTGGATGCTATGAAAATGGAAAGTGTGCATGCTGGCTGCAGGAGGATGCAATCTGTGGCAGAATATGGCAGCAGAAGGTCTGGAGAAAATTTGGTAAGTCTAACCTGTTTCCTGGTATCTGTGAAGAGATACCATAGAGACTTCATTCTGTGGCTGTAGATAAGATAGGATATGCTTTTTACATTTAGCATGCTGGCTCTTTTCAGGGGATTTTGTGTCTCTTAATTTTTAATACAAAGAATGGCTAGCTGTCTTTAATACATGTTACTACTCTTTAATCATTAATTCTAATCCTGACACAGTGAAATAGAGGATAGTGTGCTGCTGGCAGAACATGATTTGCCTCCAGAGCAAACAAGGGAACATGTAATCTTGAAAATCTGACCTTTGCTTAATTTCTCCTTACTTGCTCTCACCATGTGTTTCTTCTGTACACTTATTTAAACCATGAGGGAGTAAGAATATTAGCTTTGTCTTTTCTCCCTTCTTTTAAGCTACTCAGTGAACTTTGAATACCTTGCTTTTGTGTAAGGAGAGGAGTTTGGGCAAGGAAGATGAGGCAATGCACCTATGCAGAGCAATATGTAGCAGGCATGAGTGAAAAATTTTTATCAAATGAAGGCTAATTTAGACATAACCATGAGGCTGATCATGATGGTGGTGAGACACTGGCTCAGGTAGCCCAGAGGGGTGGTGGTGGCCCCATCCTTGGAGACATTAAGGCCAGGCTTGCTCTGAGCAACCTGATCTAGTGTAGGATGTCACTGCTCACTGCTGGGGAGTTGGATTAGATGGCCTTGGAAGGTCCCTTCAAACTCTTATTATTCTATGGTTCTATGATAACTTATCTGATATTTGGCTTAAACTACTTCCAGCCTTTGCTACAAAACTGAAAAAATACTGTCAGGGCAATTTGTTTGAGCTCTAAACAGTACAAATGGAGTAAGGATGCCTAAGATGTGACAGCAAGTGCTAATATCTTTATTCTGCTGCACCTGAGACCCTGACATTCCCCTTACAGTGCTGCTGAAAATGCAGGTCAATTAATAGGAGCAGAGTTCTCATTTTTTCCCCTGTATTTAATTCCCTGAAGCGATTATTGCCGTGAGGGAGTGGGGGAAAAGTGGAGAAGATAATTAGACTTGACCTTGTGCTGTGGACTTGTGCAAGCTGTTGGATTAGCAATGAACACTGTCAAAGCTTGGTTAGAAAGAGTGGTTGTGTGCAGGGCACAACACGCTGACAAGCATGTTGCTGAATATGCAAGAGAATACAAATTGAAACAGGAAGGACAAAAAGGGAGCTGCAAACAAATACTTCGTACTGAGGCCAACTCTCTAAGTGTGATGCTGCCAGGAGTTAATGTCTTTTTCTTTTTTTTAGTGTCAGAACATCAGTGATAATCAGACAAAATGGTACTTACCGCAGAGAAACAATTAAGTTGGGCCTTCACAGCCTAAATGATTTTTAGAAAAAAGGGAAAAAAAAAGGAAAAAAAAAATACACTAAAGGAAAGTGTTAGAACTTGTGACGGCTAACCAGCAGCTGCACATCAATTAGATGGAGGAGAGCAACTGATTCTGGTCAGCTTTGCTTTTTTCTTACCCACTTCTTGCTGCACATTCTCTTACATTATCCTACTATTAGCATTCCTGGCTTCCATTTTGGTGTGGATTACATACAATGGTTTGAATAAGTCTTTTTTTGGAAACCATCTGACCTTAGACATCAAAGAACAGCTGGAGATAATGCTGGCTTTTAATGTAGCTGAAGTTCACATCTATATGTAAAATAAAATGGAGCAGTGGCCATGTTGATGCTGACACTGTGACACTGAGCCTTTGAGGAATTCATTTTTCATTTTTTCTCATTTTTGATTTCTTTGCCTTCAGCCACACCCCCCATTAGGGATTCTGGGCCAAATCCTGTTCACCTTGGTGATGTGAAAATAGTTTTTGATATCAGTAGGATTCTTTACTTGTCTCTTTAGACCATGCAGTCTGTGTCCTAAATGTAGACATTGTTCAGCAAGCAGGTATGAAAGGGAAAGAGGGGGATGTGGAACCCAAGATAATTAGAGATTTTTCAAAGTGCTTATGTCTATTTGAATCTTTGTGGCATCAAAAATCCAAAGTCAAGAGAGATTCAGCAAAATGAAAGACACTAGAAATAATTTCGAAGGGAGAAATTGTAGGGCTGGATTCTGCTCTCTTTTCTAGCTGTGTAAATACTGAGTGATGTAGGCATCTTCTAGATTTATGGAGCTACAATGCAGAGCTGTGCCCAGCCTTGCAAATGGAACTGATGGTTGTCTTCAAGACCAGGCTGAGTGCAGGAGGGAGAATTCGAACACTTGATGTGATTTATGAAAACACATTAATTTTCTGAATTCCTAAGACTTCACAGTGACATTATAGCTTGGCTGGAGCTGTAACATGAACTTAGAATATTTCCAAGGCAGCACTAACAGGCATATTGCTTCCAAGAACAGTGGTTGTTTCATTCACTGTGCCCAGGTTCCCAGGAAGGAAGGGGAGCAGGGAGAAGTGCCGTGACCCTTTTGTTTCCTTCCCTGGGTCTGTGGCTCTGTAGTTGTTGCTGATCTGGTTTAGTCCCTCTGTGCAGAGGAGGAAAGCAATGAATAATAAGATTTGTCATCTCCAAACACTCTTTTGGCTTTTGAGGTTCCAAATGGAAACTGGGAACAACCTGTCTTACTGATCATTCCTTTCTACTTCAATTTCTGTGAGTTAAAGTACCTGTGGCCCCTGTGTGCTGTGGGGCAAACAGAGTTGTATTTGTATTACAGCTTCACTAATGGGCTGGGCTGTCAAAACACAGCAAATGGGGAGTGAGCAATGAAAGGGGAAACTAATCTCCTGTTTATACCAAATCATTTTGCATTTCATCTCTGAAAGGAACAAAGAGAAAGCCAAGGCAAAGGAAGAGGGTGCTGCGAGAACATGTTTCAATTGCTGTATGAAGAAGTAACTGTAAACTTACCTCTTGAAAATTTTCTAAGCTTCATTGATTTAACAATGCACACAATGTGGGAATTTTCCTCCTGAGCAGCTAGGCTGTGTTACACTGACCTCTTGCCTGCTCTTATTTTTCAAAAGTGGCTTTTTAATAATGTTTTGCAAGACGAAGTGAATTTCGCTTTTGTAAGTGCTCTCTCTTTATATTCCTATTTTCTTTAGTCACTGAAGTAATTGCTTTTAGGAGGCAAATATGATAATATAATGAAAAAAAACCCTGTGAGTATAGTGTATCCAAACTCATGTCCTTGCCTGAACAGATTTATTTTTCAGATAAAATGCCCTTGCATACAGTCTCACATTTTAAAAAATGCCATGACCTGTAAATATTCTGGTGAACATTAAAAGAAATGGGTATTGGCCTGGATGAGATCTAGTATTTATGCTTCCTCTATGGAGTCAGAAATTTAATCCAAACCCTATCCCTTGGGCTGCCAAGGTGAAAAGTTAAAAATCAAGAAAAAGAAAACCCCAGCAAACTGCAGGGTAAAAGGTTATTACAGGTGGGAAGGAATTAAAAGGAGAGGTTAAAATCACTGCCTAGCTACACTGTAGGTTTATATTTGGATTATCTAATAAAAGCACAATGAGAGGAGTAAATACGATATATGTAAGTTAGATGTAAATCTGACTTACATCATATCATCCAACATCTTTAGGGGCTGGACTAGATGGCCTTTGAAGGATCCCTTCTAACTCAACACATTCTATAATTCTCTGATCTCAGGAGGTAACAGTGCTTTATATACAATATTTAAAGATCACATACAAGATGTATTTTGATATTATAAGTAATGCATGGTGAGTGATCTGAATTACAGGAAGGTGAGATGACAAGTCATGCCTCTTGGAGCTTTGGTTAACTTCCAGTAACCTCAGAGCAAGGGGCTTCAGTGTCCAGCTGTGGCAATGGTGGAGCAGGGATCCCTGCATGCAGCCTTCATCAGGATAAAATTACAGTTTGCATACAATGTTCTGGTCAATTAAGGTAGAAAATAGTAGCCTTCTGATTGCTGAAGGTTTTTTCACTCTTTTCTGCTTCAGCTGTTTTGGCATGTGTCTGGAACGTGCATTGCCTGAGGGGGTCTGTTTGCTCTGGGAGTGACACTGGTGCTGTGACATTTCTCTGTGTCTGTGGTCCCGTGGTTAGAGGGCAGTCAGCGAATGGTATTAAAGGGGGTTTCATGACCTAACTTGATGCTTTAGATTGAGATTTCACACCTTTCTGACTTTTTCCAAATAAACCAAGCTCTGATTCTGAATTACCTTCTGGAGGCTTTCTCTCTGTTCTGGAGACATACATGGGTCTAGTCAAAGTTGACATATCATAATTTGCTTTGTGAATGTCTCTTCAGGAGTCTTGCCTGGTAGATAGGTGAAGAATAGGCACCTGCTCTTGCTATTCCAGGCTCTTCTGCTGTTACTTAGTGAATGGTTTTCCAGATTTAAGCTTTCTGGGAATTGAGTCTTGTTCTTGCTTGCACTGGAGTTTTCCAGAGGGCTCAAACACACCCCAGGTATAGCTGCTTAACCAGTTACTGTAAATCAGCTGAGCCATGGTGACTTTCCATGGGTGCTTGATCATGAGTCTCGGCTCTTAAGTATGCACGAATTGCTTCCCAGAGATCTCCAGTCAGGTCTCTGATTTAACTGGCTGCACTAGCTTGCTCTCTGCTTTGTTTTTCAATGGTGTATTAGTACTCCAAACTCTGAAATGCTTAATTTAGTTGCTTGTCCTGGAGAAAGCTTAATTTTGTTCATGTTAAGATTCAGTTTACTATCCTTTTCTTTTTTTTTTTTCAGATCAGAATGTATATTATTTGCTAATTTGATCAACGCTGCAGCGACAAAGGGCAGCCAGTGCCTCATAGCCTGTTGTGCCCTCTGGTTTGAATAGTAACAGCACATTTTCATGCTGAGTTTAGATGAATTGGCTCCTGCCTGTGTGTGCTGGGTAATGTCCTTTCATATTCTTGGCATTGGTAATGAACAGGATTTTGAACACAGCTTGCAGATGTTAAGGCTTATGGTAGAAAAAATCCTCACAAAAACTTTAAGCTTCTAATATGTGCCTAAAGAGGGTGTCAAAATTATGGCACTAATTCAGTTGCTTGCTAGATCTCTAATTGCCTGTGTGAGCACTTAAATATGTTTGGTGGTGTTTGGAAGTTCTTTACTAGGAGGGTGGTTAGGTCCTGGAACAGGCTGCCGAGGGCGGTTGTGGATGCCCCGTCCTTGGAGGTGTTCAAGAGCAGGCTGGATGAGGCCCTGGGCAACCTCATCTAGTAGATGTGTTTTGTTAGGTGGCCCTGCTAGGCAGGGGGGTTGGAGTTACATGATCCTTGGGGTCCCTTCCAACCCAGGTCTTCTGTGATTCTGTGATTCTGTGATCTGTGGTGATAGGGGAGTTCATTTTATAGTTCCCTGATTTTTTTTTCCCCTGTCCTTCTGTCCATACGTAAGAGAACTTTTATCAATCTGCTTGCTTTCATATCTGCATTCATCTTTTAAGTCACAAATATCTTCTTGAACATTACTGATGTTCTTGCATCGTAATTAAGAACAAAATTTGACCCTTTTATTCTTTCCCCCTGAAATCACAAAACAGCTTTGTTTCTGATGCTGTGGTTTACCATAGGAAATCCTAAAATAACTCCCCAAAAATGCAAACCAAAAACCTGAAAAAAATCTCTCAAATCCTCAAGACTAAAATGTCCCCACGACCAAAATGTCTGTTGCCTGCAGAGTATTTGCCACTTAGTGATTTATTATTAGATTGCAAAAGCAGAAAGTGACAAAATCCTTTGCTGTGTCAAAACTGTCAGCTTCTTATTTTAACAGTGTGTGTTTCTGAATAGTAACATGAGTTAAAAAAACAACCAACAAATAACAAATCTCCTTTTTTGAGGAATTACTGTGAATTCCAGATCCTGTTTGATTTTACAGCAGAGAGTAATGCTATTGAAAAGCCGGATTTAACACAGACATTTAAGAGGGATTCTGCATGTTGGGGGGTTATTTTGGCTTTTTTTTCTTTTTTTTTTTTTTTTCCAAGAGAGATGTTTATTTCATCAGTGGATTTAATCCATCCTTCAAAGAAAACTGGAGGATAAAGTGAATGCCAGAGCAGCACTGTGGGTTTCTACTGTACTTTTGCTCCTTATTGCTGTGGTGCTAAACAAGCTTCTGTTAATGTGATGGTGCAGGTGAAAATGCTGGAACTTCATTAACAGTCCAGCTGATGAAGTGTGAACCTGAATAAAATCCAGTTCCTCCTCTGTTGGCTGAGCTAGATTTATAGGACTAGCGGAAGCTAAGAGCAGTGTGCCCTGCTCCTGTTATTCCACCAAAGAGATTTCACTCAGACTCTACACAGGCAGTAGAGGAACAGAAAAGTAGCAATAAAAACGTGAAATCTTTATGTAGTCACACTTCGGAGTAAAACCAAATGTCCGAGTCCTTCAAAGTGAGGCTTCGCAGCCCAATTACAATGGGTCATCTGTGCTGCAGCCAAAATATACTGAGAAAAATAACTCAATAACGACACGTTAACAAGGAAAAAGTAAGGAAATGAACACATCGTTTCACCCTGTAGCCTGTGTAATTCAGCACAGGATTAGAGAATGGGGTCAGGCTGACATGGCTGCATTTGGTTTTACTGGTGCCTGGCTCACTAACTCTTTAGCTCCAGCAGAAGAAGGTGGATGGTCTTGTAGCCAAAGACCTCATTTATGTCTTAGTAGTAAATCTGAGTGAATAATAATGATTTTTCCAATTTCCTGCCTAAAGGTTTTGGAGACCAAGAAGAATGTTTTAAACCAGGTTAAAGCCATTGATTTACTTTTTTCCCTGCCCATTTGTTCAGAGTCTCATGTGACAATGAATTCAGTGATGTGTGGGTACTGCTGCAGTGGGATGGTATGAATAGACAAGCAGTGACAAGAGTGTCCCATCTGATGAAGAAGTAGGTAGCTCATTGAAGAATGACCGTAGGTGCTAAAGAAAAAACAGCTTTTATTTTTACTTCCATAATCTCTCTGGTAGACCTCTTTTCTAAACATGGTTTCCATAAAACAATATAGCTGATATTATAAATGTTTTTTAAGAGAGGTGAATAGCAAAACCATTCTCAACAATTAAGCATTTTTCATTCAGCACTTTGCTGTTCCCAAGTATCACAACACAGAAGAAAATGTAAAACAGAAGAAAAAATTGGAGTCAGATAAAGATGCTAGTAATAAAAGTTCTTTAAAGGGTAGTGCTTCTTGTCCCTTGGCAATGTAATCAATACATTCTTTCAAAGCTTTAAGGCAGCAACAGTTTCTATAAACAGTGATGAAGTTTTGAAATTCCCTTTCATACCTGGGTAGAACAACATTAAATCAAGAGATAGCATTATCAAACTTGCCGAGACTGATGGAAGAAAGGGGGTGGTTGTCTGGGCTCAGTCCTTTTTCTCTCCAAGAGAGCTTGATAGCTGCAAATAATTTGAGACAAAATTAGATTCTCCATCCTTATTACCTTCTTAGAGAGATTTGCAGATTTGACCTGTGCTTTCCTTTTTTTCCTAGGTGTCACCAAAGTCTTTACAGTTTTTCACTCACCCATAGGCACAGGAGACTTCACTTATTTCCCAGGGCAGACTTCAAGTGATGCATAAAACTTAGGTCATGAATGTTGGTGGTAATTAAAGATCCATGGTGTGTGTGTATGTTCTAGGTTGTTAACTCAGGTATCTGGGCAGAATTCCAGCTCGAGTAATTGCGTGCTGTCTGGCTCACTCCTGTCAGCGGCTGCTGCTGGGCAAGGTGTTGGATTCAAGTCTTCTCCTACATGAGCATGTTATCTAAGTTTCTTGGTCTCCTGGGCCTGCGATTCTAGGAGCTGATTGCTGATTTACCTGTTGAAAAATCACCAATGATTTTACATGTCTGTCTTACTGCCCCAAACATGTCCAGTTCCACAGACAATCAAGTCCTTTCAGTATTTCTTGTTAAGTTAAGCATGTGAGATCAGCTGTTATTTTGGAAAAGTTAAGCTTTCAGCAGAAAATCAGGACACTTTTGATAGATTTTGTTCAATAGTAAGTTTTAATGCATTTGCGAAAAAATAAAGACTCCTTTTTTGACAAAATGCCCCATCTTCCCCCCCACGACAACAATGAATTTGCCTGAAAATACATGTCTCTTCCTGGCAGAGAAGAATCAGGGAGAACTGCAGTTGATGTTAAGTCTTTATTGGAAATGAGTCAATTAGTAGGAGAGAATTCTCATTGCTGTTACCTTAATGTATTCATATATTTATAAATATTGACATTGTGTTCCTCTGTGTTGCCTGAGTGTTAGTTGAAAGCTTTTGAATGTCTAAATCATTAATACTGTAACAGATTCTAGTTTGAGGAAAGTGGTGCTACTTCCTATTCCATCAAATAGCATGTTGTCACGTGAGCGCTTTGCTGTGTGTTAGTACTAAATACCCAATTCCTGAACATGCTGGATATGTAGTTCTAACAAAATCTTAAGCTGCTCATTTAGAACAGAGGGCTAAATATACCTTAGGTAATTTTTATTTAAAAATTTTTTATACTAAGACAATGCTCCAGTAATGTATCCCAAGGGATTATGCCAATGAAGTTAATATAGCAGGGATTTAATATCTTATAACATCACCAAAACCACTCTGCCATTGTGGAAATAACCTCCTCGGGCATAATTATTGTGATTTATTTGAATAAGTGGAGTGGAACTTCAGAAGGAAAATTTCCCAAAACATAGGATAGATATTAATGGGATTAGATGTGTGTATCATGCCTCTGAGAAAAGGGCAGGTAGAGACAGCTTCAGCTGCACACCTGATGCTGCTGGTGTTGACTGGTTACAATTCCCTTGCTTTCTGGTGTTGGGAAGAATCACACCACTTATTGCCATGGATTATGAAATTCTAAATAAGCCATATTTTCCCCCCATTACTATTATTTTTTTAATGTTAAAAGGTGAAAATAACTAAAGTATGTAACTGTTGAAGTGGGACTAACAACAGTTCTAGGGATGTTTTTGGTCTTTGGCTGCTAACAAGAGTATAAAAACTTCATTAGCTATTAGCAAAAACTTTTTCACCATGAAAACCATTGGTGGTAAAGCATTGAAGCAGGTGCCTGGAGCCGTGGGATCCCCAACCTTGGAGATACCCAGAGTTTGATTGGATGCAAGCCTGAGTAGCCTTCTGTAGCCTGGAAGTTGACCCTGATTTCAGCAGGGATCCTTTCCCTTTTATTCCACAATTCTAAATAAGCATCCTGATATTTGGAGATGAATTTACCACTTGTTATTCCACTAACTTCACCCATTTCTATCTAAAAAATCTGTTTGCATGCCATTATAACAGGTGGAGATGTTGATTTTTACTTCAGCTAGAATCAGTTCAAGTTCTGAGTCTCTGCAGTCCTGTTCCAATGCCCATTAACTCAGGCTTTTTACCACTAATTCATTTCTCTAACCCATTTATACATGTAACATCTATAACAGTGTGTAGGAGGCAGTTCCACAATATCTCTGTATGAAAAAAAAACCCCTGTTCTATAGCTTAAAAGTTTATCTACTTTTTTATTTGCATTCCTTCCTGTTTCCTTCCCTCTGGGGCTTAATACAAGTTTGTCAGACCATTTCTGTGAAGCAGAAACAGTAAAAAACTCCATCTTGAATAAAAGAGCTTAGTTTGTTACACTGGATTGGGAACTGTCAACCATGACAGATGTTGAAAGTGTTGAAATTCAAATAAGCATCCTGGGCAGGGTATTTCTATCTCATCCTCAATGCTAATATGCCTCGATTGTGATAGTAAAACATGCCTCATGCAGAAGTTCCAACCTCTCTGAAGAGCAGAACTGGTGTAACTCAGCAGCACTGATGGGCAAGGGATTATTTCTCAAAACTTGCTGACTGGCAGCAAGCTCTCAGCTGGTTTAAGAGATTCCTTCTGCCCTGGCTGAGTAGTTTGCTCGCTGGTCTCATCCCTCTTGGGAGAAGCCAGATTTGAGCCAGTGAAAAGCACTGTATCCCATTAGCTTTTCTCTGGGGGAATATTCAGTCTTTCCAGTTTTAACTGTTTAAGGACTGATACATTTTCTCTTATGGCTGCATTGGCAGAAGCAAAGTGTTGATAAGTAATGAGATCAGACCCATTCCCGTGAGGTTTCTTTGCTGTAGCTCAGCAGTCTGGACAGTGAAGAAATCAGTCACTTAGTAACATTTTACAGTAGTTGAGCAGAAAAAGCCACCATATCTCTCTAATACAGTCTTTAGCTCCAAATCATGCAAGTCACTGCTTTGAAATAGCTGGAGATATGGATGATTGCAGCAAAGGGAAGCACTAGAGCCAACAGCTTTGCAGTCAGGCTGAGATGACTCTATATGAATATTTCTTAGTATTTACACCTCTATTTTGAGAGCAGTATTTTCGCAACTTGTAGGCTGGATAATTCTTGCAGGTTTTATTAGCATGAGGAAGAAAACTTGGCTGCTTGGGTCTATCGTTCATGGTTCTCACAGCTTTACAGTCTCTAGTTGTGTAACTAATTTTATTACTGGCAGGTGCTGTTGAGGTTTGTTGGTGCAAAGCTGAGTGGGAACTAACTTTTGAGCTAGAAATCTGACCCAGAAGGGGATTTATTATCTTTACCTTGAAATATTCTGCAGTGAGAAAGCAGAAATAGTTCCAGTGCATTTCCAGAGCTGTCCTTCAAACCCAACTTGTAGACAGTGCCAGCAGCAAAGTGGAAGCATCCTTAGAATGCATCTTCTTGATCTACCAGGCATTGAACCTGCTTTGACTTCCCTGTGAGGAGGTTTGCAGGTGGGAATGGGATGAATTGTGTTTATGGCCACTTCACAGTCTGCTCCTCAGAGCAAATGACATTTGCCCATTGTACATTGTCTCCCTTGGAAATAGGAGAGTGTGACATCTCTGAGTCTATGCAAGAGATCATTTGTTTTAATAGAAGTGATGTTGACTATATTAAGCAAATAGTGGACTTTCCCATATGCCTAATTCTTTTCACCCTGTTCCCACCTGCAAACTGCCTCACAGGCAAGTCAGAGCAGGCTCAATGCCTGGAGGATCAAGAAGATGCACTCTAGTTTTATTCCAGACATTTCTGCCTTGAATGATGAGTGAAGGAATGATTCTACCTGAAAGAGCACAGAATAAAAAATGAACAATGGTACTCATATATATTTTTTTTACAAACCATCTGAATAAATTCTGTTCAGGTGCTCCTGAGTGCATGGCCAGATTTGGCAGCCTGGTAGAAGAAAACCAACCAAGACATCTCCTACTACATGTGGAGAATCAATTTGAGTTGATAGCCTAGAATATGGGAATCTGCCACCACAGCTGTGATGTCACCAGTAGAGCTGGATGGCATTCCTTGTGGTGTCTGACAGGATGTCTTGGTGCAGTGCAGTTCTGCCAGCTGTCTCTCTTCCATGGAGTCAAGCACAGTCCATTTAGATTCAATTTTGGTTTTATTCTTTGATGAGTGTTTAATAACCATTTCCAAATCTCTGCACAGTTGGAAAGTGACATTGTCAAGAGCGGTGCAGCCAGCTGAAATTATGTGGTAAAGCTTCTTGTAACAGCACTGGGAAGAAGTAAAGCGGAAAAGGTTGATTTCCTTGAGGGCAGAGCTGGCTAAATGGAATTGAGATATCCTGGGCTAAAATAATTGCCCTCTCAGTTTTGACTGGCTTTCTGTTGTGAGAGAAATGGGAAGACATTTTCAGCTAAGAATAAAAAGTCATATATTCTCATCCTAGCCTTAGTCTTAGTTTCTTTCTGGTTAAATTGGAGTCAATAATTCATATCTAATTTTGAGATTCATATCTGTTTTGAGATTTTTCATCAAGTGGAGTTGGCTATTGCAAGATACTGAACATAGTCAGCTCTGATGAGTATTAGAATAATTGAATCATAGAATGTGTTGAGTTGGAAGGGACCTCCAAAGGCCATCAAGTCTAACCACTCCTGCAGGGAGCAGGAACATCCTGCACTATATCACGTTACACAGAGCCTCATCAAGCCTGGTCCTGAACGTCACCAGAGATAGGGCCTTCATCACTCCTCGGGACAAGTATCTCACCACTGTCATAGTGAAGAACTTCATTCAAGTGTCCTAACCTGTCCTGCTCTAGTTTAAAACCATTGCCCCTTGTCCTATTGCTCATGCCTTGGAAAACAGTCCCTCCCCAGCTTTCCTGTAGGCCCCTTCAGGTGCTGGTAGACCACTATGAGTTCTCCTGGGAATCCTTCTCCTCTTCAGGCTGAACTCATTAATAGCTGAGATTGCAGAGCACAGGTTCTTAATATTTGCAATTTCTTTGAGACCTTTGCTTTGAGATCTTTGCTATGAGATGTTATTCAAGTGCTAAGATTTATTAAGTTCTGTCCTCATGCTGGCAACCCACTGCACTGTCAGGGGGGATCCATTTGCAGCAATGTTTTTTTATTCATGATATGGTTTACTGCTCTTTCTCTGGTCTTTTCCACTGGCTGCTGTTGTGATGAATTGTGTGAGTACTCAAAAGCCTCCGGTCTTGCAACTTTCACCTATCCTGTTCTTTGTTTTCTTTTTCTAACACTCCACCTTTTTTCTTTGCTTCTTCAGTGCTGCAAAACAGCAGGCACAGCAATCTGAGTCCTTCAGAGCAGAAGGATTGCAGTGGTTAGATGTAAAAGAATACAGATAGTAATTCCCATTAGAAAAGCAGTTTGTTGACAAGGGAAAGCAGCTGGGGAAGGAGGGAAGAGAAGAGAGAGAGTTGTTTAAAATTTTTTTTTCTCTTCTTGAATCCTTGTTAGGGTGATCAGCTGATGCCAGTGGAAAGTCTCTAACTCCCTTGCCTTCTCCATGAACATCCTCTTCGGTGCTCCAGCTAATTTTTTACTTACAGAGGAGTTAATTCAGTAGATGGCAGTCTCCTTCCTTTGAGGCAGCAAGGAAGGCAGAGTGGAGCTTCCAGGTGGTTAGTTCTGCAGATGTCCTCTTTTGGAGAAGATACAAACCCTTGTGACCTGAGTTGAGTCAGGACCACATCCTAGGTTTCATGAAAGTAGGTGTATTCTGCCTCAGTAAGCTCATAATTACGTCTCATCTTACCAAGTTCTAAGGTGCCATTTTTATTATACCACAAATTTTGTGAACAATGGAGATGTGAGATCTGAGCTTTGTCTCACTGGAACCTGAGCTGTGGGGCTGCTTTTCATTCCCATATGGAAGTAGAAGGAGTTGTCTAATCCAACATGTTGTCTTTAGCAAGATGTTTATCCAAAAGGGCCCATGAAGATAAGTAATATGTGTAAAAAACTAATGAGAAATAGCTTGTGAGGAGCTGTGCTGCTCCCCAGTGCAGAAATAAACGGAGATCTCACACAGAGATACGTGTCCTCATGAAATAGAAGCTTTTAAAAATTTCATTCATATTGTGATAGTTGAAGCAAAAACCTGCACTGTCTCTAGTATGGCACCAAAAATAATTTACTTTGTATGTGATTACTAGTATTTAATTTAATGGTTAATATTTTATTAAAATACTTTAGGAAGTAATTAATTTTGTTACACATTGCTAGATTTCTTGTTAAAATACTGAAACCTTTCAATAAATTAATGAATTATATTTAAAAAGTCATTCATGAAACTTCAAAAGGATCCAAAATGTATTCTGAAGTTGGGTTTTTTGGCTTGTAAGTGAGGTTCTGCATGGTTTTACTTATGTCAGGAGAAATGAGGGGTGCTTTTAAATACTGCTTTGGTTTATCTGCTTATTAGTTTAAGGGAGGAAGTCAGTTTCCAGTCACTGTCATATGATGGCAGAAACTCAGTATTGGAGTTTCCAGTTAGCCCACACTCAAAGATAAAAACTTGGAGTTTCGTGGTTTTGGGGTTTTTTTTCACTTAATTCTCATAAGCTAGTACAGTGACCAGAGCATCAATATTTCTGTGAGACAGTGAATCCATTAATAATTGGGCAGATGGAGTTTGTTCAGACCTCTAGCTTTCAGTCTCATGCACTGAACAGCAAAGTCCAGACTTGGAGGTCATATATATACATGTATACACATATATGTTTTTA
>VZTY01004218.1:133417-539142 GCA_013400935.1 Turnix velox
TATATATTTAACATATATTTATTATACATATATGTGTGTATATGTATGATCCATGTCTCTCTTCGTTTAGAATGTACAAGCTTGAAGGGATTAGTTATTGAGTTCACTCTAAAATGTCTTTGCTTGCTGTAATTTTTTTAAAAATAAAATTTAAACCACTAGTTATTAATATTTCTAATTGTGGAGTCTCTGTATACTTTTATTTAAGTATTTTGCACTCTGGATTTTGACATGCTGCATGTTGCCATAGTGTTACTACAACACCTGCTTCAAATTCTTCTCTCCTACCTGTCAGTGCATCATTTCATGCTCCACTAAATGGTGGGAATAGCAAAACCATCTGTTCATTACTCATGTAGCCATTGTGTGAAATATGAATGAAACATCTCATGTCTGAAAGAGTCATTGTCAGCTGAGTCCAGCTGCCACGACTGTGTTCTGCCCAGATTCCAGAGCTCAGTTGCTTCCTGCAGTTGTTGTGCTTAGCCTCAGCGCAGTCCTTTTTCAAGCAAATGTTGAATTCGTGATTTGAAATCTTCTGTTCATTCATTTTTTTCCTCCTTGGAGTGAATTTAGGATCAAGATCCTCACTAGGATGTTAACTGTGACATTCTTTGATATTATCTGTGAATAGAGTGAATAGTATATGCACGTATACCTACAAACAAAGTAAAGAGATGCATTTTGTTATGCATTACAGGAAGTTAATAAATGTTTTATTGTATCTTTATTGTATCTTTTATTGTGTCTTTATTGAAATAGCTTCCATAAAAAGTTTTCTTCACCAGGTCTGCAGTTCCATCTCCATCAAAGTGATTTCTGCTGTTCCTTCTTTTGGCAGAAGGAATTGTTCCTTGGGAAGCCATCATTGTCAATGCTGCACAGATCAGATGGCTGCGGCTTCTAAAATAGCAGGTTAATAGCCCTGTCTGACAGGATTAAATGCTTAACAGTGATTCTTGCTTTTGCAGCTATCAGGGAAAGTGATGCCATATGCAATGATAAAGATGTGGCATTGTTCAGCTTGGCTTTTGGAGAATGATTAAATGACATGCTTAAATCCTTTGTGGCCCTAGGTTTGATGGTACTTTGTGATAGAGTGGAACAGAGCAGCTATACCTTAAGTGAGGAACAATGGCTTTGTCGTGTGTCTAAAATTTAGTTTATAGTTCTAAGTTGCAGGCAAAAGAAATAGCACAAACTATTCTAATTTGTAACTAACAAACTATGTACATAAAATTCTGTCCCCGGTGTAAGCTGCTGGCGAGGGCATGGTACTCTAGGACAAAGGGCAGTGGTTTTAAACTAGAGCAGGGCAGTTTTAGACGAGACATTATGAAGAAGCTCTTCACCATGAGGGTGGTGAGGCACTGGCAGATGTTGTCCAGAGAGGTGGTGGAGGCTCCATCCCTGGAGACATCAGCTAGGCTTGCTGAGGCTCTGAGCAACCTGATCGAGTGCAGGATGACCATGGTCACTGCAGGGGATTGGGCTAGATAACCTTTGAAGGTTCCCTTCCAACTCAATGCATTTTGTGATTCTGTGAAGGCATGCTGTCCTTTCTGTTGGAAAAGACTGGGTGACAGGACATTCAGTGAAGTCTAAACATGCATAATTTCTTTAGACTTTGGGGTAAGATTCTCATTGTGAGTTGAAATATCTGAATAGAACAGTCTACATGTGAAACAGGACTTCTATTACACAGCCTCTCTTTGTGCAGTTCACAGTAAGATGAGTTTGCCTTTTCATAATCCATGGAAGAAACAAGACCGTTGCAGCAGAACAGATAAGGGAGGTTTGGCTTGTTGGGGTAGAATTGTCACGGTCACATGAACCTCAGGTAAGAGGTAGTCTTTTTCTCTGTACAGAGTTATGGAGGCTGGAGCATCAATGCACCCGAAGCTCTGAAGGGACAGCTGAGCTGTAAGATTTTCATAGGACTTCAAAAATAAATGCAGGTAGTAAAACAGACATTGATGTAATAATATCTTTGAGGATTTGGGCTTTGACATTGTTGCTGACATATTTTTTAACTAATGTAGAGTGGTAGTTTGCTCTGCTTCTGTATTTTCAATTGCTAGCATAGAATTTAGTAATTGTGTGATATTAATAATTCATAATTGCATAATGTAGGTCTCAAGTACTGAAACAGCCATCATATCTCCAAAGTCAGATCAGCTTTACCTGTGTATTTGTAGAAGGCCTTGGAAGCGTGAAGCTTGGCTGGCGGTTTCTTGGAGGCCTCATCCACCACTGTCATGCTGATAGTCCCATCCCTGTGGATCCTGTTGCAGGTGTCTAAGGAGCTTCTTTTCATGCTTGAGATTTTCTCAGGGGCAGAAAAAAGAGTTCTTTCTCTAACTTTAATGTTTCCATTTTTGTGACTGTTAATCTGTAGCCCCCTTACTGTTTTTGAGTACCAAGTATTATTTCACATAAAGACATAATTAAAAAAATTACTAACATGGAGATTATTAGATCAGATTTTTATATAAGAATATGTTTTTCTTTTAAGCTAAGAAGTTGCAATCTTCTGTCCCAGTCTTCTGCTGGGCAATTCTTTACTCTCTCTGTTGTGTGGCTTTGAGATACCTGTAATGGGAAATTAACACTTATATAATCAGGTACCTAACACTTTGCAGTGGGATAAAATCTAACCTGCAGATTTGTATTATATGCACTTTCCAGGCTTGTAGGACGTGAGGAGGTTTGGGTCAGCCTTAATGGTAAAAAGTAGTGCCTTGAAGTTCAGAAACGTGGAAAGGTGCCGGTGTTTGCTTTGCTTAATAAAACAAACTATAAGTCAAACATTTAATCACAGCATTCTGCTAACAGGGGGCCTGTTTTAATACAGCTCTTTTATTGGCCTCTTTGTAGTCCAGAAATAATAAAGGCAATCTGGGTGTTTTCAATGCAAGTCTCATGTGGAACCCTTATTTTCAGACCCAGGCCTTGTATAACAATATGAATCACCGCCACGAGAGCTGTTTTGATCGACGGTCTTTTTTCTAGTAAGGAAATAACCTACTGAGTTTATTAATGTTTGTCAAATTTATATCATTAGGGTAATTTCTAAAACAGCCCTGTCTGTTTGCTTTATTGCCCATGTGAGGAGGGATGTCAGAGCGCAGGCACCACTGAGCTCTGAGCAGAGGGGAAAGCTGAGCCTTACATCCTCTCAGGCTCTCCCTAAGCAGAGGAGAAAAGCTTCAAGGCTTCAAGCACTGAAGGTCTGTACACCACCTGAGGTGGACATGTTTCACTGTGGTACCTGTTTGAGTACCTGAAGGGGCTTAAAAGAAAGCTGGGGAGGGACTGTTTGACTGGGTACGGAGAGATAGGACAAAGGGCAGTAGTTTTAAACTGCAGCAGGGCAGGTTTAGATTAGACATTAGGAAGAAGTTCTTCAACATGGGGTGGTGAGGCATTGGAACAAGTTGTCTGGAGAGGTGGAGACATTCAAGGCCAGGTTTGCTGAGGCTCTGAGCAGCCTGATCTAGTGCAGGATGTCCCTGCTCACTGCAGGGGTTTGGACTAGAAGGCCTTTGAAGGTCTCTTCCAACAATTCTGCACTGTTTCGAGTTCATCAAAAGACCTTTTGTAACAACAGAAGAACAGGGTAAAGGAGGTAGGAAAACAGGCCTAGCTGCTCAGTGGGGAGAGAACACAATCCCCATTTCACATATTTCACCTGTGCTGGCCCTTTTCTCCCAGGTGTTGCATATACCAGTTAGTGAAGGGGGATTTATGTGGATCTGTGTGTACTAACCATTTTGCTATGCTGTAGAGTTTAGTGAGGTTGTCCTTGTGCTGCTGGTGAGAGTGCTCAGCAGTGGCACTGGGAACACTGCAGTGCTTTTGAAGGGCTTTTCTGGCTCCTTGGAATCACCCTCTCCTCTTAAGAGTGACACGTGTTACTGCAACAGATGATATTGTACCTGCTGTTGCCGCTACTGGAAGTAATACAGGTAAGACTATTTAATAGAAAAGTCTGAAATTGTGTTTATTTTATTCCTTGCTGGTTTTCCAGAGGGGAATAAATGAAAGCAAAAGCTAATGTGAGAAGCAGACCAAGTTTTAATCTTTGTTTTACATTGAAAAGCTGGAGTTTCTTGGGTTTAATGGTTACTGTGAGCTTTCTGCAATAAAACTAAAATTTGATCAAGATTCTATAACTTTTGTGTACTGTTTATAATTTGTATATATCCACATACACCTTGGTCATATGTGGCTAGTTGTCTGCAGTAGACTAAGATTATACTTCATTATAATTAATTTCTGTTGTTTCTGTAGCTAAATCCTTTGTATGTGAGAGGCAAAAATTAATCTGAGCCATAGTGCCTGTGGAGTTTTCTAGTGAGAAGCAGTCCCACAATGTGTCCAGCCAAGCAGGTAAAGCAGTGGTGGAGATTTGGGAAACTCCTGTTTGAGAGATTTTCTGACTCTCCCAACAGTAGAGCATTGCACAGATTCCTAGGAGAGGAGTGTTTGAATGACTTATTGTCCTTGTGTACATATATTGCAGAGTCTTAGATTTTGAGATTATTTGGATTTCAGATAAAAAGAAAACCTGAAAGAGTTGTTTAACATGTTACACTAACTGTACTCGGTTCTGCTTTGGACTGTAAGAAGCTACAAGAAAGTGAGTTCTTCTTTTTCCTCGGAAGGGACTTTTTCCTTTGTGTGGACAGCTGCTCTGCTTCAGGTGAAAAACCTTATGGTTTATGGGCCTGCCAGCTGGAGCCAATTAAAATGTAATGAACCACAGTTGGCACTAAAATATCTTTTTCAGGCCCAGCAATGTAAAGATTTTTGTTCTGCTGCTTTTACATGATTTAAAAGGCTTACAGTGTTGTTCAGAAACAAATTTTTTTGTTAATGGAGATGTGCTTGAATTCAAAGTTTACATGGAAGCATTACACTTTGGGCCCTTCAATGAAGTTGTGGCTCTACTGAGCTTGGAGTTGTGGTAGAATCATAGAATAATTCTTTAACTAGATCAAGTTATTCAGAGTCCTGTCAAGCTCATCTACTGTGATGGACCAGTTCTTCCTGCCTGATGTTTTCCCATAAATATAGGAGATGGAAGCAGTTACCTGAATGAGCTGCTTTGGTCGCACCAAGGATCTGCTACATACCTAGGAATAAAATGTAGGTCTTAACATGGATGGTCTGTCTCTTAGTTCTGACAGCTTCATGTGAAAGAAGCCCAGGATGAGTTAGCAGCTTAAGGTTTACAGTATTGGAGAGTGAAAATCATTGCTGTTGAGAGAAACGTGGGCAAAGGGAGATGTGGATGAGGTGAGCTAAAGGGACAGAGCTCAGTGAACAATTGATTTTTGGGAAAAGAACACAGGTCATCTGTACTGGAAAGAACTGTTGTTCTTGAGAGATATAAATTGGACTAGCTTCTTTTTGTTAACTAAGAGGCTTTAAAGGTGCTTTTGTTTTTTTTTCTGTTTTTCCGGAATGCAGTGTTTTTTAAATAAGAAATTGAGACTTAGTTTCTAAGTTAGTGAGATAACTCTTTTTGTTCAAAACAACAGAAATTCACCTACACTTTATGAAACTTGGCTTGCGTAGACAATATTTTGTGTTAGCTTAAGTGCTTTTTATTCTATGTTTTCAGTGAGAATGCTTGATGAGTTAGCAACCAAGGCTTGCCTGATATACGGGAACTCAATTGCTTGGGGTTGTTTCTCTGTGTTCTTAGATTGCTTAGGGAGTGAAAGATATGCTGATAATGAGTACAAAAATAATCCTGTAGACGTGTGAAAAAGGGAAGAAATTATTTTTAAGGTGTAAATCTGGAGCATATTATTCTGTGCTTTCCACAGACAGGCTGTGTATTTAAAGGAGTGAGAACTGCTGTTTGTCCTGCCTGTGCTTGTTGCAGTGTTTGTCTGTTTCCTGGGTGACTAGTCCTTCCTGTGGAGGAAGATCAGTTTCTGTTGAAGAGCATTCACAGTTAGACCACACAGAAGTTAAGATACGGAGCTAAAAATTGTTCTCAGAAATAACACTGGGCCTTGGATTGTTTTGGTCCTAATTAGCATTTTTTGTAGTTTTCCTTTCTTAAAGATTTTGGGAACCATTTGAATCTTTTTTTGTGAAAATAAGTTAATGAAATTACAAGTGATTGCTTAGAGCTTTGTGCTGTTAAAACCACATAGTTCCTCTCCTTGTGATAGATTTGGCTCCACTCAGTACTGAAACCAGGGGCTCATAGTATCGTAGAGTTAGAAGAGACCTTCAAAGGCCATCTAGTCCAACCCCCTGCAGTAAGCTGGGTCATTCTGCACTAGATCAGGTTGCTCAGAGCCTCAGCAAGCCTGGCCTTTAATGTCTCCAGGGATAGGGCCCTGACTACCTCTCTGGGCAACCTGTTCCAATGCCTCACCACCCTCATGTTGAAGAGCTTTCCTAATGTCTAGTTTAAACCAGAGGCATGTCAAACCTGATTCAAAGAGAGCCAGAAATCCTACAGCTGCAGGGTGGTCCTCAAGCCTAAGCATGATGCCCTTGGGAAAGCACTGCTAATGCAGCATGTTACTGGGTGCTGTTACTATGCCTGTATTACAGCCAGAGCACTTCCCTCTCTGAACTTGTCAAAATGTCTTGTATAATAGCATTAAATTTAATATTTGGAAAGACACCCAGCTTCATAATATTAGTAACAGCTTCATAATGTTAAAGAGAAAGATACAACCTAATTGGAGAATGAATGTAGGCTATTTTGGCTACTTTTCAGGCAGGAGATTTATTAGAACTGCTGTAGTAGTCCAATTCCTAATCCATCTCCTCTCCTCCAGCTTACAATAGGTTACTCCTTTTTCCTTTCTTAGGAGTACTTGTGAAATGCTTTTTTTTTTTTTTTTTTGGGCCTGTATTTTAATGAACATTTTGGAGGAAAAGGGAAGAAACTAAACAAGAATATGGATGATTCATAGGAAGAACTGTTGAATGTTGTAAAAAAAAAAAAAAAAAAACCAAAACAAAAAAAACCAAAAAAACCAACCCACAACCCCAAAAAAAACCCTGGGAGGGATTCTGAGATTCTGATGAGTTGGCATCTCTCCTTCCATCTTGATAAATTTGTCACTGGTGAACGTGTTTGTTCCTTTGCAGTTGTATGATTTATATTGGACCTTTGGTACTGCATGCATGGATCTACAGCTCATCCTCAAACAGTAGAAGATGAACTCTAATGGATCTCAGTGACTACTCTAAAATTTATTCAGGATTAGTATTTTAAGGGGATAGTGTGCATGATTTGCAGGATTTGAGTATATAGCTGTGGTTTGTCCTTTGCTGTTAGCAAAGGCATCCTAAGTTCATTTCTTTTAAGAATCTCTAGGCCAAATGTCAGGAAAAATTAAATCAGGCAGTGATGTAGTCCTGTAGGGGAAATGTCTTTCAATTGTGAGGTATTCATGGCTACAATATGTCATCCTGTAGCCTGTGACTGTTGGGTGTACTTACAGGCAATGTGGCTTGGTAATTGCTACTTGTTAAGAAATTAGGCAATGATAAAAAATGGCCTGCCAGGGAGAGAGATGGTTTTATTCATTTTATTTATGAGATTTTCATCAAAAGGAGGGATGTGTCTGTGTGGTGGCCAATCCTAACTGATGCAGCATCTTTAATAAACGAACATGATTTTTGTCTTCCAACAAGCAGATACCATGATCTTTTAGAGCTTTGTCTTCTGCAGTTTGAGAAGCGTACTGGACACAAGCTCCCTGTTTTCCTCAGCCCCTAACATTTTACTACCCAAATTGCTCTTCCTTAGGGCAAGTGTGAGTGGATTTTCTGACTTCCCAACAGATGTGGGACAAAGCTGGGTTTGTCAGATCAGCCTGGATCCAAACCTGGAAGGAATTAACTCCACCCTCTGTAGGTTTGTTTTCATAAAGAGGGTTTTTTTTTCCCTGAAGTATTCTAAGTAAAATAAACCCTATCTGTACAGTTAAGCTTACTCTTTAGTGTGGATACCTGACCCGGGAGCCAAGTCTTGTATGTAGAGGCCATATCAAGTTGAGATGGAACCACCAGCTGCCGTTCTTTGAGATGCAACTCTGCTTGTGTTGGTATATTTAGCTTATTTTCTAAGCTTTTCTGTGGGCATAGAGGCTTGTGGTACTTTTATAATATTTAATTACATTGGTGGTATTGAATCATCAAGGAACAACAGATCTGTTCCCTCAGCTGACCAAAATTGTTGTATTGCTTTGGGCATCAGTGACCTTTTGACATTAATGATCTCACCTGGTGGTGTTCCTGTATGTGAGGAAGGGAACAGTGCAGCCATGTTTCATGGGTTTATGGTAAGGACTTGAAAACCAGCATGAGCCAGATTCTGCTGCAGCTCTTGCCACTAAGTCCAGAAGAAGTCAATTAAAAACCTGTAATAATTTTAAGTAGGGTGCTTGCTGTGTTATTTCAGGGTAATGCTTCCCTACCCAGGAGCTTTAAACCAGTGACAGGAAAAAATTGAATTGTAAGAATTTCTGAATAGTTTCATTGTGAGCAAGTACAATGTGCAAGATGTTCTGGGCTAGGAAATGGGTTGCATGCAGTTTTGAATGGGACAAACTTTTAGTTAACCCTTTAGAGTCTGCAGACATGGAGAAGTGTCACACCAGCTGTAGGCAGGAAAAGTCATAGTAGACTATCATCAGCCAGGTTCACTCGGCCCTGGGATGTGTGGGAAGCCAGTCCTTAGACCATGAATAATAAAACATTCCCCTGTCTGCAAAATAGTTCTTTACAAGTAGGGTTCTGCTTTGTTTAGAATTTTTTTCAGTTTGCATCTCTTGAATTAAGAGACATCTAAAGCAAGACAATGTTGTGTCCTTCAGTAAGTATTCTTGTGTGTCTTAAAAGAATTATTAATCACTCTGGATCTGTTAGAACTAAACTACTTGGGGAGACAATTCACCAGTGCTAACTGGAACTGAGATTGGAAAAAATGCACTTTTGATTGTCAATCAATAAGATTTTGAGATGTCTGTATGACCATAAAGAGATGATCTGTTCTTCTAGAAGTCAAGACTGCTTTTGCATTCATTTAATCTTCTGAGAATGCATTTCTTTTCACTTTGTGAAACTGCTGCAACATTTTACTTGCTTTTGGTAGTTTTCCCCAGATTGTTTGAGAGTCCAATCTATATGATACTTTGTCTCCCACATAAAATATGTAGTTTTCTAATGGAAGTATTTCCAAACTCTGAAGTTGGGAATATGAAAGCATGTCTGTTGATTGATTTCTTTTCTAAACAACAGTGCTACCTGTTTAGACCTAATGTTGACTTCTGTTGGGTGAAAAGCATTCATTCCCATCCTTTCTTCACCAGATTCTCCTTTATCTTATTTCCTACCAGTTTTTCTGCCTCCTTTGATAATGCTGTCTGCAGTGCTCTTCTCCTTTGGTTTGTCTCACTTTCATTTGTTTCCCTTCTTCCCTCATTGGAAATGATGATGAATTTTTCCCCTGTAGTTTATTTCCTCAGCTTTTTCCCTTGTCCCTTAATTATTTGTTTTTTCACGCTTTCTCTTTTTGCTTATAGAGAAGTTCTTCTGCCCAGCTCAATTATGTTTTATGCAAGTAGTTTAAATACATTTCCCTATTCTTCCTTGATTATATTGCAGATGGGATGGTGCTTATAGTAGTTGTTACCTATTGTACAGTTGTTCAGCAATAACTGCAGGTATTTGCATCCGTTTTTAGAGACTCATTCATTGCCTATTGGCCCTGGCTGAAAGATAGGAGCTTTCACTGAAGCTATTAAAACAGGTTTGTTCAGAGGCAAACAAAAGAGCATTCTGCAGTTGGTAAATGAAGCAATTGTTGCTGAAGACAAATGGAAACAGTGCTGTTATTGGCTGTTGTGATTCCTACCCCCTCTTCTTGGGCAAGCCATATTATGTAGAGTCTGTCAGACAGCATTCAAGGTACGTTGACCTCCTTGGAGTGCTGGAGATCTCCCATGCACCTACAGTCTGTTCCTGGCCTGGATTTGTCTATAGGGAGCTAAGGGAGCACAGCCCAGAGCCAACTTGTGCTGCAGATGGTACCTCCTCTCAGATCAGTGAGACCTTTTTCCCCTGAAAATTCTGGTTAAAATTTATAGATTTATAGTTTGGTGCATAACAATAAATAAGCCCTTTTTTTACAGAAGATATTTGTAATATGCTGATAATGTTGCATTTCAGAAGAACTTCAGGAATTCTTTCCAAGCCACATGACTCACAACTTTGAAGTCACTGAGCAAAGGGTCAAGCCCTTCGTCCCTCAATAGATGCTTTCAGTCCCAAGTGCTACTGGTACATTCAGGGCTAAAAATCTTGTCTTTTGAAACAGCTGTAGCTTCAAAATGTTGTGAAGCTGCATTAATGCTTCATTTCCTGCAGTGAATCATTTTCCTTATGAAAGTGTAAGTGCTGGGGACATTTGAGGGGGGGGGGAAATGAATGAAATAAACCCTCTGTGCTCTTGGAATGGATCTTCCCTCCACACTGGGTAACTTTATCCCATCACAACAATAAAATGCAGTGATTCGGAATAATTATGTGTTCAGGAGCCTTTCCAATCAATCTGTTGTGAAAATACATTCAGTAAATTCACCTGACTGATTTTGAACAGCAAAACACAAGGACATTATGACTGAAAGAAACACTTATTTGCCTGATATAATGGAGTGTTGTGACCATATGAACATCACTGTCAACCTTCCTCCTAGATTAGAGTAGGTTTGTTGTCAGAAGGTGACTGCAAAAATAACTTGTGAGGCTTCATGTTTATTCCCTTACTCTACTTTGTTCTTCATTTTTTTCCCACCTAAAATTAAATTTTATGCTCTTTCTCTACTGCAAGCAGGAAAGTGTTGTTTTTTCTGAGAGAAAACAAACAACTATTTTGCTGGGTGAGGAAATAAAAAATAAAGCCTAGCCCAGTGTTCTTATGATGCATTATATTTAAAATACAATCTAGTTGAAAGAAGATTTCTGATTTAAGGCAAGTGATGCTGGGGGGAATAAAACCCCTGTGCCATTATTAATGATTTGCTTCTATCAGTAGCTGCCTTTTGAATCAGCACTGTCCTCCCCAGGCTGTATTAGCATGGGGAACAATGAAAACAGAGAAATGCAATGTCATAGGTAACGAGTGCTCTCATTAGTATTCCCCTCTCTTTCTCCAAGTATTCATCTTCGGCATTTGTCAGCCCTCCTTTAAAATACGAGGTAAAAATGGTTTAAATGTTTGTCAAATGGGGATGCAGGAGTTAGGAAATGCCATAATGAGAAGTTATTTCAATCCATAAGATAATTTATATGTGATATAATACACAGTTTGATATTAGTAAGGCATTATGGCAAAATTAAGATTTTCCAAAGACACTGTGTAACAGCCAATGGAAATGATATATTGCAAATAAGGTCATCTTGTTATACAGTAAAAGCAATAAATTTACACTGCTCAGGATTGTTTATCTAGATGCATTTACCCTTCTGGAGCATTTGACCTGTTTTTTTTGGTTTTTTTTTGTCTTAAGAACAACTAAGCTCACAGTAAGAGCCCAGAAATACCAAAAAATAGACAAGTAAGAAAAGAGAGTAGGCGAAGAGCATTTCAGAGAATAATGCTCCTTCAAAACTGTATTTTAATGTTAAGAATATCATTTGATTGAGAGACTGTAACCTGCCAATAAGCAGAATTGCCGAGACAAAGGGAAAAGGAATGTGCTGTTGCTTTCGGTCTTCACACTGTTAAATTTGAAAAATTCAACAGAAAGTTTTTGAGCTTATAGTCAAATATTTGAATTTTAAATCCTGTTTTCATCAAGCTGCATTTCTTTCACTTCTGAGAAATTATTGAGTGTAAAAATCTTTGGGAAAAGGTGGGGATGGAGATTAGCTGTGTTGGAAATAAGCAGGAGTCATTTAAGTTTTGTCAGCAAAATCTCCAGGCCTGTTTTTGGTTTTCCCCCCCATATTTTTAATTAAAGCAGTCCATTTTTGTCTACAAACACACACTTTGAAAGAAGTTGCCTAGTTCTGCTTGTTAAATTGTTATGGTAGAAGCAAGAACATCTGGTGTTTTTCTGAATAGTGTGACAAATGTAATTACCTACATAGGGAATAATTTTTGAGAGTAGAGACATCTTCAATCTGGGTGTCAAAGACATGGCAAGATCAAGTGGCTGGAAACTAATGCCTAGGCACTGGTAAGCAGAAGGTAAAAAGTTTTTCAAAGGATTGTGTTTGTGTGTGGAGTGTTATCCATGGGAGCATCTTATCTGGGTATGATGCTCTATTTCCATCTCTTGATATGTCTCTTATTGGTGGCTTTTTAAAAGATGTGCTGGAGGGAAATGGAAGGTTTCTTGGGATTTATAAGCTTCATTCTGTCAGGGGCAAAGTCAGATGAGATATCACAGCAGGCCTTCTGGTCTTACAGTCAGAATCTATGAAACATGCTTTCAGGCAGCTTTGTGAATCTCTCCTCTGGGCCTGCGAGCTTCATCCTATGTGCTGAGGCAAAGGAACCAGAAGCATTGCAGAGAAAGGCTTATCTGACTGTTTCAAGGGCATGGTTCAGAAGACCCGGATAGTCCAGCACAGTATGTGGTACAGCCAGAGCTGCTATGTCATCTTCTGCAAACTGTGTGTTGGGTTATAAATGCTATCACTCCTCTGCATGTGCTTCTCTCCTCTGTTCACATCTCCAGCCAGCTGGTAAATATGTGGCAGTGTCTTAATGTCCCCTGTCACCTGCAGAATGTGTTGCTGGCCTCACTGCTGCTTGCTTCTTGATGAAGTCTTCCTCTGGAAAAAGGAATTTGACCCTGATGGTACCTGATCTCCTCTGTAGCTTTTACCAAGGGTGCTGCTAGCACTTCTGTCCATACAAAAATGTACTGTGTTGATCATAGCCTGTAATTTCAGGCAAAGAATAGGTGGAAGGGTGAGATGTAGCTGCCATCATTGGCTAATGAGTTGTTAGCAGCATGAAAATAAAGATACTGAGCAGATGGTGAACATCCTGTGAGTGAGTCTGGTAGGTTGACCCTGGGTGGATGCCTGGTGCCCAACAGAGCAACTTGATCTTTCCCCTCCTCAACAGGACAGAGGAGAAAAATAAGACTTATGGGTTGAGATAAGGGTGCAAAGATCACTTGGCAAAACACAGTTGACTTGGGGAAAATTAATTCAATTTACTACCAATTAAGCTTGAGGAAGATAATGAGAAATAAACAGTAAACATTAAAACACCTTTTCCTCACCCCTCCTTTCTTCCCAGCCTCACATTCCCTCCTGGTTTTTTTTCCTCCTCTCCCTGAGCAGCACAAGCGGATGGGGAATGGGGCTTGTGGTCAATTCATGACACTTTTTTCTGCCATTCCTTCCTCCTTGGTGAATGGACTCCTTGTTCTCCTGGCTCCAGCTTGGGGTCCCTTCCACAGGAGACAGACCTCCATGGGCTTCTCCAGCATGGTCCTTTCCATTGCTTGCAGCTGTTAATGAACTGCTCCAGCCTGTGTCCTACCCACAAGGTAGTCTTTCAGGAACTGACTACTATGGCTAAGAGCAGTGGGGTTACCACACAGACAGAATACAGTGAGAGAGGCTGTTGTTTGTGAACAGGAAGGTTTTACTTTCATAATAATATGTAGGTAACTAAAGTCCTGAAAACACTGATTAAGGCTATGCTGGGCTAATATTCACTGTAGCTGAAGGACTGGAAATGGGTGAAGAATTTAGTCCTTTATTTTATGCCTGCTCAAGTTTCCCTCTTGGGAGAAGGCAAAAGATGGCTGAATTTTACTTTCCCAGTGGATGTGAGAAAAGTAGCATCAGTTTAAATTGTGTGCACCAGGTGTAATCCTGGAACTTATCTTTGTTTAATTTTTTTTGTCTGAGGGCTTATGCAGGATAAGTCGGCATGAGGGCCATTGGGAGTTAAATTATTTTCCTAGAGTCTCAGAAAGGAGTGTAATTAGAGCCATGATTTGAAGCCAGGACCTGTGATTGGACAATAATGCTTAACTCTCTTTTCATGTGCTGTGAGGCAGCTGGATAAAACCATTTATTATCTGTAATGTACGCATTCAGAAGATCTAAACAATCAAGTTGCAGCATTGATCCTTGACCAATTGCATTTGAGTCCTCTCTGGACTGAGGGATTCATACCTTAGATGTTATGTTTCCTAAATAGATTTTGTAATTATGTTTTTGGTATTTCAGATTTCCCCCCTGAAATACCAACGGTTGATACACTTTGTCCATCTGTCTTTGTCCAGATTTGAATAGTTTGTGATGTAAATTTAATGTCTCTGTTGTATCATTGGATTCAACAGCTTGTCGGTGTTTCCATCCTGAGCTGTGTTGTGGAGGCCTTTGTAACTCATGTACTAGTGAAATTTAGGCTTAAATCAATGAAGTGTGGGTGGTTTTCCCCCTGTTGCTTATGGGTAATTAAAATAAATTGCTATGGAATGTGTTTTTAAGTTTGAGGAAGACCTAATGTTTAGTCAGGGAATTGCTGAAGAGGTTGTTTTTTGCTTCTTACACTTGGATAAAGCCTGCCTCATTAGCGCAGTGTGCACTTACTGTTAATTAGTCCATGCAAAACAAAGTGAGGAGATTGTTTGCCTAATTTTTTATAAATCTCATCTTTTAAAACTGGTTTTAAATCAGCATCTCTAGAAGAATTACTATAGACTTACAGTTAAGGTCTATGATGACGTGCTGAGTGATGTTCTTCAAGTCATATGTGTTCCTTGTTTGGTAACACCTGAACTCTGATCCTCAATTGCCAAAGAAAGGTATAGAGCTCATTCACCACATGCACTTTGGGTACTTGTACTTTATTCCAGGTACTTACTGCTGTAAGCACTTGGAGACACACAACTGTGTCTATCCTCTTGCATGCAATTCATTCAAGCTATTGGCTGCACTGACACATGGGGAGTTGAAGTGTTGACCCAGAGCTCATGGCAGAGTGAGGTCTGAACTTTACTTTGCACCCAGCCCAAAATATCTTCCCTTGGAACAACTTCCAGCTTTTGTTGTGATCAACCTTATTTGTGCAACCTTATTCCTCCCTTTGCATTAGGGGTTCGCAGTGTAGACATGAGGGGAAATTAATTGAGCTGCTGAAGTCGTAGTGTAGTTACTCTGCCTTGTCTAGTTCCACATGTACTTAAAAAACCAGGAGGGTGGTTACTAAGTCAGGGGCCACCATAGTTACTAGATGCTGGATGAGGCTAATGAACACCTTCAGAGTGAATTGTTCTGCACCTTTAGGGTGTGGTTATCAGCAGTCGCATTTTAAAGATGGGTTTTTTAAATTGCCTTTGTGCTGTCCTTTCCTTATGTATGCTTATAAAATAAATCAGTGATGGATGAAATGCCGATTCCTCTGAAATCTTCAGGACCAACATTTGACTCCATATCTTTCCAGTCCTTCCAGAGCTTTCCTCTTCACTGCCCTGGGAAGAATTAAGCATAGCTATCAGCTTCTGAACAGGAGCTGAAGATGAGTTCTCCCATTCCACTCCAATTCCATGTGATGCTTGTTTGGGAATAGACCTGATCTTGTCAGAAATGTTTACTGTCTGCACTTTTGGTCTTACTCAAGTATAAATAATACTTTTGGCTTGTTTTCAATTATCAGGGTCAGTTGCAAGCATAGAGCCTAATCCAGTGTTAAGAGGAATAGAGAAACTCTACAAAGGGGTTCTGGCTTACAAGAATTTCAAGCTTTGTAAAGGAAATTTTGGCAGAAGTTAAGCGTGAATGTTCTGAGTAGAAAATAACAATTGAGTATCTACTGTCATTGTTGCTATGTTTGTTCAGAGTTATTTTGGCAGCAGGTCATCTGCTTGGATTTTATTTTTTTAATGTTTTATTACATTGTGGTACACAGAATAATTGCTTAAGTACGCACTTGTTTGTTTTCAATTTCAGCAGAAAGGTTTTTATTTTATTGCTAAGATGGGACACTTATTAAAACAAGAAACTAAAAATGTGTGTAGGCAGGGACCAGAAACCTGGTCATTTTCTTATTAAGAATGGTCCAGCCATTGCCTCATGTCTCTGTTAAGCTCTGCCCATCTGCTGGATCAATGATAATGTCATATGCAAAACTTCAGAACAAAAAGGGTTGCTGAGCTGTGTGGTGCTCTTTGGTGTTTGCCAAGATATTGGTACAGTCTCACTAAATTCAGAATATACATGCAAAATACAGGGGACTGTGTAATATCTTTGTGCTTGCCTTATTCTGTTCTATGAGGGAGCAGAAGCTAGTGGCTGAATTAAAACAACCAAACTTCTGAAGAGGTCTTCACTTAATGAACTTAAAATTAGTAAATTTGTAGTATAGGTTGCCCACAGAGGTGATGGAGGCATTCAAGGCCAGGCTAATTGAGACTCTGAGCAACCTGTTCTAGTGCAAGATGTCCCTGCTGACTGAAGGGGGGCTGGACTAGTTGGCCTTTGAAGGTCACATCCAACTCAACGCATTTTATGATCTTCATATGATGTTTAACAGGTAAACTGTCTGAAAGAAGGTCCTCGTTTAAATTACAAAGCAGAAATGCAGAAAACTGTATAGGTGCTGTTGTCCCAGCTCAGGCGCAGCCTTTCCCTATAGACTGAGAAACTTAATGCGTGACCTCCTGGTGAGAGCAGTTGCTAAAATGGTTAGGTAAAATATGGCCTAAATCAAGATAGAGATTTTATGTGAAAGTCAACTCAAAGGGCATCTGCTGCTGCTGCTGTTGTCACTAAATAGCTTTCTGTTTTAGATGACAGCAGATCCAACAGTAATGGACAAAACTCTTTATAGAAATACAAAATGTGTGGGATATAACTTACTTAAATACAGGATGTTGATCACTTTTAATAACAGGAATATATCTGGCATGTGTGTGGAACAGACTGGTGCCCCAAACCCTAAAGCTGCTCAAGCCTTATCTTAGTTTCTTACTGATTTGTTTTCCTTTTCAGTCTTGAAAGCTCATATATTCTTGTCACTATAATCTCTGTAGTACCAAAATATTTCAGATAACAGCTTTTAATTTGATTTTTGGAACTTGACTCTATGTATTTCTTGGCTTTGATGCTTTAGGTGAAGCCTAGATGCAGATGGATCAGAAATAAGACATCACTTAGTTTTTGTTAAGCATCTTATTTCTAAGTGTGTGCTTTCTTTCTGTGATTAATGTTGGTTGCTGGCAGCCTAAAAGGGAGAGGCAGCAAGAGGTATGTGGGAGTTTAGGAAAGAAAATGACAAGAGATCAATAACACCTCTGATCTTTGCCTTTTGCTAAATGATTTGACACATGGAGGGTGTTAAAGCCATGTGGTCGTTTCACGTGGAAAATCAATATAGACATGCAAGGCAGACAAGGACAGCATGAGTAACTGGCTTTCTTGAACACTTGGCTGCTTCATACCAAGTGCAATGTACAGATTGCTTTTAGGATCTGATGGGTGAACATAATTGTTGTGATCTCATGTGTGTGAGCCTGAACTACAGTGATGAACTGCAATCTAATAATTTTTCTCCAGTGAAGGTCCAGCAAGGTTAGTGGTACTAGTATGTACCACCTGTAGTCTCACCAGGGCTGGTACTCTTCTAGGTTACTCAACCAGTGATGAGAAATAGGAGCATAGACAGAATTCACCGTTTTCAATTTGTTTTGACCCTTCCCATTAGATTTCCTTTATGTTTAGTTGTCTGCAAGTGCTCTCCTTGCCATTTTTTGCTATGCATAGGTGGTTGAAGGATTGAAAGGTGAAAAGGAACTTTCTTCTCTCTCATTTTTTCCTCATCTTTTTTAATTAGTGAATCTAATTTTCTTTTATCACTTCAGTGCTGCATGATATGCTTTTACGTTAAAAGATTTGCAGATGTTGAATGAAAACGACAGGGATACTGACCTGGAGAATTTGCAGACAGCAGATGTATGTGTGCAGACATTTCTTCTGCTGATGAACCCAGCTCCAGAACTTGTTTTTATATCAGAAATCCAGACTCGGGTCTGACTGGCAAAGAGCCTCTAACTCTGGAGTATGCTGACTTAAAACTTCAGGACAGAAACCTTTCTGGTTGCCTATCAGCTGCAGCTTTGAAATGTAGATGAGTTAGTATTGATTCTGTGTGTGTATGTCTGCATATCTACATGCTTCCTTCCCCCACCAACCAAGTATTTTACAATTCTCTTTTCAGTACATTTTCTTTCCTCTTGTTTTGTCCAAGGTCTGTCTGACACTTCTAACACATACAGGATGCTATAGAATAAAAATCTGGTTGGAGGTAAGCATGTGAAGTTAGCAGTCTGTTCTTTACCTGCTGTGTGAGCAGAGGCACTGGCCATTTCAAGGTGCTCTATTTGGAGAAGAAAGTCAGTTCAGAGAAAAGACAGTGTTTGAGAAATAGAACTCATACTTTCAAGAGCTGGGGCAGAGGTTGGATGCCATTCAGGCTTTTCTCCAGCTTTTCTAAAATTTCAAAATTTAGATAAAAAACATGTTTCTCCCAGAACTCCAGCTGCTTCAAAGTCATTCTGGCTGCAAAAGCTTCACAGCTTGGGCTGAACTTAGTGGAAACTGCTGGGGACTTGGAGATCTTGTAGGGTATTCTAACCAAAAGGCTCTTGCTTGTTTAATAATTGAAGCAGAGGGTTAAAAGCATGCCTGGGAAAGAATGTGTGATGTTTTTTGAAAGTCTAGGAATTTTGTGCTTCCTAAATTTTTTCAGTTTACTGTTTTGTTGCGTTTTCCCAGTGTTGAAAAATACACGCAGCATTCGGAAGAACCCATTTTACTGTGCTTACAATTAGCTATCTTATGCTGATGACAGCTACCTGCTCTGCCATGAACTGATTCTTTTTCTGTTACAGAAAGGAATTGAGAAACCACTGTGACAGATCTGCAGCCTTAATAAACAAGAATTAACAGGAGGGGAAGGATACATTACTATCTCCCCCTTGCAAATAGGGGATATAGCCATGGGGAAATTTTGACTTTTATATATTTTATATATTTCATGTCTTCCTAATAGCTCACATTTTGCAAGATCTTGGAAAATGTCAGTCTTTTACTTGACTGCATCTGACATCCAACAGGTCAGAATTATTTAAAAACCATACAGAGAATAATTGCTTCAGATACTCTGAATGCAAGTTAACCATTGTTATTCTGACCCCCATTTTACTAACAGGAGAACTGAGACAGAAGTGAATTAGACTTTCAATAGCATTCCCAGGCCAAACATAATAATAAGGCTAATTTAGGAGTTCTCTTGCTTTCTCCCTGCTCAGTTTTTATCACTGAGATACAATCAGAATCAGTCTTCAGTACTAATTGGTACTACTTAGTTTAAAGTCAGTTATGTGGAAGGGTGCAAGCTGCTATAAGTGATCAAAACAGCCATTTAGAACTTATGTGCTAAATAAAAATTGAAGTTTTATGTATTTAATGTTCAGTTTGTTCTGTGAAAGCAGCGAGTTTGTCTCATGTTTGAACTTAAAACTAAAAAGCATATTACACTCCAATAAACTATTTTTTTTCTTAGAACTTCTTTCTATTTAACTGTTCTTATTTGTCCCTATCTGATTGCAAATAGCATTTACTACTATACTGTTAGCATATTTCGTTTTAAGGTGAATTAAATTTCCCTTTGAGTGCAGTTTTCCTTTTAATCAACTTTGAGTGTGTACCGCAAGTTGTTTGTTGCTTCTCAAACTCCACATTTAATTCATTTCCCTCCTTATTATGAAGCCACTTTCTGTAACAGGATTGCCATTTATTTCAACAGTACCAAAATATTCTGTATCTTTATCAAAGCAACCACCTGGAGTGCTATAAGTGCACATACAGGGGACAGAACTCTGCTCCTTATTACAGATTTTGGAATGCAAAGTGGCTGCATGTCAGTTTAAAATAACTATTGACTTCAGCTGAGTTGCTCAAGATTTATATTTGTATAATTGAGAGCAAAATGTAGCTTCATGTACATGTCTTCTAATAATGCAGTGGTATTGTGTGAGAAGTAAATCTAGACTTTATTACTGTCTAATAAATTACTTGGTAAGTGTTATAATTAAGCTATAAACCAGTTTGTTAGATGCAGGCAGTATTACCAGTTTGCTTCTAATATAAGCTGTGTAGTTGGAGGTTATAAGTGGCTGATTGTGAATATTATTGCTGTGACAGCAACAGTTAATTCAAATAATGACAGAACTTGAATAGATGAGGTTGTGTGACAGAATTAGCAAAGGCCTATTTGCTGAATAATTGGTTCTTTCTAGGGTACAGTAAGTCAAGTCATTGATTTCTATTCTATTCCCTCTCCTCCTTCCAGGTGTAATCATTAATCTCACCATGTGTGTATAATGCTCTGAGACACTAACTACAGCTGTAACATAAGTTCAGTGCCTGGCATGAGAAATTTCAAACTAAATCCTTCCCCAGGTCAGCAGGTACTTCTCTAGGAGTTGAGGGCTGGGAAATAACAACCAACTGCACTGTGCTGTGGCCAGAGCTGGGCCAAAAGTGGGAGGCTCTAGAACAAGCGTGCTGAGTTCTTCTGCCTGCTCCTAATACTTTTAAAAAATGAAGTTACAGCCTGATAGTGTTTCCTGTGTGTGAATTGCTGTGCCTGCACTGTAGTTTTGATACAAAAGAATAAGAAAATATAGTTCCTCATTCACGTTGACTTGATCTGTTGCTATAGACATCACAGTCAAGTTGTTTCATTTACAGATCAGACATTATTTCTTGCTGTCCTTTTTTCTCAGTATGAATAACAGCACATTTTTATATACAAAGTGTGTGCATGGACATGAAGTCATGAGGGTGCACTTGCTGCAGTGTTTTCAATGCTATTAATAGCTGTTAATAAATTTTTAAATTCAATTATACAGTTATACTTTTCAGAATTGAGAGTCAGAGCTGTATTTACTATGTCAGAGACCCTGCTTTGATTTTATTTTTGCATATTGTGAATCTTGATTAGAGCTGTGCATTAACTTGCTGTCACTTCAAGGAAGTGTTAAATAGCCTCATAAATACTTATGTTCCTGTGCCTTGGCTACCTGACATGCTCTGCAGCAGATGGAGGGGTAACAGTTCCTGGCTGCTGGTGCTTCTGCACTCTCTGCTTTCCTCTCCCATGCAGATTTTGGTTTTCAATGCCTTATAGATGCATTTAGGAATTCAGTAATTTGGGGAATCTACTTAGCAAACTCTAACAGCTCTGAAACAAAGCTTGTGAATAATTCTTAAAAGTAACATTTTTTTTTGAGGTCTCTGTATGCTGGGGTGACAGGTACAGACTCATCCTTTTCTGTGTGCTGTGTCATATCCCTGCTGTTGTTAAACTTCTTGGATTCAGGTCTCTAGAATTCAGAGCTTGGATTCTAGAATTCCTCTGATTTTGGGTCAATTTGTCATTTTCTAATTTTTTGGAATAAATAAGTAAGCTATGGACTTAAATGTCCACAAAGCTTGAGGAAATCATAGAAATAATTTAGATAGTATCCTCACTTTGTTTCATCTTTGACAAGTGGGCAAACTTTTTATTGGTTTCTGGAAAGTTGAGAGGCATTTTAATTTGCAGTCTGTAGGATTCTTGGAGATGCTTTGCAAATAGATTTATAATCCAAGAACTCTGGATTAATCTTCTGCCAAAATCCAGGAGGTATGTTCCCTTGCTTTTTCTGATAGAGAGTCTTTGCCTGGTATCCTGTCAAGCAGCCTAGTAGCCTAATGAAATATGTGCTGCTCTATTATAATCTGTAGTGATTGGATAACATTTAAAGAAACTCCATGATGGTAAGATTAGTATGGTCCTTGTCTCCTCTTAAAACCTTGTTGAAGTAATATAAAATCTGAGTACTTTCTCAATCTTGAACTTTACGCCTCGATACTGGAAAGAATTAGGCATATTGTGTTTATTTTGTGTGCAGACTTCTGTCATTCTTCCTTTCTATCCGAGGAAAGTGTTAAATGTCCATTTTGAAAAGTAGGTAACATTTGGATGCTACTAGGCAAATTAGGCTTTGACTCTGGAAATTTGTTTTGATGAAGCAGCAATTGCTGTTTACACAGGTCCTAAATAAGTAGCGTTTTATATTCCAGCTTCTCCCTTGTGGACTTGTTTTAGCAGCATCCAATTGAGGAGTGCTGCTGAGTACCATGTGTATGGCATTGTGGTAGTTTACACAATGGTTTACACTTTGTTCCAAATTCTCATGGTTCCAGCTGATAAAAGCTGAAAAGAGCAAATGTTCACTTTTCTTGTGAAAGTCATGAAAGTGCCTTTACTTTGTTTCTTTCTTTCTTGTTCCATAATGAAAGTGAAATTACAGAAAGTTCTGGCATCACTCACTTTTTATAATGTACTCAGTACTTGTGGAGCAGAAATCCACCGACTCTAGTAAAAATATTTCTCTTTCCTGGTTGATTTACAGGTGTACCAACCGATTTGAAGTTGTAGATTTGCTGCTTGTACTATTGAAATTGTGGAATGGGGTTTTATATAAAAGGCTTACAGCAAATGACTTACAGGCAGTTCATGAAGGATTTTAAATTTAATTCAGTGCTTCTTGACTGGATTAGCTTTCATCTCTTATGTTAGAATAATGCAGGTTCCCCTATAAAGTTGTATATAAAATATTATGTATTAAAGAATAACATGAATAGTTGCTGTTAGCCTCTGATAATTGTTATGGTTGTTAATCCCTAAAGATCCAAGAAGTTATATGAAACTAATTGGGTATTTAGAGCTCTGGTATATTAATCTAAGAGTTTAAGTACTTCTAAACTTAGTTTAAAACTTATTTAAGCATGAGTAAGAAGAAATGGATGTATTTAAATGGATGCATATTATTCCACGCATTTAAAACCAAATCAGTTTTAAAAACAGACCTGTTACATCAACTTAAATGGTATTTGCATTTTTACTTACAGAAATTAAACCTTCCTTCAAAAAGTTTTCTTTTTGAAGAGCAATAATGTGGGGTTTAATAAGGCAGTTTGAGGTGATATTGTTTATGGTATGGACACAGCTGAGCAGGGAATGACTGTAACCTGAAGTTAAAGCAAATTGTTTTAAACTGTCTGTAATGATGCTTAATCTAAGTACCCACATGGTTGGTAAGTGGCAACTTCTTAAGTCATCATAATTCCATGGCTCTCAGTGGAGTGCCCAAATCTTCAGGGGAAGCTTAGAGCTCAGACTTATAATCAGTTTATTACAGCTTAATAAATTACCATCCATCATCCGAGGCACAGCAGTGAAAGCCCAGCAACATGATCTACCTTAAATCTCAGTGTAAGAGGTTTGAGCTATACGGGATTACCTGGCTGAGGGTTGAGAGTGTGTATAAGGATCACGGAGCTGTGGTAATGTGAACTTGAGACAGTCATGAATTGTGCACGAGGGTAAGGGTTTCTGTGTTTTTCCTAGCGCATTAATAAGCCCCAGTGGATTTCAGCCACCAGTTTGCAGATGGAGAATCTGTAGTAGAATTGTTCCTGTGGTACTCTCCAAATCCCATAAATGAATTATGTTGGTATTTATTGAAATTTTCTTTGCAAATTCTTTTAAGCCTAAGTTTAAATGATATACCTTGACATTCAGAAACTTTGGAACTTTCTAGGGGTCCATTCATTTGTAATCAAATCGCTGGAAGTTGATAGATTGAGCACTTTTTAAAAACAAACCGTATGTTCAGGCTCTTAATGAAATGTGTGAGCCTACTTTTAGCACTCTAAGGATATGGTCCAGAGCCTATTACAATAATAAGGTAATTCCCATTTATCTTTAAAGTATTAACTCCATCTGTAATAGATTCTGAGCTCTTACTGAATATTTAAAAATGCCCGTTTTAAAAAATAACCTCATACTGCAGAGTGGAGAGGCTGCTTGAGAGGTGTTCGTGTGTGTCTGTACAAGACAAACCCAGTTAGAAAGGATTGTTCAGGGTCTGAAGCCTGTACAGAGCAGGTCAGCAGGTGGAAATGCAGATGCTGTAATTGGTGGCATTTCTGTTACCTACAGATGAATTCTTCTGATACATAGAAGATGTTATAAACAAGTATTTTGACTTATGCTCCTCTCTGTGAGATGAAACTGCTCCCAAATCACCTTGCTTCTCATCAGCATCGAAAAGCATTCTATGGTGTGTTTGTTCACATAGTGTTGCATTTGAAAAAGAAATCAAGTTGTCAGGGCTGCAGTTATCCTCCCATGGACTTGAATCCAGCCGTAATTACATACAGACCATGCTGGTATAGGGTATTGTTGCTATCCCAGTTGGTTGGGTAGTATGAAATACAGAATCACAGAGCTGGAAGGGACCTTCATAGGCCATCTACTCCAACCCCCCTGCGCTAGGTTGCTCAGAGCCTCAGCAAGCCCTGCCTTGAATGTCTCCAGGGATGGGGCTTCTACCACCTCTCTGGCCAGCTTGTTCCAGTGCCTTACTACCCTCATAGTGAAAAACTTTTTCCTAATATTTAACCTAACCCTGCCCTGCTCTAGTTTAAAACCATTGCCCTGGTAAACAGCCCCCACTTTCTTGTAGACTCCTTCAGGTACTGGTAGCCTGCTATGTTGTCTCCCTGGGGCCTTACTTAGACCTTGCCTTTCAAAGTGAGCTATCTGGTAATGCTGCATCACCTGTGGCAGCCAAACCAAGTTCTCTTCTGCTGAAAACCCTTCAGGTGAACTTCAACACTTACCATTGGACATGCTGGACCCATTCTGCTAATAGCCCGAGGATGGCAGAATTCATGCTGTTTCTCTGTTGTCACTGTCTATCTGAATCTCCAGTGCCTTGCCCATCAGAATGTGTGGGGAAGCAAGGAAGCAAACCCCTAAAGTAGTCTTTAATACTTACAACTTAAAACAGCTTAAAGCAATGCTCAACTTTGCTGTTTCTTTGCTTAAACTTTTCTCCATTTCCAAGTACTATATGTAAAATCAAGTTGATGTATCAAACTGGAAGTATATTTTTTAGGAAATTATGCAAGATAGGATCTTCACTGTCATGTCATAGGATAGTTTTTCTAAATGCATTGAAATAGCCAAACTCAGTTCTATGAACAGAAAATCAATAAGATTATATTTGATGCAAATTTCAATTTAATACTACTGTCACAGTGTTAGTAGTCTCTGTAATAATGTCTCTGTGCTGTGCCAGTTCAAAAGGACAGCTCTGCCAAGGAACTCATTGAATGAGCACAGACAGTAGGGAAGTGTCTTGAAGTGAGTCACAATTGTATATTTAATATTGAAAGCTTTCAGTGATGCTGTGGTAATCCATGAAAATTAAGACTGAAACAACAGCTAATTAAGGCAAGCCTCTGTCTTAAGAAAAATACTTTAGTTAACAGCTCTATCCTGGGAAGCAGAGAGTTTTGTTTGTTCACTTTTTCTTTCCAGATTTCCCTTCTATTAATTATGAAGCAGAAATTCCAGAAATGGTGCATAATTGTAAATTTTCCAGATGTGATTATCTCAGGAAGAAAAGCCTCCAAATAAACAACACAACTCATTTATTTTCCTGAGGTTAACAAACAAAGAAGTTTTTATAGAAGGTTAAAAAAATAATAGTTTCTTATCAGTCCTTTAGCTGGGTTTGCCCTGTTTTTGCATACAGAAGTAATTTTGGCTAGGGGATTCTCCATTTCTCTTCCAGCTTAGGTCTTCTGTGGCCTTATTTTAGGAAGCAGAAGTTTGGTTGAAAATTCTTATCTATTTTTTCTCCTTTTCCAAGGGATACTTTTTACATTAGCCTGACAATTGCCAGGAAAAAGGGTCCAAGGCATTACTTGAATGCACAAGTTTGAAGGTGCGTGCTGCAAATGTCATTACGCAATTGTTTGTTGTCTTTGTCATCTTCCTGAAAGGCTATTTTTATATTTTTTAAAAACTAAATTGATATGGGAGGATGTTACAAACCACACCATGCACTGGAGTTGCAAGTGTAGGGAAGGCCCTTCAGGGCAGCACCTGTGAGTAACCGTCATCAAAATAAAGATGAATAGGACTGCAGCTGACTTGTCTCCTTTCACCATTTCTTGTCCTAGTTTTTCAGCCTCAGACTTGAGGCTGGCAGCTGTTCAGTGGCCTTGTATGGTGCAGTTACTCTGCTGACGAGCCTGTTCCAATGTTATCCAGGTAGGAAAAAAGCCTTTGAACCCTTTTATAGATGTGGTTGAGGGTGACTTTTCTCCTGTAATTCTCTTCTGTGTTTTCTTATTCAGAGAGGGTGACAACTGCTTCTTTCCTACAAACTGAGATCTGAAATTGGGTAGCTTTAGTAGCTGTTTTTTGTCATTCTGCTAGGAGGAAGAGGTCAGGCCACTTAAAGATGATGAAGACTGATGTTTTACAGACAGGGTCAGAAGCAGAACTTGCTTCATTCTTATAGAATTGTATTAACTCTTGAAGAGCTGGAATTTGCTCCAGTTTCTACTCTATAGTCAGTGATTTCAGCTGAATTTTGTGAAGCAGTTCACATAATGTCTACTGTCAAGATGAATACATCACCTTAATCACTGAATATATAAATCTTTTTTCCTGCCTATCCTCAGTTTGTGAACAATGATCTTGTATTTCCCTTCTGCAGAGTTTTATCTTGCCTTTTTTCTGTTCTCTTAAGGTACTGAGTTGCATAAAAAGTAATCTTTGGTGCTGAAGTAGGAATTCTCCACAAAATTCTAGCACTAACTTAGCTATGGTGCATCACGTATCCATTGACATTAACACATTCAGTCATCTGCTGTACATGTTTTAAAACCTTTCCTAATAGCTTGTTTTGAGATGGGCCAGTTGACAGTGGCCAACCCTATACTGTGCAGAGGATCCTCAAGGTATCATAAGGGTTTAGCTATATGATGACTCAGTAGTGGCCTGTGCTACTGCTTAGTCTTTGCATGATGAAGTTGGTGACTTCTAAAATGTATGTCATATAATGTCCATATTGAAGACCATGCTGAGATGTGTTTCTGTTCTTGTACAGAAAGGCTGATGTTGCTACAGCTTTCCCTACCAGTTCCTTGGCTGCTGAGGCATTTCTGGTCTTTAAAGCTGTCAATGTGCCATGTTTAATAAAAGTAGCTGCTTCTATTCCAGTTCAATAACTTGACCCAGATCTGACAATATTGGAATCATCTTATCAGACTGGGTTTTGTCATCTCCTTCCATTGTCAGTTTCTGTGCCTTTGTTCCAGAGAGAGTTGCTCTCTCTTCTGATGTGGATGTCCAGCCACTTCCCAGACACTATTTGTCTCATTAATAAGCTTTATTAATTCCAAAGGTCCTTTTCCAGATTTAACTAGTGACTCTCTTAACCAATTTGTGCTGGCACTGTCTGTCTTACCTGTTTTCTTCTAAAAAAAGAGAAACAGTGTAGTTGACAATGAATTGACAGAAAATGCATGAAAAGATGCTTGATATAGATCTACAAGGTCCTAATGTTGTGTCCTGGATCTGGTGGGGATCCAGAACCAGGACATGTTGGCATGGTGTTTTTGTTACGAAGGATTAGTTGTTGAAATGAGTAAATGAAGGTGGAGCTTTCAAACTGAACATGAAGCTATGTGGAGCAGTCTATTCTTTTGCTTCCTCCACTGGAGTTTAGAAAAGCTAGTTTGTCTTGTCTGTGTTTGGTGCTTTGAACCATGGTGCAACAAATTTCAGGATTCCATCTGAGGTGGGAATTTTCATAACTTCTGCTCACGCTTGTATCAGAGATTGTCTGAGATATATGGAGTTTATTTGGTTTTAATCCCCATATGTCAGATGGAGTTTGCAAAACTGTTGTAATTGGTTCCCACCATGGGCCTTAAAGGTAGTTTTACTCCTGACAAATGAGAATAGAATCGTGCCCTCTCTACATGCTTTTTTAATGAGCCATGTCCATAGTTTTACTTCTGATATGGTTGTTTCTGGCAAATGTACTTAGCTTAGATTTCCTTTTGGTCTTGGTTAGTGACCATATTTTATGACCAGTATACCCTCGCTAATAAGGAATTGAGAACTTGTGATTTCTTCTGACCTAACTTTCTGTGGCAGTGCCTTCATACTTTAACTATTTGAAATAATTTCTGCCTTACTTGGGTGAAGATTCTTTCAGGAAGCTTGGTGTAAAGAGATTCAAAAGATTCTTCTTGAATATTCCATTATTCAAAGAATATGTGAAGGGAATAGTTATGATTAAGTAAGGTTTCATATTGAGGAATTGGGTGCAAAGTAGTATTTCAATAGTAAGACTTAAGCTGTGCAGAGGACTTGACTGAATATTGTATTGCACTGAATAAACCAGAAGGTGTGATCATCACTTCAGCAGTCACAGGCATGACTGGACATATCTGTCTCATCCTCTCCTTATAATTATTCTTTCCTTCATTCCCTGCCATTCTTTTCCTCTAGGTCTTCCTATTCAAATTCAAGGGCTGCTCTGGGCCAGCTCCTGCTGAGCCTACCTGATGGGAGAGCTTTTCTCTGAAAGTTAGTGGGTGGATGTTAGACATAATGATCTTGGATAAAAAAGAAAAGCTCAAAGTATGTAAAAAAAGAAGGGGAAAAAATAACATCCTAAAACCAAAACAGAGCCTGAGCGCTTCTAGGGAGGGTGGGATGGTGTTCTGGGAGAATACAATTGCTGTGTATTCCATCTGTGCCAGCATCTGAGAGGAGAGGTTATTAGAGCAGGACCCAGAGCATCACACCTGCAGTCCAGTCTCTGTGGGATCAGTAATTACGTGTTAATTAACCAGTCTGCAATGAGCGAGAGTTTGCATGTCAGCAGATAATCTGTAGAGTGACTAATAAGCTGCAGAATGTTTTCAATTAACAGCCTTGAAAAGGAAATCCCAGGGAGTGTTTTGCTTGGTTGGGAAAGGACTGAATGATTGTGCTCTGTTGTTGGGACCCTCAGAATTGGAAAGTGGCAGATTTAAAAAAAACCTACATTGTAAAGATTAAGATCTGCAGAATGCATGTACTTCAATTACTTGCTGCTGCTGTGCATTGATGAAATTACAGAGAATAAACTTTAGTGCAATGACATTGTTTTATTTCATTTAAACAAGACCATACATGAAAAGTTGCATAGATTCATTAAAGCATTTTAGGAGTTTAAAATGTATTTCAAGATTTTTAATGAACTGAAGTAGGGATAACTCCAGACTCCCTTCATTAGATGTTTATGTAGTAACCTCGGGGGGAAAAGTTACTTGTCCATCACCTGGCTTATCTATTTTTTCTTGACCTTATTTTGGTTCTGTCCATATCTGCATGCAGGAGCAATGTTTGGGGAGGTAATTTCTAGAAGTGTTTGAGCAATTTATCTTAGCCTATTTTCTCCTAGGATGTTATTACAAGGGGTGTTACTACCCTACTTTTTAATTAACTCTATAAAGAACTCCTATAAAGAAAAAATAATGAAGATTTGCTTATAATGTTATAACTGGTGTAAGTAGACTATGGAAACTTTTTTCCATTGTATTTCACAACTGAAAATCTTTGAGACAGTGTCTAATTTTGAACATTTTCTAGACACTGCAGGTGGATTTGGACAAATTGATCCAACTTGGTTTTCAAGTTTATTCTTAAGTTAACTGTAGTCAGAATTAGTCAGAAGACATGCACTGTGATTGCCTTGGTGTATTGAGAAATATTGTTACATGGAGATGCTCAAAATGAGATTTTCAGAGGTGAACATCCAGAAGCACCTGGATCTAGCACCATGTTGCATGACTGCTTTTAATGTTTTTTCCTATGGAAGATACCCTTTTTTGGGAAAGAAAGGCTGATAGAGACCTTCTTTGTCCATTCTTTACCTCCTGTGGCTAATTGTCAGCTCTTCCCAAGCAGGGTGGGAACTGTGTGGCGACTTCCCTGCCTAGGGTGAGCTACAGGAGTCTGAACTTTCCTTCTGTGCTATTGCCACATCACACATCCCCAGTAATGAATGTTGTGCAGCAAGTCGGTGTTCTTCATGGTCTTGGAACAGGTGCACCTTGGAAATGAATGTCAGCAGTTGTGGCTTTCATTAGTAATTATTGGTCCTGTAGTTGGCAGTGAGCTGCTGGTGGGCAGACTCCCTTCTTTTCATCCTGGATACTATCTCTTGCCCTACAAAAACCACAGACCTGCTTGTGATGTTCATGGCTTGAGTTGCCCTCTGTGGACTTTCTCTCAACTTCAGCAGCACTGCTATTCCCTGTCCCTTCCCTCTTTTCCTTTTTTTCCTTCATTCACCCCCAGAGATTGCTGCTGCCATGCCTATGGAAGTGAGAGAAAGGCTGATGCAAATATGGGAATTTCCATGTGCTGAGGTGCTGCCAAAGTTGGATCAGTTGCTTTAAATGTCCAGATACTTCCAGAACTTTTCCCAATTTTCTCTTGTTTTTTCCTGCAGATCTCTTCCTGGCTGTTATACTGAAATAAATGATGCTGGATGTAAGATCTTGATACTATCTAAGGCATCACCTTTTATGAAGCTAAAATTTTTATTCTTCTGTAATTCGTTTGTAAGGTTCTATGTGAGTACCTGATAAATTTGATGTACAGATTTGACCAAGCTCCTTCTAAACCAGGCAGGCAGGTGCTCTGCCATGTTAGATAAACAAAGATCCTTGACTTCAAACCTTTTTAATTCTCACAGGGCTTATTAGTGCTCACCTTCCTCAACTGCATGCCAGCGGGTTATTTTCAATTAAATTAATCTAGCTGAAGATCTTCCCCCTCCTCCTACCAATTTCTGAAGGATACCTGAGCTTGCATCTCTCTCAGTTCAGCTTGCAGATTTTTTAGCCACCTTCTGTTAAAACCGCTACTGGTTTGGTTGGAGCCTATGAAAAGGTGTATGTTTTTCACTCTGAAGACACCTTGTATCTAAAAATATGTCCTCACGGGTAATTGAAGTTTTGGTGGTTGTGCCAGCCTTCTCTTTTGTGTTCTCTTTGAAGAGACACCATGGAAGGCTACTAGCATCTCAAATCAACAGCTGGTGTTTCTGATGTGTGCATACAATGTGTATAAATATGAAGAGATTTAAGTAAGTTAGAGTGACTGTAAATTGGCTGATGTGAGACTCTGGGTAGAAAATGTCACTGATCATCTCATGTTGATTTTTGTTTTCCATCTATATGACAGCTATCCTTAGTTATTGTTGAGAAAGTTTGTGAAATGTTGTATTATTTGTCCTTTATATGGCTTATTCCAGATTTGAATTAATCTAACATTAAGTCATTCCCCCCCCTGCTTTTGAGTGCATGTAGAAATGATCTAATTACTTGTGTTTCCTATTGGAAAGTACTGGCTGCTCTCCTGCTTCCCCTGCCATGGGACAGGTTGTGCTGTAGGAAAGGCTGAAATCAAAATGCCAGTGAAACAACAGATGTAGTTTTCTGCACATCATGTTTGACACTTCTGTACCACCAAGTAAACCCACAGGACTTTCAAATTACAATGAAAAGGAGCATAAAGGACTTAGACTTTGAAATGTTTAACCATCCTTGTGGATGGTGTTTCACTTCTCTGTACTTGTTTGTTTCTGTTTGTCATCACCTGTGTGACTTAGTTTCAAGAAGTTCTCTCTAAAATGCTCTGAGATGCCTGGATGCAAAAAAACCTAGAAATCTAGCAAGTACTCTTGTAATCCTTAGAGCATTTGTATTACTGCCTGAACTGGGGTCACCACCAGCTTTAAAAACAGGCTCTCAAATGAAAAGTAGTTTTTAAAAGCTGATGGTTATCCAAACGTCTGTGATGCTACAGAACAGAAGGGGTGATTCACTAATTTCTGCAATATTAATGCTGCTTGTCCTGGCTGTCCATGTATCTCCATCGATGAATGTCTGTGTGCTACTTGCAGGAGCTAGCCAAATGGGTGAGGGACCTCCTGCTCTCAAGATGTTGGCCACAATCCCATCTTGTTGTCTCCTGTGTGAGTGCATTATCCCTGAGCTGGGGTGCTGTGCTGGAAGTGTTGGGTTTGTAACTGGGCATCATGATCAGACACTTTGAACGTGCAGACTTTGAGCTATTTAATTATTTGTTAGCCATAAGAATCTGGGGATTCGTGAACCATCTCTTCTCTTTTTAGGAATGCAGTGATTTCATCAGTTAAATGTTTAAAGCAGGGCTGAGAGCCAAACACAGCAGAAAAATGTTTTTTCCTTTGAGATAACCTCTTAAATATATACATATTTAAAACCATTTTATCTTTAATTCAAAGCACCCCATGTGTCAGCAGCAAACAGAAATAAAAAAGAAAAACCCCTCAGTAGATGCTTTTTTTTTTTTTGTCGAACATGTCAGATGATAAGCAAAAATGTAACTGGGTGTTTTATTTCACTTTTCATGGACCCTGAAAAATGGGGAAGGCAGCAAGGGAGAGACAGAGCAGCAACTGCCTGATAAGCTTTGCCTTTTTCTCTGGCTTTCTGTTTATGCTGCCTTTAAGCGAGTGCTGGGCCTGAGACCAAATGTCTTTACTCATCTGGGAGATTTTGGGGCTGTTGGGAGTAAACTGTGGCAAAAAAGCAATTCCTTGATTACAAGATCTGTAGGTAAATGTTGTTCCTACAGTATTCACTGTTTCCCCTCCATCTCCTCTGCAGCACTCTCTGTTCTGGCAGTGCCTAACAAACAATCATAGCAAAAGTAAGGCATATTTTTTACACTGGTTATTTTCTGTCTCCTTACTGAAAAGGACACATAATGGAATGAATCTGGCTTCCCATCTGTTGCTAGGTGCAATTCAAAGTGGCAGTTTTGACCTATAAAGATTTGGCTGGTTTGCGTCACATTTACCCTAGAGACAGCCTCTCCCCTTTAATTTCTGTCTCCATTTTCCATCTGTGAAAAATCAGGAGAAAGTCTTACTTTTCTACTTCACAGGGATTTTGCAAAGATGCATTAACGGGCACAAGGCACTTGCTCTGTATCAAATGTCAGACAACCATCTCTGTCTATAAACCACCCTCAGTTCCACAGAATCCATGTAGGTTGACTTCATGATGAAAGGTGATTCGTCATTCTGGGCTGTATTATGGACTGCCAGTGCCTAATCTTGCTGTTTTTAACCACGTGTATAACACAAGACTTGCAAGTTGACCAGATGTGTTTGTTTTCCCATTAAATAGCTTGGGTCCTGAAGTTAGAGTTGTGTTATGTCTCAAACAAAATAAGGAGCAGTAGGCACCACAAACTGTTGGGTTGGAGGAAGCATATGAGAGAATTGTTTACTCATGGAAAGTTTCCTAGAGCATGTGTGTCTAGAGTTGTTTGTCTGTTGTACTTGAGGTGAAGTCATTCTTCAGTTACCTTTCGTAAGTCAGGAGCTCTCAGGTGCATTTTGCAGTCGCCTGAGGACTAGGTTGAGCAGCTCAACATGTTTGAAGGAAGACATCTCCAGGGCACTTCAGCTGATCAAAGTGGTATTTTAGACCTGGAATAATTAATGGACCTGACAATGCAGTTCAGGAGATGGGTAGGGGCATTTCAAAGAACCTTGGCTTTGCAGCAGCCAAAGCTTATGGCATTTCTTAACTGTCCTGTTTCTGATGTGACTGTTGAAATGACTTAATTCAAACTCAGCCATGGCAGCAGCCCATCTTCTGAACAGTCTGTGGAGTGTGATGCTTCAGCTTCCTGATCGGTGTGGTTTTTAGCTTAGGAAAAGCAGTGTCCATCCCTACCAAAGCTTTATAATGCTTGGTAAAATCTTTGACTCTTATTTCCTTGCTGAGCTAAGCACGGATAGCACATGTACTACCATGATGCTAGCCCCTGGGGGAGATTTTAGTGCTTATTCCCAAACTCGCAGTGACAGATGAGATGGAAGCTGTGCCAAAGTAGCACCTGGGCTACTTTAGTTATCAGGGCTACTAAAGATCATTGACATATCTTATGTTTTCCAGCATATTACATCCAAATATTCTGGATTTTTTTCAAAATGTTGTCTTTATAGAACTAATGAAAATTCTTTGTTTGGTATGATACTGCTCTCTTAAAACCCCATAGGGTTTTGTATGTGTTTTGCAGAGGATTCAAAGTCTTCTGCAGTAAGCTTCACCAGCTAAAATAAAATCAGAGCTGTCACTCTGCCTGAGTAACTCCCCTGAATTCTGTTTTGTGATAAATGGAGGATTTTATCCTTCTCGGGTCTAGCCACTCTTTAGGCATCTGGTGGAGAGAATTTCTAAGATGTAAATAAAATTACAGCACAGCAGAGTGAGGTTTTTATTTTTTTTCCTACTTGTGTTTAGGAACATTTAATGAACTGCAAGTAACAGATTAAAATGTAGCTGGAAGTATATTCATTTTAGTTAAACAAAACTTGCCAACCCCTTCATTTGAACACCAGTTATGTGGAAGCTGCCATTCTGTATTTTGGCAGCACACACAGCTTTTGAGAACTGGAAATAAGCATCAGGGAAAGAGAGAGAGACAGGCTCTCATCCTGCAAGGCTTAACTTGTTTGAATAGCTCTTCTTATTTCCTTAGGGCATGTTTGCCTGTGGCACAGCATTCTGGTGGATAGTCTCTTAATTTTGCTCAAAGATGAGGTCAGGAAGAGGTGACTCCTGCCTGGGGAAGAGAGCCTGGGTAGGTTCAGCTGCACTGAGCCTCTCAATGCACCTCCTGCTTAGCCCAAGGAGCAGTGCTTGGGCTTGACCATGTGAGCTATTTCCCAGCACCTCGTTAGTATGGGATGATGGCTTTATTGGGGGAATGAGTCATAAAAAAGCTTCCCTAGGTTAAAAATGAGGAGTTTCATTTTAGTGCGATGACAACCTGATACTGGGGGTTGAATTAAAGCTGGTTTGGTGTGTGTGTGTGCAAGCAAGAGAAGGGAACTGTGGACTCACAAGCCTAGAAAGCAACTGCTGTAGGGGGTGAGATGAAAAGGGAGAAAACCTGGTGTAGTATTTCTATTTTTTTAAATTTGAGGTTTTTATTCTGTCAGCTCAGGAGCTGAATCCCTGGTGTGTTAAGTCCTGTCCCTGAATCCCATGAGAGAGGGATCATTTGCAACAAGGTTGCAAATGGGATAAGCAAAGTATGAAGATGAAAGTATCAGATTTAAAAAAAAAAATTACTGCTTTGTAAAGTTGTAAAGCAAGTATTTTGTTATTACACTGCCCTGTATCTCTTAATTGTGAAAACAGTCTCCAGAAAGCTTCTTTCTTAGCTGTCTCAGTGGAAAAAACCTAAGGTGAGAAAATGTGCTAAAACTTCTCCATGTAATGTAATATCAGTGTTTAAAAAAAACACTCATCTTTCATGTGAACATCCCAAAGTGCTTTTCAGATGAGGAAACTGGAATGTAGATCAATGACATGGTACTTCTGAATCCTTGCTGTGATATATTTATTTCATTTTTCTTTTGTGTTTTGTTCCCTAGGAAAGATAACCTTGTCTTTTGTTATGGATCATACCACAGGAGCAGCCTCCACCCTGTCCAAGTCCTGAGGTCTCCAGATACTGATGTAATGTAAATCATGCACATCAGCAGGTCACTGGGTGAGGCAGGGGCAGAGGGAACAGGAGCAGAGCTCCAGGGCATGTTTTCCTAGCCACTGGATGGATCTCCTCCTCAGTGTTGGTTTTCATCATTGACATTTTATTGATTTCCAGAGAAAATGCCATATAAAAGCAGTCAATGTTTGCAGAGAACAGAGCCAGTGAGGTAGTTATTAAATTTAGAAGCATAGTGCATGCAGAGCTCACCCCAAAAAGCACATGATTATCTCCACTCAATCCCAGGCTAATCCCTCTGTCACTGCAGAAGCACACATACACATCACAAAGAACAATATCTAAATTCATGGACACTAAAACGTCAGAATTCTACCTCACAAGTCAGCGTAACCTTATCTATGTGAGGAGAAATTTGACTCAACCACTTAGTAATTGCTATTTTTTGTGATGGCAGCCAGTAGAGGGCACTGGTAGATGTCTGTATAGTAGAGCTGTGCATTCCCTTCCTTCAGAGTACAAATAAACCCGCGCACCTTGGTGGGACTTGCTGCTGAGAACGTGTTGTGTTTTTCCACTTAGGGCTTTATCCACCAATAGGATAAGTTTGTTTGAGCTACCAGCATTTGCACTTAGTTCTTCACAGACTGAAAGCTGGGAAGGTTCTGTTTGCCAGAGCCTGGAGAGATAAGATAAGAGGCAGTAATTTTAAACTAGAGCAGAGCAGGTTCAGACTGGACATAAGGAAGAAGCTCTTTCCCCATGAGGTGGTGAGGCACTGGCCAGGTTGCCCAAAAAGGGGGTGGATGTCCCATCCCTGGAGACATTCAAGTCTAAGTTTGAGCTCTGAGCAACCTGATCTAGTGCAGGATGTTCCTGCTTACTGCAGGGATTTGGACTAGATTGTCTTTGAAGGCCCCTTCTGACTTAATGCATTCTGTGATATTGCAGACCTCATGTTTTAGGTCAGGGAGTCTTCAGTTGTCTAACTCCACTGAAAACAAGGATGATAGTGCTTCTGATAAACTGCTGAAATAGGAAATGTTTGTAGATAGTATGTCAGGTTATCCATGTATCTGTAACTGTGATGCTGTCTTTTACAGATTAGGAGGGGAAGGGGGGAAAGTGTCATATCTTGTATAGCATAGTTACCTTGATTAGAGATGAATTCAGCTGAAGATGTCATCATTGATTAAAATTTTTAGATGCAGCCATTTCTATCCATTTTCTGGGTACCGCTTTGATGTCTCATCAGTATACAGGCATCTGACTTGCAAGGGCTCAAAGGGTGTTCAGCATTGGGGCAGCGCAGTAAATGGGCTGAATGACTGTATGGCCACAAGTATTCGTCTTGAGGTCCTGGTCCATTCTCTCCTACCTATATATTTACTGTATTCTTGTGTGATGGCTCCATTTGTGTTATGTTTTGTTTGGAAAACAGCTAGCATGGTGGTGCCCGAGTTGTGATTGGAGCCCCTGAGTGTTATGTCATTAGTAACGAAAGTCATTTCCACCTTTAATCCCTGTGATGACCTCATCATGTTCTCCCATCTTATAAATGGCTTTTATTGTTGCTCCACATAAATATCACAGGAGGAGCACTGATTTGCCACTGAGAATATTTGGTCTTGGAGATCAGTTATTGTCATTTTGGGGCACTTTGGTGCCTCTGTATTCTTCAGGTTAAAGTGTTATTTATTTGTAGTGCTGTTGACCTGATTTTAATCCCAACTAATGCCCTGCAGCCATTCAGTGGAATATATTGAGTAGAAAAATAAATTCAGCCTTACACAATGATGCTGTAAGAGCAGTTTAAAAAGGTCAAAGATGGAATTTATTTTCTCTGTGTTGCTGGAACTCGTGTGTTTGAGTGTTTGGAAACTTGATAGGCCTTTACAGCAATTGAATAAATCAGAGAAAAGCTAGAGCCTTATATTGGCAGTTCCTGAATACCTTGTTGAGTAGCTTCTCCTTGGAGGTAAATCATGAGAGGTAAAAGTCTTCAACTATTTGTGGATGAGGAAGAGATCAGGGCAGGACAGAATAGAATCCAGCCATGAATTAAGCCACCACAAATGGCTTTCAGTCAAAGCCCAGTTTCTGTACATCCTAGAATAATAAAGAATAGGGCTGGCTGTATCAGAGGTCATCAGAAAAAAATTCAAATGTGTTAAGTGTTCACATTTGTCACTCCTGTTCTTTCTGGAGTGGATGGAGAATAGCTGAAGAAACCATGAGTATCTGAAATGACTCTACGTGTGATCTGGGAAGACTCTGGGGATGGTGTTTGATGGATTGTGGACCTGCACTATTTTTTTCTCATCTGCCATCAGACTGACATTGCAGGCTATTATTAAGCTATTACCTAGTTCTTATGTAATTCACAGAAGCACTGCAACAAGATAAAGCCTGAAGTGTAAACCTCAGTGGCTTGTGACAAACACTTGTTGAACAAAGTACAGATCATACTCTTGTTTTCTTCTGATGTTCAAGGGTGCTGACATTTAAAACACGAATATATCAGCAGCTGAAATCATAGTAGAGAGACTTTAGGAGGAAGCTCAATGAAAATATTTCATGAAACCTCCAAATCAAAATTTTGTAAGTTGCTCCCTGAAGATCTTTTGAGTGTTTAGATGTGATTCCTGTAACATGATCAGGGCCCACGGAGCTACTTTCACAGGGCAGGGGAAAAGGTCACCTAGTTAATCTAATACAGTTTGTTAAAAGAATAATTAGTGTTTCTATGAATATCTTGACAAATGCTTTCCACCATACTAAAGTACTGTTTCACTTGAGGGTTTAAGCAAAATGCTGTTGCTAGTTTTGTTTTGTAGACTTCAAAGAAAGGTTGATCACCTGACTGTGGCTTCCTCTGACTTGGATGTAATAGGTCCAGAAAAAATTTCCATGTTTTAGGTTGAAAATAATTTGGCTTTTTATCTAGTTCTTATGTCTAAGGTATTAGACATACTTTTGCTTTCCTTTATTTAGATGCATAACTATTACCTTGTGTTGTTTTGTGTTCAAACTAGATGGAATTTTTGTTCTATCTGCCTGAAGGGCAAGGTTATCTTAAATAGTGTTTTCCACAGTATCTTTAAATCATTAGAAATACTTCGTTTACATGAACTATTAGAATGTGTATTTTCTTTTTTTCTTAAATGTGATGCTAGCACTTTAGGTTTATAGTGCTCATCCCTCTTGAAAATGAGAAATGTAGACAAGGAAGACAAAGAAATTATTCCACATGTTCATTTAGATTTTACATGGAAAGATAATATATATGGCTTAGAACATGTACTGATTTGTGGTCTGTGTATGTTTATGTGAACACATGTATTTGGAAACAAAATCAACTTCCTTAATTTGAAGGAAACACTGTATATATTATTCTCCTGGTTACTTAGGAGAAAGTGTTGTGTTTGTACTGTAACAATAGCAATTCTGGCAAACTTTGATCAGATCTGTACTAATGCCTTTGTTTCACTTTAAGGAAGATGTTTTAAAATGGCTTTTCTAATTCAGGAGATTTTGGTATTCAATAAATAATTTAAGAGTCTGGATTAGGATGAACGCTTTTAATAAATGTATTTTAAATTAAATAGGACTGAAATATTAATTTAGTTTTTCTTGACTAACTTTGAGTTACCCATGAAGTCACATCTTTTGTTAGCTTCAAATTCTTAGCTGTGTAAAGTCAGGGAGTTCAGCAGACTTAATGCATGCAAACATTTTTTCCCAATGTCATTTTTGGTAATTTAATTTGTATTAAATATATAAGTATACATAATTACAGAGTACTTCATCGGTATTTTCTGAGAAATAGTAACAGTGAACCATTGCTAACACCCTGGCTCCACAAATGAAAAGTTACATCCTAGTTTGCTAGTTCTGGCATCAGCTTTTTTATTAAGTAAATTAAAAGTGATGTGAGTTGATCTGCTGCTGAGCTCAGCTTGCAAAGAAGTTTTCCCTCTACCACATCAAGAATTCTTGCTCCTTATATCCTTTAGCTGCACCAGGTGTGATGGGATGTGTAAGCGATATCTGCAGGAGGAAGAGCAGCTTGTCCACCTTGTCTCATGCTCTTGCTTGCGATCTGTGGTCTTAGGATGGACTACAATAATCGCAACACTGGGCACTATTATTATAATCATATTGGAGAGTCTGCTGCATTAGCAGTGTTTTTATAGTGCATGTATGATCTAACTTGGGCACCAGCTCTTATTATCAAGGCCAGGCTGGCTTAAATTTGTGCTGCATCTCAGAATGCCACAGAGGTTGATACCACCACGACATGTGGAGCTTTATAAAAACTGACCTTCATGCTATTATTAAAAACAACAAAGCACAAGATTGACACTGAATCCTAATGAAGGAGAGACTTGCTTTTATTCAGAGAGTAATATGATTTTATAAAAAAACTTTCTGGATGGCTGGAATAACTCTACTGCAGCCATGGCAGGATGTATCCACTTGGCCCTTGGCAGTTCAGTGAAAATTCTATGAAATAAATATTTATTATAAAAAATGTAAATAGTATCTATTAATATAAAAATAATAGGAATTATCTATTCCTGCTCCATTGGTAGTCTGGAAATATATTTGGAAATGGTTTTTTTGTCAGTTGGTCACTACTTCCCTTTACTTCTCTGTATTGCACACAGATTTCTGAGGCTCCATACAGAATATCACCTTAAATATTTGATCTAGTAGATCCTATACAAATACTAATAATTCAGGACAAAATTCTGGTGTATTTTCATTTGCCAAGGCCTGGTGTAAATTTGCTCATCTGAATTATTATAGAATCATGTTAAAGGGGATCGTGGTCTGGTTCCTATTGGCAAATGTGAGTTCTAGTCTCCCATTTGATTCACTTACATTGTTCTCATCATGTTAATGGGTGTTGCACCCTCATCATATTGGTAACTGTCCAAAAAGTGAAATGGAAATGATAATCGCTTTGTCTTGGATGAGGTAATGTATTTATTCTATGGGATTTCAAAGGATATTTTAGTTTTTAAATTATCTGGTGCATTAGCCACTGGCTTAGATAGGGTTTGGTTCATTAACAGTGGAGAATATACTTTAGAAAATTATTATGCATAATGGAACTTTAATTTTTCTGTGAATTATATTATTTTTTAAGATGAAAACTGCCATTTCTCCCAGGAGACAGAAATAGTGTTATGCTTATTTGATAGCAATAATTAAAATGTGTTAAATTAGGCTCAGGTAGTATTGTGCAATGGGACTTAGCTGCCTGGTGTGGAGGAGTTTTGAGTCATTGACAAAACCATGAAATTTCCTAATAAAATGAAGTGGATACCCTATGCTTTGTATCATACAAATCGACCTTATCCACATGTATTGTCACATTAGGAGGCCAAGTAGTCTGCCAGAGAGACAAGCCAGCAGAGCCTTTCACTGAGATCGAGGGTGGGTTCTCTCCAAATGAGAAACTAATCAAAGAAGAGATGAGTGGACTTGAGCAATAGTCTTGCCTTACACTTAGAAAACCGTGATTTTGAATGCTGTCCATCCTTTAATTTCAATCTGTTGCCATTCACATGGCTGTGACTGAATCAGTAAGCAAGTCTGTAAGGGCTCTAAGGGAGAATTTGCTGCCCGCTGAATAGATCTGTGGGTTACATCTCACTTTTTAGCCCTCTGAGCTTTGTGGTAGGGGCTGCAGGATTGAATAAGGTTAAAAGAAAGACCACTGGATCTTCTTTTTGTTTGGGCTTTGTGGTTTCCTACCAGAAGCCCCAGTTTAGTTAAAGCTGTGACTTTTCTCCCCAAGAGAAGAGAAATCATGAGGTAAGTGAAGTGATGTTTGTTACAGCTGATGAGGAAGCAAATTGAGTGCAGTGGAGTGGGTGATCTTTATTGAAGACTAGGTGGCAATGTCACACATCACCCTCTGTGCAGAACCTGGCATGTGTAAAGATCCTCTTTCCTTTTTAACGGGAGCAGGAGAGAGTTGTCACATGAGATGGATGGAGCAGGTGTGAGAGGGCTCAGTTCTTTTATGCCTGTAGTTGAGGAGAATCTGAGAGAACCTGTTAATCTCCAACTGAGAGCAAAGAAAATTGACAGCTTAGTTTGGAAAGAAAGTTAGACACTTGACTGTGATATCTTTTTGCAAAGAGACTTAAGTGTGAAGGCAATCAGAGCAGAGTAAGTTGTTTCTAATTAGGGGTGATGCATTTCTGCCTGTGCATCCTTAAATGCACTAAGCACAAGGTGTTTGTCTGAAGCACAGGGCAGGGATTTCAAATAGCATTCAGATAACTTCCTAAGTTGCAGCAAAGACAACTATGAGTTTATCAGGGAACTACAGAATTGATACTTAAATGACTCTCTGTTGTGCTGCCTGCACTGCTGAGACTCCTTGTAAAATGTAAAAATGGAGATGCTCTGCGATGTTGTTGTGCTGCTGCTTATTGTCCAAACACAGGGACATCTAGAATGGATTCCTAGCACTGAGTTTGAATTTATTTTCATTTTTGTCACAGCATGGGCCTTACATGTATGACCTTATCTCAAAATGTTTGTGTTTAGTTACTAATTGCTCAAGTGTTTTGTAAGTCTATAGGTCATGATGTATAGTTGTAATTTAGGATGCTGCAGTTCAGCTGTGCTAGGAAACTACAGTCTCTGGGGCCTGAAAGGATAATCCTCAGTGGTTGAGGAGTGTAAGCAAAATTTAGCAATGTGATATTCAGATTTTAGGAGATTAGGGACTGTCACCTTGCAACACTGAAGCAAAACAACTGGGTGATTCTTTTAGTCTCTGTTGCCAGGTTGTAATTGAGTCTTCTGAAGGCAGAGACAGAAAATGGCCAGTAATGGGTAACTGTCAAACATATAAATCTCAACATTACTGAGGCTTATCATAAGCAAACAAATAGGAGAATATTATTCTCTCCAAATCATAATTTATAACATTAGCTGGTCTATTGACTGGATATCCTCTCAACCAGTATTTTTATTGACTACATGTTCTTAGCTGTTCATATTCTTTATTCATATGTGGATCCCAGATTGTTACATCATCTCAGTAACAATAGGGCTCACTGATTTCCAAATTCATAAAAGAGGGGAAAAAAGCCAAATTCTCCACATTCTGCATTCATAGGTTTCTGTATTGCTTTCCCCAGCCTCCTGTGCCTGCATCTTGATGACCATTTCATTGTTAAATCAAAAAGTCTTCCTGCTGGCAGAGAATCTCCTTAGTTCTGGCTTCTATTATTCAGAACAGTTTCTTCACATCCCTCCACCTCATCAACTCACCTTACTGACTGTCCCCTGTCAAAGAATGTATTTCTCTCCATTGTCCTTGCCTGAATCTTCATTTCTTTGTTTTTCTGCTGTGTCTTGGTGCTGCAGTCATTAATTGCATAATTTCAAAGAAAAAACCAAAAAGGGCAGTGTGGTTTTTTGTTTTTTTTTTTTTTTTTTTTTTTTTTNTTTTAAGATGAAATTGCATAATACTTAGCCTATTAATTTCCCAGGCTGCTTCACTCCCAAAAATGAGTATCGGTGAACCACCATGACCATTTTTAATACAGATCTGTGAACAGATCCTGTTGAAATTAATACTCTGTAAACAGGGGTATCATTATAACTGATGAGTGTTTGCATCAGAAACTGAGGCTACTTTCACAACTAACTCTCAACCTTCCAGTTCTTTACTGGTCAGCAAGAAAGGCCAGGGTGGTCTTGCTAAAAATTAATGGAATTATGTAAGCCAAGCTACAAGCTAAAGGAGATTTGTATCTATTTAGAGGGTTTTTTTAAGTTTGCTTGGTTGCTAGCTTTATTTACTGATTGATTTATTACCAGATATGGATGGCAGGGAAACACTTTCCCTTATTGTTTTCCCTTATTGCTTCAGGTTGTCGTAAGTCTGGTGTTGTGAAGGTCTGGGTGCACCAGCACTGCCCTCCCAGCAGCCCTGCCTGTTCTGCTGCATCAAGTCCTGGAGATATTTTGCTGACTCTGAGTTTCTAATGGCTGTCATTCACTAGGAAGGGCACAAGGACAAAACTGATGATAACAATAGCAAAGAAATTAGAAAAAAATTCTATGACTTTCAGTAAAAGAAATAAAAAAAATGAAGGTCCATAAAAACAGTTCTTTTTCTATAAAAGAAAAATTATTATCCTATAAATACCTTTAGTATCTCAAATACTTAAGGACATTCACTATAGTATGTATCTGCATGCACAAAGGAATAATAGAGATTGCTTTATGTAAAATGGTTAAGATAGAGAACAACAAATCTTCATGTTCAGTCATTTATGATCAAATGTTGTTCCTAGTAATTTATAGGTGACTGTTTTCATTAGCACATGTGTAATGTCCTTTCTAAATATGCAAGTCAGACACTTTACAGTCACCTCCCTCTAAATACAAATCATATTCAACCTGTTCCAAACTGGAAGTCTAATAACGACCAGTACTGTCACTTAACCTGCAATGGACCTGATTTCAACATGTGGCAAATAATCTCCCACAGAATTTAGTAGAAAGTGCAAGTTATCAGCATTCAAGAGATCTAAGTGACTTCTTCTTAGCAACCTAAATTAATTTGAAAATGTTTACCTGCTGGGCCCAAACCTTGTGTAAATGACTTGTGACCTCAACAATGTCTTCCAGAATGTAATTAAGAACATTCACTGGTAATGGGGCACTTAACAAGGCACCAGGGAGCCTACACATAGCCAACAAAGGGGGGAATTGCATTTATTAAGTTGTAACTTCTCAAAACCCACAAGTAAGTAGGTGTTGGACAGGAAGATTAGCCAGGAATAAAGAAGAGGGCAAGTTGAAGTGCTGCTGAACAGGGAGGTGTTTGGGTAGATTCTGCTATTAAGAAATCAATCATTACTTTAAGCTCATGACATCTCTACTCCATTCTCTAAGCCCTTTTTTGTTAGGCTTCTCTATAATCAAGCTTTCACACCACTTTCTTCTCTACAAAAAAAAGCAGCTGCCAGAACAGTACCACCAAAGCACACATAGAACAGAACATGAGTTGCTGAACTTTGTGGATTTCAGAGGAACAGTTAAAGAAAAAAATTGTATCTGACATTGAAAACTTTTGCTGCTGATTAATGGATAGATCAGAATGGCCTCTCCTCCAGAGATGGGTGGAGACTTTCAGAAAGGCTTTCAGAGAGCTGAAAAACTCACCTGAAGGCAGGCAGCAAAATTCAGACCTGTGTCTGGCTCCTCACATGCTCCAGTCCCTGCAGGAGTCCTCTCCACTCCCACTGATGCAATGCATCAGTGAGTCTCAATACTGTCATAAATAGCTCATGCTGAAACTACAGCAGAACTAGAACTGAGGAAGAGGATGAATCCAGTGTTTCAGATTCCTAATAGCAGAAAAGCCTGAAATAGTGGGGAAAATAAAAGGATATGCAGCCCAGTTTACAATATTGTGAAACCTGTACCTGCTTTACAGGCAGAGATTGTTACCATTCATTCTCACACACTGTGAAAAGAAGTCAATAATCATTCTCTGCAGTACATTACAAATGCCAGTCATGGGAAATATGGGCAACCAGAGAAGACAAGTGTACATCCAGGACAAATTCTACCAGGACCCAGGATCCAGTACAAACTTGTCAAATGCCCTTGATATCCTCACTGACACAGGGTCCTTTACAAAGCACAGAAGCAAGTCTTCCATCTTGTTTCCAAACTAACAAGCAGCGTTTCCTACACAGTAACACAATATAGAAAACCTATGTTCTACCCAAGATCTTTATTTCAGTTTTGCATCTTGCACTGCTTTTTACTGGTTAAATAACACTCCAACTCATACTCGTAAAAAAGTTTGAAGATTATAAATTAGGTATACCCTTATTAAATAGGGATGACTTATTATCCAAAGAGGGAGATGAGGTGCTGCAGATCTGTGTTATGTAAAACAAGTTTTATTAATTCTTTTTTCCCTCTTTACGAATTCACTCATTTGGTTAAAAAAATCATAAGCAAGGCCACAGTCAAGTTCTTGTAGTGCTATTTACTGACACCATAAAGAACTAACACCAAAGAAGGTTGAGGAAGAGAAATATTATAAAAATAAAAAGTTGTTCTTCCATTTAAATCTAGCACCAAACATTTACTGAATTATACATTTTGAAAATGTTGAAGTGCATCAGTTTTATCTGTGACTGAGGTTGTATCTGCCTGGTTCTTCCAGCCTGGTAATTATGTACACATCTCTCTACTTGTGTAACAAATCTGAATTGAAAGAGATCTGCAGTAGTTGTCACTTTAATTTATTACCACATAAAACTCAACAATAAAGCAATCTATCTGACGTGGAAGCAGATAGGAAAATGTTAATGTAGAAAAAGGGACCCAAAGCATCCAAGTGCGGGATGATTTCTCACTGCAGCACAACCACATGGACACACAAAGAACATCCTAATTTGTGGTGATGAGTAGGCAGGTAGCTCCTCTGCAACAGCGAGGACTCTCTATTTATCACAATTCCCTCAGTCTGCTCTTTAAACAGAGAAAACTGGTAGAGGAACCTGCAAAAGCATCTAACAATTGCAGCTAATTACCATTCAGGGTTCTGCTCCTAATCCAGCTGCTTGAGGATAATTACACTTAATGAAAGTGGTGGTTGCAGGCTTCTTGGCCTTGCTAAGTTGCCTTTTAATAACTGCTGAACACATTTGGCATTCTTTATCTTTCCACAGAGGAACAGTATTGATCCAGGCACCACAGCATCACATCCAAGCTAAGAAATTCGTTTGTGGAAAAACATATGATACACTCAGAAGCAGAGGAAAACATCACTCTCTGAGAGCAGAAAGCTTCTTCTGTGCCAAGATGTAGTCTGAAATGCAGCCTGCCAATGGGACAGCACAATTTCTTAACACATGACACGTTTCACATGTCAAGAGGGAGTAATGTTCTTGTTTACAGAGCAGCCAGGCCAGGTGGGGGTGCCACAGCAAGCTTGGGTAGGGCTGGGGCAGACCCTGGTCTAGATCTGATTAGGGAATGTTTTGCCACTGCAGCTATTACCTGTTCCTACTCCTATAGGAAATCTGGGGAGGGACTGTTTGTAAGGACATGGAACAATACAATGATGGAAAACAGTTTCGACTAGGGCAGGCCAGGTTCAGTTTAGAAATTAGGAAGTAGTTCTTCACCATGAAGGTGGTGAGACCCTGGCATGGGTTCCCTAGAAGTGGTGGTTCATGTAGCAAACCTCTGTGTGGAGTTTTGTGTCACTGGAATTGGAGATTCCTGTTATATCTTGAAGTACATGCAGTTTTGGTTTTTAATCACTGCCACCGCTGATGATGTTTCTGCTTTTGGGAAAACAAGTTAACTGTTCTATACTGAGCTAGTAGTGGGAGGTGTCCCTGCCCATGGCAGGGGGGTTGGAATTAGATGTTTTTTAAGGTCCCTTCAAACCCAAGCCAAATGATGTTTTTATGAATAGCAATGCTTTAGGGCTATAGTTTGGTTTCCATCTGTGACTTTGTTAGTGTAGAACTTCTGATATAAGCATAGTGTTCTTAATTGTGGATAAGAATGTGCTTGCAGAAAACTAACAACAGGATTTTATTTATAAATAGCTGTAGTGCTATACTTGTTAAGATTTCTTTGGGAAACTATTACTTCAGCACAGATTTGCATCCACCCACAGTAAAAAAGGAAGGTACAGCCCAAAAGTATTGTCAAATGTCATGCAGATTGTTCTGTTAGGGTTTAGGAAGTAAAATTACATTTATTTGTAAGTAAATTTACAGTAAAAAATCTCTAGGCTCTGTAGAAGTGTACAAGAAATAGAAACTCTGAGTGACATCTCCTGCAAGCAGGGAAGTGCCTGAGGTACCTGCCAGTGGAGGGAGTCACCAGGAAGTGGGTGGTACTGCAGGTGGGTTTGAGGGACTGATTGTATATCTTGAGATTATCCCGCCTGCGTAGGTGTTTGACAAACTGACTACTCATGGAAACTGAGGGACTCCTGCTGAAGGCACACATGAATAATGGGGATTTGTGTTACTTTTGATAGAACAGTGAGCAAGTGCTTAGAAAAAAAGGTAGTGGGTACTTAATGGGTGTGTGCAACACCTGAATTTAGAAGAATGTGAAACTGTTGAGTCAGCATAGCAGACCCTCAACCTGATGATGGTGCTTCTACATCCCTATGGCCTTTGCTAATGGACATTAGGCATTGGAAGAGAAGTCTCTTTCTGTGGTGGTAACTCTGGCTTGAGGGTCTTGTCCTTCAAGCTTGCCGTGCTGAGAAAGACTTGGACTGTGGGTTGGAACTGGTCTGGGGTAAGAAGTGGTAAAGGACATCTCCCCTAACAAATAGCAGCACTCCAGATTTCTTTCTCAAGGCAAGCAAGCCACATAGAGTCCTGCTTAGGTACAAGTAAGCTCTCTGAAAAAATTGATTAGTAGAACTGGCAAGAAAGACAAAAGTTGCAGACTTTTGTGGGTGCAGTGGCTGAAGTTACAGAAGTGGAAACTGATTGCTCTCCCTTTGTCACAGAGACTCAGAGATTGCTCAGTCTTTTAAACTATTGGGTTCCTCTCTTTAGTTCCCTTTCTGCTGACAATGAGGAGATGAAGTGCCTCAGTCAGGTTCTTCTACCCTGCTGTATTCCTTCATTCAGATACAAATTTCTGCTTTCCTACCTGCTATTGAACTTGGTTTTGTAATCATTCCCAATTTTTTCCACTGCATTTGAAGTTCCCTTTGCTTCTGAACAGACATCCACAATGTAGCTACCCCTCTGTGTGCCAGGTGACTTCCTCAGTTGTTTATTCCCCAATGCATTCCCTCTTTTCCCCTCACGTTCTGAGAATGTAAGGATGTGCCTCTGCATTTCCTAAGTGACCTAGATCAAAAGGGACAAAGCTGACAGGATTTGTTGTAGCTATTCATCCCATTTGCCTGCTGATCTCCACATGCTTTCCTCTTTTGGCAGTCTTTTTAGTCATTTCAATGGGATGTTTCCTATAGTATTCGTACATTGATATCAAAGAGTGTACTGGAATTCAAGATGAAGAAATTGCTGCTATATATCAGCAATAATTAACATTCTTTAGATCCACATCATCTACAGCAGTGTAATATCAAAGACCCTGAAGATAAAGGATCTGTAGCGTCTATTGGTTCATTGACTGTCTTTTCCAGGTCATGTATTTGCATTTATTTGTTGGAAGCTTGTAAAAATGTTCGGTTATTTTCACTGTAGGGATCTACCCAGCTTAATCTGTCATGTATGAGGAAGAGCAAAGAGATCATGGTTAGGCAATAAAAACTCTTTCTGGAGATTTCTTCTGGTTGAGGCTCTGGGTTTATTCTGTTATTCTTCAAAGCTGATATCTCACTGCTGTGCACTTGAGGATGCTGAGATACTATAGAAGCATAGAGGTGGAAGTGACCTTCAAATGTCCCTTCTGCGGGGACATCCTGCACTAGATCAGGTTGCTCAGAGCCTCAGCAAGCCTGGCCTTGAATGTCTCCAGGGATGGGCCTCCACCACCTCTCTGGGCAACCTGTTCAATTGTGTCATGGTGATGAACTTTTAGTGTCATACTTTTCTCCCTGTATCTTTGTGGGAATCTTCCTTTCAGAGAATCTAGGGGTGGTTGTTGCTGTATGAACTCATCCATATTTGCAGTCAGTATGTATAATATAACTAGCTTCTTAATGAATATGTGAAAGCTTTATTAAAAAAAAAAACAAACCCAAGAGTATATACTTTTTTCAGTTGCAGGGCCACCTCTTCTCCCTTGAATGGAGATGCTCCTGGTTATTCATATTAAGGAATTCTGTCCTTAAACCACAAGGTAATTTGCCTGTGAGCAGAAGAGACCTTTCCCATCCTTGTAGCCTGAATAGCTAAACCACAGTGCAATCTACATTTACAGAGGCCAGAAATAGTCTGTGAGGTAGAGGGGCAGTCAGGGCTGTGCTGGGATGAGTGGGGAAGAGATGGCACGGTTCTTTCTGTTGGTGTCATTCAGACTCAATGCCTGTAGTAAACAGTTCATCATCTCCCATCCTGAGATACTTGTACTGAGGGCACTTCTAGTCTTAACCCTGGTTGCTTGAGAGTCACATCTCATGTAATAGTTTATATTCCTTCTCATTTATTTCATGAAGAACAGTGGACTTAAGTGTTTGAAGCTCAGTATGTTACTTTTCACTGCTGTACCTACAGTTGTTTTAGCCTATTTATTTTTCTGCAGCTATTTCACTACAAACTCCAGACAAACTTTGTTGAAGCCTTTTGAACCAGTTTATATGAACTGATAGGTTTTCCCTAAAAGAAGCCCAAAGTAAACACCCCCCAAAAGTGAAAAATAATGAAAAAGCCTCCCCACATGGTAGCCAATACCTGAATAGCTGCAGATACTATGTTCTGCACTGCATACATGCATGTTCTTTTCCTCAGGAAAAGCTGCAGTTGTGTCTATGGAAAATTTCCTGCCCTGTTTTGGGTGACCTTACTGAGTACACAGATCTGGAAAACCTGCCTGCAGAAACAAATTAACTAGATCAGTAGACTGAACTGCTTTTGAACTTCTCCAGGTTCAGCACCTAGTTTCCTTTAGTAGATATATTGATGAGCCAACACTAATTCCTCAGCCTGTTTATGATTCATGTTCTCAGACAACCAGTCTCATGCTTTATCATTCCCTTAAGATGGCTGAGAGAACACTAAACTGTTTTTTTTCTTCCAGGTTAGTATTAAGCTGGATAAACATCTTTCACACACTTCCCCCGCCACTTTGTACCTACTGATCACTTGAACAGGTTGCCCTTCCTAAGCCTTTATCTTTGTCCACCTGGGCTCAAGAATTGGTAGAAACAGCTGGAGCTTTTTACCTTAGAAGTACTCTTCTGTGTTCATTACAATAGCCTTAGGGACATGTCTTGGTTACACTACATGGAGCTTGTCTGAACCACCAATGATTGATTATTTAGTAAACATGCTAAAAATGTCTGCAAGTGAGAAAGGACTCCTTTGGAGAAGTGTCTGTTGAGACTGTGTTAAAATTCATCTTAATGTAAGTTGTTTTTCATTGATTTGCTAAGGATTCTCATGATGCTGTCATTAAAGGGTAAACTTGCTTTTTGGTACTGCAGCACTAGAAACATGAAATGTGAATAGACACATATATTCACACACTTCGAGTAGACACATCTCACTGTGTTGGAAGTGAATTTTTCCTCTTGATTGCAGGGGCTGGTGATGAGTCATGACTGATTTTTAACCCTTGGGGAAAAAAACCTCCAAAACTCCATTCCTTCCCAGTTCAGGAGTTTCATCTATGTGTAGGCTTGCTTCAGGGCCTCAAATGAGAAGCTATGCTGTGGTTCTGCAGACCTCAGTGTCTAACAGCTGTATTATATGGGTGACTCCTTTTGTAGGTTGCTCTATGTATTGCTGCTGGTCATTCTGTGTGGTTGCTCTTGATTCCCTGGCATGACTTGCCCCAATCTCTGCTGTTTGTTGACTTCACATTGTCTCTCCCTGTCAGCTGGTTGGGGACTTGCCTTTTAAAGCAGCCGTCTTTCTCATCTGATCCTGAGGATTCCAGTGCCTAGCTTGCACATGGACCTTTTCCAATTTTTTTCTTTTATCCACTTCTCTGACAGTCACTTCTGGAATTGTTACTTCTGGAAGTAGTTGTCCTGAGGCTGAGAATAAAAGCTGGTATCTTTAAGAAAACCTCAGCTTCATCGGCGTCTGCTTTCCAGGTCTGTGCAGAGTGTTTGCATTGCTCACTGGAGCATTAGGGGACCTCCCTTGCTAATTGTTTGCAAAGTGACTTTTCACAGGCCATCTCTTATGTCTTACATCTGGGCACAGAAGTCTGGTTGGGCTGCCCTTGCCAGGTCTGGCACAGCTGTCTTCGCTTCACTTGAGCTGTCTCTGAAGGCAACTGGCAGGAGGAAAACTGCGGGGGAATATTTGCAGTGCATACAAATGGGGGAACAGAATTGCTCCTCCTGTCTGCCTTCTGGCAAACCAGCTCTTCATATGTTTCAGAAAGCTGGTCTTTCCTGCCTCCTCTCCTGCTTGGAAGAGCTACAAACTTGCATATTTATCACAAAGACGTACTGAGAAGCTGCAAGCACAATGCTTTTTTAACCCTATTCAAAATTCAGGGGAATAGAATGAAGGTTTTTCTTTATCTGTTTCATCCAATGAAAGCAGTAATTCCAAAATTCAAGTGCAGAGATGCTTGATTTGATCAAAATGATCAGTAAATTTGATCTCATGTGGAAATGCTTTTGCCACCTGAACCTGGTTCAGGTATATTCTGCCTTGTTACCCAGCTTTAATGTTAAGGTGCAGACCCACTGGGTATTTTGTCTGTGTAGCTGGGGTTTTACTAGGCAAATTGCAGCTCACTTACTGTTTGAAGTTTATCCAGAAGTGACAGAGCAAACTCTGCTGTGAATTACCAGACAACATGATATGGAAAAAGTGAAGAATTTCAGAATGCAAAAGGATTAAGAGGAAGGATTACTTTTAATTTAAGGTTACTATTTACTCAAAAATGTGATGTCCCTGATCTTTGTTTTATAAACATGAAAAGGCAAAGGACCAAGTGGACTTAGGGCTCATCTTGGTATAATAATTCCATGGCAGCATAACAGTATTTTCACATTACGCAAAGAGATCTCAACACAAGTTACATCCTAACTATGTTGGACACAATCTTATATAATGCTGGAAACCCTGTGCTTTATTTAACAAACTAGATTTAGGAGATGAGTGACATAAATAAGGCAGGAAAGAAGAGGACAGAAGTCTGGGTGTTGCAGTCATTAGGGTTCACACATCAGGCAGATGAGATGCATAAAGCAGTTTTGTAACAAGAGAGGCAGGACCTTCTATGCTTCTAGAAACAAACTGGCCAAGACTGTAGTGTGGTCTTGGAAAACTGCACCATATATTGGTGGGTTGTTCTGAACCTCCCTGCAGACAAACCTGAAAGCTGTCTGGGTCTCAAAGGCAGGGAGGATGTGGTGGTAACAATCAGTGTGATGTTCTGCCAGGCGCCATCACAATGGGGCTCAGGGCCAAGCCTGAACAAGCTTCCTGGCTCCCCGTCCCCAAGCTTAACTGTGGCTCCTGCTGCTCAAGGACCCAGATTCTTTGCCCAGCCTGTGAGCATCTCCTTGCTGCTGCTGTGAGCAGAGGCAGGTGGATGGAGTCTTCCCATATGTTGGAGGGGAGCCGGCCCCATCTGCTGTCACCTTGATGAGCTGGAAAGGCATCGTGAGCACATTCTTCCGGGTCAGGTGGAGAAGGGGAGGATGAAGAGTGATGTCAAGTACAAGGGTGGGGGCTCCTCTGCAGGCATGGCCAAATGAAGTAAAAAAGCTGAAATAGGACTCCATTCTTCTGAAACAATTTCTCCTTGAAAAGCTGCACATCCTACCCTCTGTCCTTTGTCTTCATAGAGCAGAAAGTCTTGTTGCTTCAGGATGCTTTGCTAGTGTGTATGGCCACGGACCTAGGCTGGTCTTCCTGTTTGCTGCAGAGATGCTCTGTGTGTTTCATAGGATAGAGAGAAAAATGCCAAATGTTAGAATGTTTTACACCATCTGGGTGTTTCTTGGTGCTCAGGACATGATCACTGTGGGAAGGACTGGCAGCGGGAATCAGCAGAAACAGAATTCACATGACTTAGAAATAAAATGCTCTCTCTTGACAGTTTGCCAGTGTCTTCACAAGGGGACTTGGTTCACACATTAAAAAAACCCACCCTTGTTGTCCATACCCACATGTCCTCTTTAAACTGGAAGATTTTTGTATATTCAGAGCCTGTTGACTTGAGTCTGAACATTGGTCTGAAGGACTTGTTTGCATCAGACCTGAAGGAGCTGTTCAGGTTTTGTTTGGGTTACTGTTTGTTTTTTTTCTTTTACTCATTACATGCTTCAGCTCCTTATTGTATTTTTATTCATTAAAACAGCACACTTAAATGTATTTCTTAGTATTGCATGCCTGGAGCTGTTAGATACTATTACACAGTAATTAGATAGTTAAGACATTGTTAAAGCATGCTTAGAATTTGGAAGGTGTTTTTTGCTTGTGAGGTTTTATGCATACACATAAGTTTCACAAAACCAACCAAAAAAAACCCCCAACATAAACTAGTATTTCAGTAATAGTAAAGGGTCTGTCTTAAACTCAAAAACTGAAGGAAATCCAGAAAGTTAAGGCTGAAAATCTGTTGATCGTAAGTCCTGGTTTTTAGTTCTTTCTACAGTAATTAAAATGGAGACCGGAATCACAGCCCTTCACCTTTAACTCTTAACCTGATCTTTAGTCAGGAACAATATTGAATGGAGGGAAAAAAATTGGTTTCTTGTAAATCAATTTTTCTTTTAATACCACAGGGTACTATTTTTATAGAGAGGGTTAGGTCTTCAAAAAAGCTGTTCTTCCAGGTGATGATATGTCCAGCCCGGCACTGCAAGATGCAGGTGTGAATGTGATCTCTCAGCAGCAGCAGAGGCTCATAAGGAGCTCAGTGGGGGACCACTGAGTGAGTGGAGAAGTGATGTGAAAGCAGAGAGGTTGCAGCATTCTGCAAACTGCAGGTGATGAGAAATCAGGAGATGAAATTCATTCTGAAATCAGCATGCAGCTTACAGAGTGCATGTGTGTATGCATTATCTCTTTATGATTCACATAATCCAGTGCAAAGATAAACATATAATCAACATTTGATATTTCTGTGTTTCTTTTCTGAACAGGTAGAGTTTACTTTCTCAAGTCTCTTGAACTCAAATACTTCTATTTGAGATTAAATGCTACAACACAACCAGTTAGAATTTGAAAAATCAATATTTTGATGTAATAAGTTTTTAACAGCAGTAAAATCCCAAAAGATAAAAATAGTGGCTGTAAATTATTAATGCCTTCCCATTGGAAAGGTGACTTCAAGCTTCTCCCTGATTTGTATTTTATTGACATGGTGCTGTAGTATTTATGAAAACTTAACAAAAACAGGTGAAATGAGAGGCAGAGATGAGAAAACTGGCATTTCTGTGTGAGTGAAGAGAACTTACTATTCTGTCTGGAGCTCGGCTGTGTGCTGTTTCCCACAGATGTGATGAGACCTCCTACTACTTCTTAATTTTATTTTAGAGCCTGCATGCACTCAGTTTCCTCACAGGGGATGAAAATCTCAGACCCTTTGAATAAGAAGTACTTGAAATCATACAAAACAGCCAGAGCACATTGATCACTCATCCCAAATGGCCACAATCAAACCTTTTTCCCCAGGGGAGATGGCTTTTCCTTCCAGGCTCCAGTGCTTCCATTTCCAGCTGTGAAACCAGTCTGGTTCCACCTCTCTGGTGAGAACATTTTTAATGCAGGTTCCTCTAAAGTCTTCCTCAACAGGAGTGGCGACCACTGCCTTTGAGTTGAAAAATAAATCTCATGATCTAGAAATCAGAGAAGGTGGTTTATGAATTTCCCTTGAGGAGATTAATTCCTATTTTTAATTGGAGGCAAAACTGAAAACAAAAAAGGATTTCGTTAGACCTTGTGTTCCCTTAAGTAAGAGAGCTACTTACAAAGCAGTAGCTTTATATTCCAGCGGTTCTGAAGGAAATGCTTGAAAATGGATGTAAAGGTTTGAGGTTTTTTTTGAGAAAATATTGCTGACATACTGTGAAGTTTGATTTTGTTTTGTTTTCTTTTTTAAAAAATGTATATATCTCTCTAAAGAAAGAATAGGCTGTATTAGAAAACAAAAAATAAGTAGTATAGATGCATCACTAGGAGAGCTATTAGTTGTTGCTGGATTCATCACATTTTTATTTTGATGCTGTGGAGCTTTCACATTCTGAGTGCATCTGGGAAATTGCCATGCAGTTCCAAGTAATTTCAGAACATTCTTTAGTTTTAAATTCAATCTATGCTCTTTTTTATTTTTATTTTTTGAGAAACAATGTTAATGCATTTCATTGGGAGAGAAATGGCAGAAACTTTCTGTTGAAGCCCAAGTCTCTGCATGATCATAGAATCACAAGGTTGAAAGGGATATTCAAAAGCCATCTAGTACAATCCCCTGCAGTGAGCAGGGACATCATGCCTTACATCAGGTTGCTTAGAGCCTCAGCAAGTCTGGCTTTGAATGTCTCCAGAGATGGGTCCTCCACCACATCTGGTGCCAGTGCGTCCACCACCCATGCCAGTGTCTCACCACCTGCATAGTGAAAAACTAACGCTATGAAAAAGCTGGTACCCTCCTTTGTTTGGTTGGTTTTTTTTGGTAATGTCTTTCTATTTATCCTCAGTCCTGTTCCAGCATCTCATGCTTTATAGCCCCTGTAGGTGTGCATGGCTGCTGTGAGATGGATCAGGGAGGCTCCATCCACAGAGCCACCTCTTGAGGATTCTTGTGGAGAAAGAAGTTCAGCTCCTGGGAAATGAGGGATAGGCATGCTGAGAACCAAGTAGCTTTGTCATCATGCAGCATGCAGCTTTTTATGTGCAGAGGAAAATTCCACAGTGTGGTTTGGCTTAGTCTGGATCTTCAGGTTGGAAGGGTGACTTGACAGAGTCCCGCTGTCAATGGGTATCTTGCTAAGGCTGGCCTGGCTGCCTTTCCTAGTTCCCCTCCTAAATGCAGTTGTACTCAATTCTTATCTATGGCTTTTGCAGTTTTTCTGTCAAACTTGTTGCACAAGTAGTGACTTTTCAGCTGTCAAATTCTGAATGAGGTGTGGTTCAGGGACATAAAAACCTGAATTCCTTTCACCACATTTTTGCCTCTACCTGAAAAAAGCCCAAAACAGAACAAAAAGAAAACCCTAAAAGCCAAACCAAGGAACTAAAGGCTTTTCTTACAGTATCTCCACTGGTTTGCTCACATTCTACCTTATAGCAGCCTCCTGGTACCTGAAGGGGCTGCAGGAAAGCAGGGGAGGGGCTGTTTGCCAGGTCATGGAGCCATAGAATAAGGGGCAATGGTTTGAAAGTAGAGCCAGGGCAGTGTTAGATGAGACATTATGAAGTTCTTCACTATGACAGTGGTTAGGCACTGACCCAGGTTGCTCAGGGAGGAGGTGGAGGCCCCATCCCTGGAGGGACATTCAAGGCCAGGCTTGCTGAAGTTCTGAGCAACCTGATCTAGTGCAGAAGTACTCTGCTCACTGCAGGGGGGTTGTACTTGATGAGCTTTGAAGGTCCCTTCCAACTCTAAGCATTCTACTTTAACAGGAAATATCTGTTTTTCTAGGGGAAAGGAGAATCTTAAATTTATTTAAATTCCCTAGCAGCTCAAGTAATTCAAGTCATAGCACATGCCATGTAGATCTGATAGCTGTACTCTGAATTGTGAGTCAGAGAAATACAATTAAATGTAATAAAGTGTTGATTTGAATCATAGTTTGGCCCGAATGTAACCCTGAGGTAAGTGTCTCATATTAATATTTACAATTGATATAAATCATTGCAATTAGTAATAACACTAATGAGACAGAGGCAAAATAGTAACCTGATTAAAATTCTCATTTCAATAATGTAATGTGACTCAGGCATTTGAAGTGAAAATGGAAACATGTTGATTAAATTTGAAAAATATTTTTTTTAGTAATGTTCTCAAAAAACATCGTAATTTGATTTGTCACTAAGATTTACAGCTACCTGCAGTGGAAATGCAGAGATGAAGAGAAAGAATAGCTGAAAGATCCTGCTTGAGCAGCTTTGGTTAATGTTTGTCTCTAGGGTTAAAAATCTTGAAATTTCAATATCATAACCTGAAGTTATTAGGAATTAGGAATATTTATGGTAACTATAAAATGTGTGACAATACTTTCAGATGAAGTATTCAAAGCATCAAGTGTGGTAAATATGTAGTAATCAAAACACTGAGTTTTCAGGTGTTTTCCCTACTTTTCTAATCAAAACAGCACAATGGAAGAGAAGCACTTTATAGTGTTGTGATATTTCTGCTAACTCAGGCAGTGAAATGGTAGAAATACTTTTCACTACATCTAAGCCAAGAAATGCACATTTAAAAATAGATTCTCAGTAATTTCTACAGCATTCTGTATTCTCTTGCCAGGAATCCTCTGTTCTGATCCTGACCATTTTCAGGCTGCAATCATGTAAGCCATAATGATAATGAAAAATATTTGGTGCTTTAAGAAAATATCAGAGAAAGTAGAAAATTATTTCAGTGCTGTCTTGGGCTTTGCAAGCTTAATGATGTCAACCATCTCATGGCTGAAATATTTGCAAAAACTCTGTTTCACCATTTCATTCCCAGCTTTGTTCTTTCCCAGCAGTCTCTCCATCTTTTTCTCTCTCCATTTCAGACTTTCTTAATTGCTCCAAGACCTAGTGCACAAAAGTCTCATCTGAATGCATCGTGCAGCAATTTTCTGACTGTAGCAGAAATGACAGACCCAGGTTTCTTCTGTTTTCATTTAAAACCCCTACTGTACTAATTAAAGGCTCCTGTCTGTTTTCATCTTAGGGCTTGCCTACAAAGAATTTAATCAGTTGCCCTCTATCAGTTGTAAATCTCTCTTTTCTGTTACAAACCCCTTACTTTCTGTAGCAGCAAGTGCTGCAGTTGCCTGATTCTATCCTCTCTCAGCATTTGGCAAGTGTGGAGAAATACAGGTGCAAAATTTTATATAAACTGGGATTTTTTGAGCTGCTGCCTTTGGTTCTTTGCCGTCAGGAATCCCATCACTGCTCCGTTTTGGAGAGATTTCCCACACAGCTTCCCTTTCTGGTGTTTACAGTGCTCAGACTTAAAAATTGTCTTTTTTCTTTCACTTTCTTTGGCCAGTCAGCCTTCTGAGAAGGCCTGGTGAACACTGCTTTTCTGTCTCACCACTGGGCACAATATTACATCTTGTTCCAAAGAAGTATTGTGTTTTGTTCAAGCTATTAGCACGATGAAGTTATTGCTTTTGGAATGAGAATGAAACTTGTACATGATCTCTGGGAGTTGGACTCATTTTTGAGATCCCCTACAGGTAGAGCTGATTTTCTCCAGGGTGATGAATGATATCCCTTACCCTCCACATGAATGTGCGGGTTTGGTGACTTCCATGAAGATGGTTGAGAGTTGCTGTTTCTTGTGTTTCTGTTTCATGGCCAGTATAGAAAAGCTGACTTTATCAGCTAGAGAGGCTCCTGTGTCTGAAAAAGCCCATTTTTTTGACTATGCAAAGTCTGAGCAGCCCTGAGTTATTTGTGATATGAGTTTCATCTTCCCTGGTCTTTGTGCCACAGGTTAGAAAAACTGCCTTTAGGGTCCTGCATTATTGTTAAATGTACTGTATATGCACCTTATATGGGATTCTCTAGACTTCAGAGTTCTTTGGGGTAAGAATCTTTTGAGCAATATTCTAAAATATTTTGTTTGAAGCCTTTTGCACAGAGTCATCATGAGTACACATGGTCTGTTAAAAGTTCAGGGGCTAACTTAACTAAAAGCACAGATCTTGATATATCTTGTACCAAACTTTAGGTTCACCGCCTTCTCACAAATCACTGTATTTAAATAGCTCCAGAGAAATCAAGAGCAGAATATGCAGAACATTTACAGATTGCTTTCATCCTTCCCCATCAATTTGAAAATCAGTTTGTTTCTTTGTTTTTGTCTTAATACATTTGAGCTCCCAACTCGCTGTTAGAGGCACATAATTATTTTCTTTGACTTAGGACAATTTTCCTTACTGTAGATTGGATTTTCATTGCTAACCAGGAATTTGACTAACAGGAGAAATTGTAACCTTTTTTTTGCCTCTCTTGATGGTGATTTGGAAGAGAAATTTGCAGCCCATTCCTCAAAGGCTGTGTGTGCCTTATACCAGGGTTCCATATAAATTTGGTCTTACTACCTCAAGCTTTAATTTCCTGGTAGTTCTTGCAAGTTGTTTCTTCACGGGAGATGTTTTGGCACCTTAAACTTTATTTACATCTGGATATCACACCTGCAGACTTAACAAAGTGAGATTCTGACTGATTTGAAGTAGTCTTTTTGTTTTCCAGTTAAAGAATTACCCACCTAATTTTTATTAAATAGATATGACAAAGCTGCATAATGCCAAATTTAAGAAAAAAAGGATTAGAAATTATCATACAGTATATGGTTGATTGTTTTTATTGCTTAACTGTAAATAAAATTTACCTCTCATGTCCTGGGCATTCATAGTTTCCTACCCATATAGTTTTAAAGTCATTCATGGCACTGCTTTGGTTGCTATAGTGATACCAATATCCTGTCTCAGATTATTGTACTTCAGAGGTGCATGAGGCCTTTTAATCTCCCTTCTCTTCATATTTTTTTTTCTATCTTCCCATTTCAGTCGTTGATTTTACAGATGCTCTTACTCAAGGACTATAATTCCTATATTGTTGATATGTTTTTTTCTGCTATCTGATTGAAACCAGAATAAATAAATACTGTTTCCCTGGAGGACTAATGAAGATTCCTGCTGCTTTATTGATACCCTTGCTGAATGTTGTTCTATATTAATGCTTCCAAAACTTATATGGAGTTTTGTTATGGATCACTAAGCTGGAGAAGCACATGCTGTTCACCTTGATCAAAATCAAGAGCAGCTGCAACCAACTGAGTCGAATTTACACACTTATGAAAAGCAGTGGGGGAAGGTGCATCTAGAAAATAAGGAGAGGAAGGGCTGGAAGCAAGTGATGTGTTTGTATTTTAGCAGATAGTATATGATAAAAGTGAAGGAAGAAAGGGACATGAAGAAGATGGACATGTGTAAATCTCAGGATGAATTAATATCCCATGGAATTACATATTTAGCGGAGTGGCAATGATGCTTGTGCAACTGAAAAGCTGTGAGGGATGTTAGGTTTTTTGAAAAGCCCAGTTGGCTCAGTCTCCATAATGTCACTTCATGCTGAGTGAACCCCAAAATGAGATAGATTTCTCCTTCTGTGATATATACATATATATAGGTAGTAGAAACCATAAAGCAGTACTGGGTGATCAGTATTCCCTTTGTTTCTTCCCAGGCAGCAAAGCTCATGTGAATTTGCTGGATGGATCAAGCTATTTCTTTGGGGTTCTCACTGTGTTGGGTGTTCCTATGTTGCTTCCTGCTCTTTCTCTGCATCCCTTTGAGAGCTGCTCTGATCAGAGATGCGGTACCTTTGGCTCGTTAGTCTTTTGACAGTGCATCCTGCTTGACTCTGTGGCCTAATCAGTTCTGTATTCTGTGCTCCTTCCTGCCATGCAGCATTGCCACTGTAACCTTGATCATCAGCATATGTGGAATTTGGGATGTTTTGTGGGATGTGTAGCACAAAGCACCCTCTGTTCAAAGGTCTTTGTTGCTAAAAGACTTTCTGCTCAGGAATCACTCATATCGGTGAATGATGCCATTTCTGATACACATCTCATCTTGAAAACTCTGTGGAACCAGGCAGACTGCTGGAGTTCCTAAGCAGCAGGAAAAAAAGTCATTGCTGAATAAATAAAAAAAGGAAAAGATTCCAGGATGGATTTCTGAATTTCCAAGTGGGGAAAGGTGCATCTAGAAAATGAGGAAGGGCTGGAAGCAAGTGATGTGTTTGTATTTTAGCAGATAGTATATGATAAAAGTGAAGGAAGAAAGGGACATGAAGAAGATGGACATGTGTAATCTCAGGATGAATTAATATCCCATGGAATTACATATTTAGCAGGGTGGCAATGATGCTTGTGCAACTGAGAAGGAATGTGTAATACACTACTCTTTATCCTTATCTTTCTCGTGTGTATATATGCTGTTCTACTCCCCCTTTTTTTTTTTTCTCCTCTAATTTAGGTTGTCTTCTGATTGCTGTCCCTGGAGTGTCTGTCTAGTGTCCTGGATTTATGCTGTTTGTTCAGCAGCATTCTTACTTTTCTGAATTCTGTCCCATGTGTGTTTAACATAATCTTCATTTGACTTCTACTGGCTCTCTCCTTGTTTAGCTGCTTCTCCCAGGCCAATAGCCGAGTTCTGTTTCCTTTTGGGAAAAAGGATTTCTTTCTGTGGTAGAAATAATTGAGTCTCCTATGCTAACATCATCTTCTTCAAGATGCTCTACATATACTCTACTATTCTTCCCTTGAAATCCATGCGTGATGTTATGTACTGGTGATACAAAAAACGTATGTTTTCGTTCTCCTTTTCCAGAAACTGGAAGCATCTATGGCTGGACTGGTCCCAGTGCAGTACCTGCACCACATCATTAGCAGCTATTTGTTCTGGCAGCCAGAAACTTACCCCATGGTGGTGTATCTTCTTATTTATATGACTGTTCTTGGGTAGCAGCTGCCTCCTTTCCTGTCTGTTTTTAGCTGCCTGTGTGTGGGCTTAAAACCCACGTGAGGATCACTCTGCTGTGGTTGTAATAGCAGAAAATAGACGTGTTTTCATGTCTATGAAAAGATCTTTATGTCTTTTCAAAGAGAAGTGAACTGTGATTGTACAGGATGAACAGGGTCTTGTGCTTTTTAACTTCTTTATGATAACACAAGGGACAACTGCATTTCTTTTTTTTCTCTGTTCCTTTTATTGATGCTGGGAATTCAAGGCTTGTCTGGCTCAGGGGAACCCACAGGATTTTTCATTTCTGTGTTTCTTTTGTACTTATTCGACTTCATATCAATGATGGGTTTTAAAGTATTTTTATTAGCTTTTTAAAACTAATTGGATTTTAGTGCTGTCTCTCCAGCTCAGCTGCCAACTTGTGGAACCTGGAAGAGTATTGTAGCATAAGCTAGGATGAGCAGGTCAACCAGAATCTGAACATTTTAAAACTGCAGGGTTTTTTCTTGCTTTTCAAATTTGACATGGGAGTAGCAAACCTAAATTAAAAATTATGTAAAATGAATATTTTTCTAGTTGCACACAAGGTAAGAAGTGAGGTGCAAGGTGGAGCCAGGAACATCAGGGAATGGGAGTGGGAACAGTTACACCTCTAACACAGCTCAGACCCAGGAACCTGTGTCAAAGCTGAAAGGAAGATGCCAGGGATATGGACAAGAGGATGCATAGGCTGGCATTCAGGGCAAATAAAGGGCCATTGGTGCTCTCAGGCAAATTTTACTGTGTTAAAGCATTTACTGGGGGAATATTATGGCCAAGTCACTGTGACAATTTAGAAGTGCCCAGTAGAGCTGAAAGGGGGATGATGCTGCCTGTATTGAGAATGAATGTGTTTTAACATTAGTTAAAACACTGCCTTTCAAATGGAGCAATTATGAGGAAAATTGAAGACAATATCATTGCAATAGCAATGGGTGAAGGCCACACAGACCTGTGATTCCAGTTCATCTCCTCTCTTACCAAGAATCTTTGTACAGAAGAGGAGCTTACTGAGGGAAATGGACAGGTATATTTCTTAGAACAGTGAAAAAGGTAGCAGTTACTAACTTGGTCTGAAAATAATCAGTGGACTTCCATCCATCACACTTGCTGCAAAAGCCAGGCTTTCCACAATCTTTTTGTGCTTTTCCTCTGTGAAAGAAAATGTAGGTGATTCAGTCATATTCATACCAAAGTACCTGATTTTAGATTGAAACCAAGCAATTAATGAACAATTTAAATTACTGGTATTATCAGTTTTGTAAAAGACATGGATGCAAAAAGAGATGCAAAAGATCAAAAATTAGATTCTCAAAACTATCTGACTAATAGTAAAAAAATTTTCTTTCCCAAGTAATTTGTCCTTTCTGTAGGAGACTCTCATAGTAGTAGTATTTTTTTTACACAATGGACTTGGCCTTCTGCCAACAGATGAGTGTTCTAGATTGATACTAATGAAAGAAATATTAATGCACTGTAGCATATCAATTATCTTCAAAAGATCTCCAACAACCATTTGTCACTTAAATTTTACATCTTATAGCTGGGGACCAAAATGTGTTAGAATAGTTCTGCCAAATTTGATCCATCATTAACTTTCATTTGCTGATAATTTGGACGTGATTTTTTTATTTAAGTTGTGCATATTTGTCAACTTGATGGAAACATCCTGAATTGTGCTGCTGTCATACATGAGTGATGCTGTTTTGCATCTGAGACTTGATTGTGTTCTGAAATGCCTGTAAGGAGATTCCCCTCAGGAAGAAGTCCTGAGGCTGGGGACTTTATGTGTTGCATGAGGGAGAGAGGGACTTTTACCACTTAAATTGGGTTCTTAATTGCTGAATCATGCATAGAAACTTAGTTTTGCCTTTTTTTTTTTTTCCTTATAACTTTATTGCTATGTTGCCCTTTGTTGCTGGTGTTATCAGGCTTCCAAGCAAAACACAACAGTTGTAAAGAGGAAAGGTAACACTAAATTCTTCTTATCTCCTAGGTGGGTTTCAGAGGATTGGGTGACATACCTCAGGTTCAGGAGGGCAACAGCATTGTAGAGGGCATCATGAAATTGCAGGTCTCATTGCTTAGATACTTACTGTTGTCTCAGATTTCAGATAAGGGCAACCCCTGGAGGGCTTTGACCAAGGAAGGTCAACATAGAAGGATCCCCCATGTAATACTGAGGGAAATCCTTTGTCCAAAGGTGTCAATGAGACATGTAGCATAGGATGTCTGGCCCTATTGAATACTAAGGAGTAACATGTGGCAGGCAGTAGAAATGTATCTTTTTGTGTAATACTTGAGTGTTGCAAAGCTCGTGAACTTTTCTCTGTCCAAACCTTGTATTTTCTCCATGCCTTTTCAGAATGCAAACATACATCAGCTTAGAACTGTACTGTTTTTTTAAAGCTCTAAAGTAAAATTCTTTGTGGCATGAGGAACTGTGGCCAGAGGAAGCTCAGAGAAGGCTTTAATCTATTATGTGCTTGGATAACATTTTCAGGAGGGTGCTTAAGTAGCCAGTAGTGAATTTAACAAGCTCAGATGACACCTTCAGATAATGCAAATTAAAACCAGAGGAAAAGAGACAATAGAGTGTTAAAAACTGATTGCAGCTTATAAAGCATCTTGAAAGTGGAAACAAAGCCTTGACATTGGGAAGAAATGTTCAGGGCTTTTGGAATAGCTGTGTCTGATCAATTTTCTCACCTGTGTTTAAATGGACAGTGAGAATGAATTCTTCATCCTGAGCAGAGGATTGCTGTGTTTCTTGTGTTTGTGCCTGAGTTTGATTTAATTTACTCTTCTGAGGATCTGTAGCAGTCTAAAGGCCTTATGTAGCCTTTCTCATACTGATTAGATCCTTGCATCATGTATCAAGAGATCATGGTTGTCATTTTTCCATTACTGAGGGTGCTGGGCACTTTAGGTGATGTAGCTCATCCAGTGTATGCTTGGTGTGCAATTAATTTGAAGACCCTCAAATCATTGTGCTGAGCTTCCCAGCTTTCTGGAAAGCCTAATTATTCCAGGTAGTGAACATAAAATACCTCTGTTCTGCTTCTAGACAAAACCTGAGCAAGAAGCAGCAAAAATGAGTTGCTGTTTCATTTCAGCAAATAGACCTTGACATGGTCTGCAGAGAGCATCCCTAACCCCATACAATTAATTGGCAGCTTGAATAATTTATCCATAACTTGGTATAACTGACAGAGTTGCCAGCATTTTAATCCCAGCCTCACAGTGGCCAATAGTTGGTTGCCACCATGTCTACGAATTGTTCTGACCCCACTGCAGCTTCTCCCACTGCGTGGAGTCCTGGTGTCAGTCAAAGGCCACTGTGCTAGGGAACTGTTGGAGACAGTAGTATTTCTCAAGTTCCATGCTATAAGAAGTCCTGCTTTTGTAGTTTAAGGGAGATTTCTCTTTAGTGAGCCATGGCACTTTGTGGGGGAGTTCTGCTTTTAAACCAGGGGCCAGTGACATTATGGCTGGTTGCATTTAGAGAGAGCTCTGCTGAAATTCAGGCTCAGTTACAGTGCTGTCACAAATGTTTAAGTGTCAAGTTGCCTCTGCTACCTAGTGCTAACATCCCTGGACACTTAGTGCATCTGTTCCTAATTTTACGTTGCTTTAAAAGCATTGAGATTCATTAGTGGTACAAGAAAACCACCCCAGGTAGTATCTCAAGTTGCATGTAGTCGAGTAGAGCTCTGTCAGTGGATGGATGAACATCTCTCTCTCCCTAACAGTAAATAGTGAAAAAAACTTTGAAATTTTCTTAATGGTTTGTTATTTCTGGGATGTGTTTACATGATTCTAGAGCCCACTCTGCAGTTGCAGTTTGTATTTTATACATCTTTTTGTATCTCTTGATATTTATAGTTTATCATTTAATGTTTGTATCTCATCTACTTAATTTCTCAACTCATCTTCTTAATGATGTTTAGAGTTGTACTTCATTTGTCAGAAAAAAACATGTGGATCACTAAAAACCAACAAACTTACTCTGGCCAAAATAATTTCTCCTAAATAAATAAATAAATAAGAGACAGTATGTGTGTATTGTAGGTCTCTAGTAGTGCCAGTATCATGTTGATAGTTGAGGTGCTTCTTTAGTTCGTGTGTATTTCTGAAAAGGGGAAGACTTGAGTACAGCTGTTTAAGGAAGAACTTGAGGAATTATTTTTTACTTACGTTGTATATATTTAATTGGAAGCAACTAGAGAAAATTTTAGTGAAGCTTATTTACTTAATGGCAAAAAACTAAATGATCCTAACATGAAAAATTCTATGGTAGGAGTAAGTTTGTTTAGAGGCCACTAAGCTCATCACTGGGTTAAGTGATGTGATGCAGTTACCTTAATTTTTGCTGTACCATGGAAACCATCTGGATACCAAAAATCATGTTTATTAATGACAAGTTGTAGTCAGTCACTTTCACAGTGATGCGTAGGGAAGTAGTGGCATTTATTTTACTCAAATACTCTGTAAAAAGGAATTATTTCATAGAATTTTAGTGTTGGAAGGGACCTGCAAAGGCCATCTATTCCATTCTCCTGCAGTGGGAAAGAACTTGCTCCTAATGTCTCACCTAAACCTACCCTGCTCTAGTTTAAAACTGTTGCCCCTCATCCTCTAGCTCCATGCCCTGGCAAACAGCCCCTCCCCAGCTTTCCTGTAGCCTCTTTAGGATCTCTCTGAAGCCTTCCCTTATCCAGGCTCAACTGCACCAGCTCTCTCAATCTGTCCTCAATGGAGAAGTGCTCCAGGTCCCTGATCGTCCTCATGACCTCCTCTGAAACCATGTCCTTCTTGTGCTGAGGGATGCAGAGCTGGGTTCCATGTGGGTTCTCATGAGAGCAGAGCAAGGGAGGGAATTACCTCTCTTGATCTGCTGGCCACAGCTCTTCAGCCGTGGCTTCCACTTAGCTCTTAGACTGTGTGATCCTGCAGCTTGCTCCCTATTGCTTCTCCCAGGCTGATAGAAACCAGAAGTAAGAGTCCAGCTCTGTGATCGTTAATCCCAGACCAGGTGCTCCTTCATCATTCAGCAGTCCCAAGTGTGATGTGGAGCAGTGCTGTCAAATTAGCTGGGCAGCACAGCGTGAAATCCATGCTGGCTCCGTGCCTGAAGCTGGAAGACAGATGTTACCTGATCCATAGGGGTGATTGGAACGGTGCAGGAGGATAATACCTGAGCCAACACAAAACTTGACAATAGAAAATTAACTTTTTGGCATTTGCTCATCAGATTTGAACTGTCAGGGTGAGTTAATATTGATGCAGTGCTTGAGTGTTTCTTTGGAAGCCCTCAGGGTCCTCTGGTGTAGTGTCAAACCATAGCCTAACTTGGATTTAGCAGCTGTTTATATAAAGCAGGTGGTGAAGCTGAAAGGAAACAAGTGGTAAAATATCCTTGACTGTTTTTATAACCTTAACTTGAGGGAGGTTTAGATGCAGTGAGCACTGTCGCTCTTCCTAAGCAGCAATTGGACTCAGCTTATCTTAATTTTAGACTTAAAATGGACAGTCTCAGCCTGGCTACCATTGTGCCACATTATATGCAATGCCATTAAATGAAACCAACCACAGATGAAGCTCAGCTAGGCACCTGAGTATTTTTCTTTCTTAACTTTAAATTCCTCTTTTTTTCCTAATTCTTTCTCTTTTGCAGTGGGAGTAGGGGATTACAGTAAAATGTGTTTTTCCTACATGTTGTTGACAAAACTTTTTGCCATTTTAAGGGCAACAATTGTCATCCAGCTATATGTTATATATTGTCATAGAAGAAAGGGATGCTTGGAAATAATAACTTGCCTCCAAAAATATAATCAGCAGAAGTACATATTATATGGACTTTTTGGAGGAAAATCTGGTTGTTAGGTGGTTTAAATTACATTTAACCTGTTTAGTAGTTTTCAGCTAGTTAGTATTGTTGCTTCCAGCTCCTGATCAGCTGCAATGAAACATTGTTTGTAAAGATGATGACTTCACAGTCTCCAGAAGTTGCTAGAAAGTCATCTCTATGTAATGGACATCCAGAACACGATCTTAGTGGTGCAGATAATTTTTGGAAATATTAAGACATATTCTTCAAACAAAATAGTTAATTTTCTTGACTGAAACTAGAACAGTTAACAGAATGTTATCTTGGGGAAATGAGCTGAGGAAGGACTCCCTTTTTGTGTACTACTGCAAGGTTCGAATCATCCAGGGGATACTTCTTGCTTTAACATACCTAGCATCATCCTCTTAGAAACAAGCTGTCCTTGTCTTTTTCCTAGTATGACTTAAGGTACTTTCACAATTATCTGATGATACAGCAGTAGAATACATCATATAATTTGAGATTCTTCTTAAAAATCATCTATAGATATGCTGAATGCCTTGTAAAGTTCCAAAAAAAGTTTTTCTTTGAAAGCTGGCAATGCCTTCTGCTTAAAATGAAATGATCTGGCTCAGAAGAGGAGATAGAGCTTTAACAAGGTAAAAGGGTCTTGATAGATTAATGTAGAATCTAATGGGTCTTATTCTGATGTATCACAATGGACTGTATAAGTGATCAGCTTCATGTAATGAGAGATATTCATGTAACACTGACTGAGTCTGTAGAGAAGGAAGGAAAAGAGAATCAGACCAGCCACTTCTGGTTTTGTGGGAAGGATTTTATCCTAACAGCAACTGTCAGTCTTATTCTTTCATGCTGAGACACTCTGAAAAGCAGAAATTCATCTGTGTAGTGAGCATAGAGTCATCTTTGCGGGGGAAAGAAATAGATGCTGAAATGAAGTGTCTGTTGTAATGAAGCATCTTTTAGAAAATGTATGTAATTAAAAAATTTTAAAAATAGCCCATCTTGCCTCCAATATTTACAGAAGCATAGCAGAAATAAGCTCACAGCTTATGCAAATACACTTTAAGGCCATAAATAGATTTCAAATATTGAGTGCTTCCAAGGTGTAAATGATCTTTATGAAAGTCTTGTGTGTATTATAAAAGAAATCCTAGTTGAGCATCAGTTAAACAGCACTCTTTATTACAGTAAAATTCAGTCACTTTTGAAGAATTGACTCCTGCAGTAGGAATCAGAATGAAATAATGAACAAATTAAAAGTCTAAACCCAACCCCCCCAAAACTCCACAACTGCCCTTCTTGCAATGCAAGTTTTCTTTGATTCTCAATGGCAGCTGATCAACGATGTTTGTAGCCCATGATATGAATGGAAAAAAGTAGGTTTGGAACAAATTGCTGATGACCAGATCAGCAAGGTAGTTGCCCTTTAGAAAATGAGCTTTAAGTGTTGAGCCCTAATTCAATGAATAATTGGTATGTGCCTGGGTGCTTTGCTGAGCCATGGTATCTCTGCTGGAAGTGTAGGGCTGGATCCTCTTAATTTGAATCTGCTTTTTGGCTGTTTTGGCTGGATGGGATTTTGCTTCTGGGAATCCTGCAGAGGAGACTGAGCTTTTTTTGTTTTGTTGAGGGAACATCTTTTACAGTAGGGAACTAGGTGAAATTAACACTCCCTGCTGTGGCACAACTAAATATGCTAAACTCCTTTTTGTTAAATAGGAGTCTATGTTTCCTTGCTTCCTGGAGGTCATGATTTCAGTCCCCTTTGAGGACCCTGTGCAGGGTGGTAGGGAAGGGTCATTTGGAGTTTATGATGAGCATTTGAGAAAGTCACCATTCAGGCTTGGAAAGTGTTGCTCACACAGCTGAACAAGTCCATGCTTGTTACAGTGAGCTGTGGCCACTTGCTGCATCTGCATTGCTTTTCTTGGTTTCTTTTTTTTTTTCCTTAAGCTGTGGATCCTTCTTCTCTGAAGGGTTCCGAGATCATCTCTCTTCTGCGTTTGTGTGCAGTTTAACAATAAAAATACTTTGTCAGTGGCTTTTGTTTGTTTGTTTTGTAGCAATGTTCATGATATTTTTGGCTATTAAATGCCTGCATTATGGTTTTCACAATATACCATTATTTTCCTTCCTTCTTCATAGCAGGCTACTAGCCCAGACTCCTTCCACTTCTGCAGCAGGAGCAGTGTGGATTTAACAGAAATCTCTCTATTAGAACAGAAATCTGCTATTGGAGATGTGAAAGACAGGCTTTGCAGCAGTACTCCTGGTCGCTCTGGGAAACCAGGCACCCCAGCTAAAAATAGTCTCCTCTAAGTTTGAAGCTTTGCTTGTGAATATGCGGGCATGAGGAGTTGATTTAGGTGATAAGAGATTCTCTTGGCTGACTGGGAACCAGACAGAACAAAGATGTCAAAGAGATCGAGGGCTTAATCCTGGTGTTGATTGTCTATGTAATGCTTGATGTTGCATCATTTAATTTTGCTAACAGCTGTGCATTTCTTTTAAGATAGCAGTCAAGAACATAATTCCATTCCACAAAACACTTTACTCGTGTATGAGAGAAAGTCTTTGTCTCAAAGACCATAAAGCTTCTAGCAAGTCAAGGACTAGGTGAGGAAAACAAAGAATTATTGTATCTTTACTCAGCTCATGGGGAGTTAAGGTGAAGGATGCTTCCTTAAGAGGCTGAAAATTTACCATCAGAAGAATTCAGTCTATATTTTATGTGTTCCGGATGTGAAGCTCCAGACAAGTTACGCTTCTCTTCTTATTCCCTTTGGACTTGGCTTCTTCCTCCTCCCTCTCCAATGCTTTCTGTAACTTGCTGTCATTTTCGCTTGTGTGGCTGAACTGAACTCATCCCCTTGCCAAGAGAAATTCCTCCTCTGTGGGGTGGAGCTGTACTTGTCAGTGTCTTATTTGCTGGTACAACTGGCTTATTTTGTCAGCTATGAAATGTTTTCAACCTGATGATCTGTGGTACAAGGAAGGGAAATGAAGACGGGATTGAGAAATGCATTAGATAATGGCTTAAGTGGCCACAATTTAAATCCTAAATTGCCAATTGCATGGCTGGCTAGGAAAAGGAAGTGTGGGAAGAAAAAGGAAGCAGTAAGCGTGACAATTAAGTGGATTTTACTCGGAGTAAATCATAGCATTCCTCAGTGAAAGTTCTCTCTTTAACAGAGAAATCATTAAATGTTAAACTCGTGCTATTATTTGTGTTTCATTGGGCAGAATTGTATGTGCAGAAATACCCATTTTAATTAGTGCTGAGAAGAAGTCTTGTGTACAGAGCACTGCCTGCTAGGTATTTTTATACTCTCTCTCAGTGAACTCATTTTATATGATGATGATTTCCTCTAATTTTTAATTAACATGTCTAAGTTAGAGATGAGGAAAGTGATTGTTAACTGACTCATGCTTGGAAATCTGTGCAAAGCCAATTGATGTGGTTGCTACAGGGATGCTTTGTCAAAAGGAGCCTGGCCTTAAACACTACCAGGGAGGGGGTATCCACAGCTTCTCTGGCAACCTTGTTTCAGCGTCTCACCACCCCCACAGTAAAGAACTTTTTTTCTTCTATACATCCTGAATCTCCCTTCTTATAATTTGCATCCATGACTTCTATTCCTGCCATCCTGTAGCCCATTACAAAGTCCTACCCCTACATACTGCAACAACTTCAGTTTTATCTCCAAAAGGACAGCAATGTGGCATTAATATTTTGATGTGATGTATCCATGTATTTTGAAATACTTTATGGGCTGTGTTTTGTTGTGTAGTGCCCCCCTTTGCAAAGAGTGTCTTTAGCAGTGCTTGTGGAAAGTAGAGAGAATGTTTCTTGCCCCTTTTCTAGGGAAAATTACCAGTTTAACTCTAAGCATCACTATTAAAAATATAATTGTTAGTGTATAATAAATACCTGGAAATGTTAACTATACAAATTATTAAAGCCAATTATTTATTGATTTCTTTATTCCCGTATACTGAAGAAGGTAATTTTTTTGGGAAGAGACTGTTAGGGAGTATATTCATACTAAATGTTTTTTAAGGGGTTTAGGCTAGTTGTAGCTATCTGGCTTCTGTTGCCACACTGTAATAATGAGAAAACAGCAAATGTGAAAAAGAACTGAAACCTTATAATGTACTCAATACTCTACACACAAATTATGCCATGAAAACTGAATTAGAGATTGGAAAGTCTGAGTAGAAATGCTATCTCTGAACTTGCTTTATCTAAGGAAAAACGTAACTCTTTCCTGTCTGCTTATCATAGTGGGAAGAGCAAACTGCAATAGCACTAGAGTTGATACATTATAAATTATTCAAAAATGTTTTTATGAAGCCATTATAAAAAGGAGAATGAAAACTTCATTTTCTTTACGAAGTGGGGAAAGTGATTATGGTAATAGAATATACTTGTTTTCTTCTAAAGTTTTGGCCGTAGAAATCTGATCGAGAAAGCTTTTGTCTGAATATATGATATTCACAGGAGATATTAAGGCACATGAGATTTAATTTAAAACTGGCGTGATATAGAATTGCAGAGTAATTAAGGTTGGAAGGGACATCTGGAGGTCATCTGGTCCAGCTTCCTGCCTGGAGTCAGGCTTATATTAGAGATTAAGTTGTTAAGGATCTGGGCCAGGCACGTTTTGAGTTCTCCAAGAACAGAGGTTCCTCAGCTTCGATGGGTGACCTGTCTTAGTACTGAACAACTCTCATGGTGAAAATATTTTTATATCCCACTGGAATCTGTCCTCCAGCTTGTGGTTTTTCTGTTCTTGTTTGGAGGATCTGTCTCTCTCTCATCTTTAGGTAGTGAAATATGCTGCCTTTCTCTCTTTTCTTCACCAGACAAGTGGAGCTTCCTTACTTTCCTTCACCTGTCATGGGCTTCAGCTCTTGAACTGGGATCCTGTTCTGGCCTCACTCCAGTCTGTCCATCTTTGTTGTAGCTAGATCCACAGTATTCGAGGTTTATATGTAGTTGTCAATAGGGTGTTGCTGAAAGATAAATATTAATAGTGGGGTCCCATTGCTAGCTGGATGTAAGTTTATATTCCAAACTTGCCGTGGGAAGCTCAATGTGACCTGGCAGGATGAGTAATATAAAGCTTTGTCTTTGCACCTTGTATCCCCACTCTGAGAAACAATGGAATAGAAGAGAAACCCAGTGTAATTGAAGAGAGTAGGGAAGAGAGTACTTCGTTACAATTGTGATATTAAGTACAAATTCCTTTGAGAAGAGAGAGAAGCAAATAGTTAGGGAGAGATGAATGAGGGCATGTCTTTTGATTGGAGCAAGCAACTTCAGGCACTGGAGCTCTATTGGTGCCAAGTGTGATGTGATGCAATGGACATTTTCTTTTTTAACTGTTTGGAGTTCTACCATTTGGAATTTAACCTTATGTTGTGTTATGAGAATAAAATTTATTTTTCCTCATAGGCTTTTTAGTGTTGAGTAATTGTGACAGTTGGAACACATGGCGTTTCCTTATAAGCTGTGAAATCAAATGGTTTAAGGCTGAAAAAAGGAATATAGGTTTACAGTGGAAGGCAGGTCTGTCAGTGTATATATTGTACCAGCTAGAAGAGTCCATTTGAGGCAAGTGACAGGGAAAATATAATCTGGGAACCACTGGGAATTTAATTTCAAGTATTTTGAAAGCTTATTACTTGTTTCTAGGCGTTACTTCTGAAATCCAGTGCTGGTCAGTGTTTCTGTATTTTTGATATTGGTAGGAATTTTGCTGTTAAGTTTCTAGGCCCTAGAATGGCAGAAAAGTTGCTCAAATCATGAAGGTTGTTGCAAGGATAATCTGAAGTGGCCGATAATAGCCGATTAAGTGATGAAGCTCCAGCCAAATTCGTTTTGGTAGAGCCAAATGAAGAGCTGTATATCAGAAAGTAGCAAAAATGAACTGCAGACTCTCAGGGGGGAAGGCTGCTTTGGGGAGCAGCAGCATTAGTCAGTGGAAGTCTACAATATGGAGTAGCTTCCACAACATCTTCTTAAACTGAATTGTCTCATGAGGTCTGTTCCTGTTGCTGGAATTCCTATCTGTATTTATGAACTCAACTTGGAAGATTGTTCTCTCTAGCTTATGTTATTTTTTTTTTACTCCTCTTTGTCTCCAGCTGCAGCCTTTTTCTTGACAAGATTGTTCTTCTGCAGAAAATCAGTTAGATTCTACTGGCAATTACCCCAGGGAAGCAGAGACTAGTTAGAACAACTATTGCTAGGGGTGTAGGTCCATAAAACTTAAGGTTGAACAAGAGGAGACAGATTAGAAACAGCTCTTTGTGGAGTCTGAGAGATGAATAACGTCTGGGCTTAGAAAGTTCTTGGATTCTTGGAGAGAACCTGGTGGAGTGGATGAAATAGTGCTGATTATTTTTGTGTGTATCTGCATTAATTTAATCCTCCCTTTGTATGCCCTAATTTTTTTAGGCTTATTTGCCAAGTAATCTTTCCCTTTTAGGGAGAGAAGAAGAAATTGTTTAACTTAGCTCTCCAATAGCAGCACTCTGCTGGCTTATTCCAGAGTGGAAACCTGTGATGAGGCTCCTGTCAGCTGCCTGTGGGCTGTCCATAGAGTGTATATCAAGTATAAGTCAAAAAATATGCTTTCTGGTAGCTGCTGCTGTTTAGATCTACTGCCTTCACCTCAGAAGCACTTTCGGTTCTAGAAGACATACTCCAAAGACAAGGGATGAGAAATATGTGGGGAGAGGATTTACCAAAAAGGGTCCAGGTGCTGGAAAATAAGCTGAGTTCTGAAGGGACTTCTCTCTTAGGGAGGCCAGTCATTAATCTTATCAAAAAGAAAAGGTCAAGAGATAATGTGATTGCTGTGTGCAAGTACTTATATAGGGAGAATATATTTATCAGCAAGGGTCTTTTAATCTCTGGTACAAGGGCATAACAAGATCCCATAGCTAAAGACCAAAGGCAGACAAATTTAATCTAGAAATGTCATTGTTACCTGCTTGTCCACATACTTATATACTAGGATTCTACTATGAGGAAGATTGAGGAGCTTTATCTTTTTGAAATCTAGGTAGCTGTGTTTTGAGTAATGTGCTTTAACCATGTTTCTGAGATGTATGTATTTGCATCTGGAGGAGAAGGAAGAAAGTAGGTTGGACAGGAAGGACCAAGTGGCCTCTTCTGGCTTTGGGTTTTGCATCTGAGATGTGTTCAGTTTATTCCTTTCATTGAAGGGCCACTGAAGTGTTGTCGTTTGAGTACTGGCAGCAAATATCAATCAAGAAGCATGATAATTATCTGACACCTTGGACTATCAGTCTGCAGGAGGTCTTCTTCCAGGGCACATTCTTGACTGTACTTGCAATCCCACCTGCCCAAGTGCACCCTCCCAACAAGAGTCTGAGATAAAGGATGCAAAGAAACTTTGGGTTTAGATCCTTGGCTTACCACCTCTTTATAAAAAGGCCCGTTTTAGGAAATAATGGTTGTGTTTTGTGCTTTGCAAGGGCCATTTCCACTCTTCAGAACGGTTGCTGCCTCATTACTCCTTTGAGGGATCGTTTTCTTTTTCTGCTGTCATGGGTGAACATTTTTGAGCTGTGGGTATTTTGTCACTCTCCCCCCATTCCTATCATAAGAGCAGAATATCAAATAAAAAATTTAGAATAAATCAGAATATCATGCCTATTTTTGATGCATTAACCTTCAGGAACAATCATAGGATCTTATGCAGATCTTTAGAGCAAGTTAGACTTCCAGGCACATCTTAGGAGCTAGAACTTACATTTCAGTGAATCTCAGATCCAGGCTACGAAATGCCTCCCAAAAGCTGTTTGAGATGTCTGAGTGCAGAAATCAATGCCTTTGAATTAAGAAGGAACTACTGCCAGGAATTGAAATGTTTTAATTTTGTAAAAACATATTTTCTTGTTTCTTCTGCTTCAATTTCTTTGTATTTCAGAAGCAAATTATCTAATTTAACCATTCCCCCACAGTAAACATGTACCTTGTAGCCTTTATCCACTTGGATTCATTATGAATTTAGGCAGCAAACATTTAACTTTTGTGATCATTATCTGCCATTACCTGCTATGAGGACCATTCTATTTTATTGCATTGAACATTACTGAAATTAAACTTGTAGAAGCAATTCCTGTAAGAAATATGTATTTCTGTGGATTTGCAGCTCTATCCCAAGCATTCTGGAGAGAAAACATTTAGCTGCAGGCGGTTATTTAATTTTTTATTTCTGTCCTTTGCCTGTGGTGTTGAAAATGAAATTTTAAACAGCATCATCTTCTGAACCTATAAAATAAACAGATTCTCTTGGATTATTCTCCTCCCCTGCCTTTGTCCATCCTCTGCTCCACTACTAGCTGAAGTGAGATGAACCCTTTTCTCAGTGGGAAATAACCACGAGTCACTGCAAAGCTGAATGTTAATTAATAATTAAAGATAGAACTAGAAGAATGTATCTATAATGCATTGATTTGTGGGGGCAAGACTATTTAAGTTGCTTTTTTCTTTTTCTGTTTTTTTGGGTTTTTTTTTAAGAAAAGAGTGTCTTGGCAAAAAGTGTTCATTTTGGACACAAATCTATTTTCCCAACTTCAGATGAAGCTGCTCATTAGCTCAATGAGAATCTCTATGAAAATGTTCTTACTTCAGGTTTTAGTCCTTCTGGAAGGGGACTAAGTAATTCTGTGTTGGCTAGGAAAAGTAGAAAATTACTGACCATCTCTTCTGTTTTGAGGCAGAGGGTCATAACACCACTCCTGAGCACAGTGAGTTTGCAGATGCCCTCAATATAAAAAGGACATTGAGCTGTTGGAGTGGGTCCAGAGGAGGGCTACAAAGATGATCAGAGGGCTGGACCAGTCCCTTATGAGAACAGGCTGAAGGAGTTGGAGTTGTTCAGCCTGGAGAAGAGAAGGCTCAGGGGAGACCTCAGAGTAGCTTTGCAATACCTGAAGGGGACCTACAGAAAGGCTGGGGTAGGACCTTTTAATAGGGTCCAGGATGGCAGGACTAGGAGTAATGGATGCAAACTGGAAGAGAGGAGATTCAGATTGGATAGAAGAAAGAAGTTCTTTACTGTGAAGGTGGTGAGACACTAGAACAGGTTGCCCAAAGAGTTTGTGGATGCCCCCTCCGTGGAGGTATTTAAGGCCAGGCTGGATGAGGCATTGAGTAACATGGTCTAGTGGGAAGAGTGTCCCAGCTCATGGCAAGGGGGGTTGGAACTAGATGCTCTTTAAGGTCCCTTACAACCCAAACCGTTCTATGGTCTCTCAGTCCTTTCTCATATCAGCCACAGACTACTGGTGTTCTTTGCTCTGAGAAAATAAGAAGTTTAAAAAAAAAACACAACAAAACCAACAAAAAAAAACCCACCAGAAAAGTGAGAAGGACAACTCTATGCGCTGGGATACTAAAAGCAAAAAAAAAGACTTCTCTGATCTGTGATCAGAGACCCTGCACATCTCCCTAAGCTATTTCTCTTAAGGCAGTGAGGAGTAAATATTTCTTGGGGACTGACAGTCCTCCAAATAGCTTAACCCACTGAGGAAATGGGCACTGCTTGAATTGGATGGCAACCAAAGAACTGAACTGAATTGTTTTGAGCGTCTTTTTTTTCCCCTTCTTGGTTGATGCATTTCACTAGTAGCACATTTACTGCCTTTTAATTTTATTCATGGTGAATTCACATTATGTTCAGGTAACTGATGACACCTATTTTTTCACTGCAGTTCTCTATCTCCTTTACATCCATACTCTGAACCAACTCTTTCATTAATTAAAAAGGTTTGATCATTGTTGTGCTGTGCCTTTGTTAATTAGCACAACTGATTTAGAGCAGTCTGTGCTGTCTCCTTGCTTGGGAAAAACACTTCAGGCTGCTTGTGTCATGACTTGGGGGAAGGAGAGAAGCTACAAAAATCATCACTGCAGGTAAATTGCTGTCTATTTGTTGTCACAGAGGTTAAGGGATGCTTTCACCTCCTCTGGAGCAGGGGAAATATGGAAAGGACTTGATTTCTTTCCCTGCTGAGAGAGAATGGATGTCCTTGAAATTGCATAGGTTTCTGTAGGTAGCTTTGATGTGGCAGGTTTGTGAGCGTAGGCAGGAAACCTGAACTGAGCTAATGTTTCCCAGCACTGAACTTCAGCAATAATTTCTTTCTTCATATAGCAGTAATAATGATGCTGGAATAATTAACTAAAACTGTGATATCTCTGAATGAAAGCCTGAGCCATTTCGATCTGTATTTTTCTGATACTGTGCACAAGATTTTTCACTGGGATACCCTTTGTATGTTTGACTGTTGACAGTCAAATTTTAGCTGGAATAAACTTTTGTGTTTTTTTCTTTTTTTTTTACACTCCTTTTCCTGTCACTGTTCTCCCATTGGGAAAAAGAGTTCATTGAAGAATTGACAGGGAAAATAGAAAGTTGGGTTTTTTTGTTCTCCTAAACCTTGATCAGCTTTTGACATGTTTCTGTCTTCAGGAGGTGTCAGAGTAATCTCGATTGGATGTTTTATTCATTTTATTGTGTCTACAAAATAAATTTCTAGAAGCTATTTCTTGGGCTGGATTGAAAGCATCTTTTCCCTTCTTCTTGCTGTTAAAAAATATAGGCCTGGTGCCCTAGGATAATGGAGTTGGTAGGGGAAAAAACCCAACAGCTTTCAAAGGACTTTACAGATCTAAATAGGCAAAACTGGTCTCCAGAGGTATCTGTCTTTGCCCCTAGGGGCTGGTACATCCTAAAGTTAGGTGGAATTGATCAGAGTGGTGGATTTCTGCCTTCATTTCCCATACATTATGTTTAGGGCCCATGTAATTACTGCATTTCTACAGATGAGAGCTGTGAGAGGATGTAGGTATTAGAGACAGCTATTCAGAAGTGGTGTAGGGATGAATTAAGAATATTTTCCTTCCAAGTGTTGTGTTGCTGAACAGTTGTACCTGTGCTTAAATCTATGAAAGCAGAAAAAGGTAGTTCCCTGTAACACAAAGAAGGAAGTTCTTAATGTATTTCAAAAGCAATCTGGACTCACAGGGGATTGACCAAGCATGAAAAATATCAGTCTCTAAGGGGGAGAATTTCACATTAAGACCTTGTTACTGAAACTGCTGTGCTGCCCTAGCTACAGCTTCCTAGTGCTGACATACAAAAACTCTCCAACGAATCTGTCTTGAATGCCTAAGTCTTTGCTTGAGTAAAATAAAGAAATACAGGGCTTGTTTATCAGGTCCTACAATCTATTCCTGCTTGTATCTACTTGATTTGAAGGTCATTTTAAAATGTGTTAGAGGTTTAAGATTGGAATGCAAGGCTATTTTGAAACCTGGCTCTACGATGAGCCAGGTTTCAATATTCTTCATGCTGGGGAAACCAAAGCATGGTGTCTGTGTGGCCCGACAGGATTAGCCAGGGATCCAAAAGGATGTGGCCTTGACTGGCGAAATAGCTGTTTCTCTTTGCAGACAATGCTGTGTAATTCCACTTAGCTTTAATGGCCCCATGGCTCTTAAAGTAATGAACACCTTAGAGCAGAGGCAGGGTAAGGATATACAGAAAGCTGGCAAAAACTCAGGACTCACAGTCTGGAAACCTCCTTGTTTGGCTTTGTACTGAATATGGAGAAGTCTCCAGCACTCCCTTGCCCCATTTCCAGTGTTTTTCTCTGGCATATTTGGCCCCTGACCAATTTTCCCAACTGCTCCCAAGCCCTTTCTAATAGTCTTCTAGCCCAGTTGGATGATCCCCCAGCTCCTTTATGCCCTTTCCTTTGGCACGGGTATGAAGTTCTGCTGCTTGAGGGATAATGCTTAAGATAAATGTGCCTTTATCCTTCTTCCTCTCAAAGGGGCTTGTTCCCTGTGTTTTACAGTAGCTGAACTCTGTTAATGTCATTTGAGATGTCCCAGATTTATTCTGAATATGACCACAGGATGCAGAGGGGCTTGGCTTTTGTGTGGGAATGGCTCCCTTTCACAACATACTGGGGGCAATGTGTTGGTGGTGCTTGCACTGAAATTAATTTTTAGCAAGATAAGAAGGGATGAAACAGTTAAAATGAGAGGCAGAGAGCCCATTTAGTACAGTCTGTCCCTGTGTGAAGGTGGAAAGCAGAGTCCTGGCTCAGAGAGGCAGCCATGCTCACCTGCTGAGTGACTATAGGGCTTCTTTTTTCATCAGCAAGGTTTGTTTTGTGTTATTCCCATTTTACCAGGCAACCTCACAACTTTTGTTTTCTCTCTTGTTATCCCTTTTCTCTTTTTGTGTCATTTTCCAAGCCTGATTTGGTCTTTGGAATAAGGGGTGATGAAGTACCCTTGAGCATCTTAATGCCTTTCAGTGGACATCACTGAAGGTCTTCCGACTAAAATATCAACAGGCATCGCTCTGTTACTGTAATAAAACTGCCTTGACCTTAGGCATGTTTATCCTGGCACTCCACCTTTTGGGCAGGAGTTTGCCATTGTCCCCCTTGGTAGATAATGTGGCCATGTTTATCTTTCTCAATTATAAAGAACAAATTCGTGTACTTGCAATATTGAGCAAGTCCAATCCTTATTTGTGATTAGAAGTATCTTTGATCTTGATGAAGCATTACAGTCCTTGCTCCCATCTGCAGTTTTATAAAGCCTGTTTCTGGTAATCGTTTAGGTCAGATTTGAGCACCATAAGCCATTCTCCAGAGGTAATGAAATGTAATTTTGAATAGAGAGTAGGTTGATGCAACCTCTGATAAATATGTTGTTATCCAGTATAGTAATACTTAATCTTGTGGTTCTGGTGCAGACAGAGCAGCTGTGAGGGAGAGTAACTAGCAAAAACCTATCTGCCAACAGCCCTGCGTCAAACAAAGAGGTTTCCCAGCTTGTGGTATCTTCTCCAGATGTTTCCATATGTTGTGCATAATAATATCTTCTTTGAAATAGAGTAATTATTTTTATATGGCAATTTGGGAAAAAAAAACCAAAACCCAAAACCCCTTGGCTTTGACAAAAGATTTAGTGATGCAGATAGAAAGCTCACTTTCAATTTTTCTACTGGGCAGTAACACAACGTGGCAGACTGGGAACATTTCACAAGCTGCACTTAAAATGTCATCTTTCTTTTCTGGTAGTGAAGACATATTGTTGACCAAGGTGAATTGCTTATCCATAGTACTGGATTCCCAAAACATCCAGAAGAGTCAAGATGTTTTACATATGTCATCTTTGGATGTTGGCTCTGCTTCATCTTGAATCTTCACAGGAATGGAAAAGAATAGTACTTGGTTCTTCAGGAAAGATCATTAATTAAATTTTGAATACATTATTAGAGGAGATAAGTAAAGCTAGTCTATATTTCAGAAAAGATTTACAATTAGGAGTCAAGCCAGATTAGGGAAAAAACATTCTTGCTTCATGTTTTAGAAATTTATTCACTTGGCTTACTTGCATATGTGGTTTTAAGAGCTTATCAAATGCTATGTGAAATATTTAAATCTAAAAAATACTCTAAAAAAGGCAGTGGCAGAGAACTAGAGAGTACTGTGTCAGAGGTCACATTGTTTTGAGCTCTTTGAAAAAGAACAGGAAGTTTAGTTGAAGAAGTAGCTGAAATGTTAGCTTCTATGTCTCAAGCTGCAAATTTAATCTAGAATTTTGGGTCCTGTATTTTTGTTCAAATTGATTTCTTGTTTGTTTGAGTTAAGCTCTGCACCACAGCGTGCCCAGAAATCACAGAATCATAGAGTCGTTTGGGTTGGAAAGGTCCTTAAAGATCATCTAGTTCCAACTTCCCCTGCCATGAGCAGGGACACCTTTCACTAGACCAGATTACACAATACCTCATCCAGCTTGGCAATATCTAATGACCATAGCAGTGAGTAGCAACATGAATATGTCAAACAGGAGCAATCTAGGTTGGTTGACAATTTTACATATACTTTGATTTTTGAAGACTAAACATTAAAAGTTATAAACACAGTAGTCTCAGCTGTTATGTTGGTGACTTAGAAAGTAATCACCTATAAGCCACCTGCTAAGGCATAATGTAACATCCCAACTGCCTGAGCTGCAAATTGCAGAAGGCTAGAAAGGACATTAGGGAAACAACTTTAGTTACAGTCTTCTGCCATTTGTAGCCTACCTATTTTGTGTTTGCCACTGTTGTTAGAGGCAGGCTTCTGATCTACATGCACTTGAGACATGAACTGTTCTGTCTCTTCCTGTGTCAAATGTGACGGGAATCAGTCAGTGGATTTAGAACTGGTAAGAATGAGCAGCCAAAAGCATGTGTATATATATATGTGTGTGTGTGTGCTCTTGGGAGCTTGCACTGAAAATCTGAGATCAATTGTTGATAGTTTGAAGACCTTTTATTTTTCTGAACTCAGACTGTAGGCTCCTGAAAGCACCAGGCTGCCTTTGTTCTGTGTTTGTGCAGTGCTAGCAGAATATAATCCTGTTCTGTGTATTAAATATATTACATATCTTAAACTTTCTTCTGTATAAATGTTTGCAGGGTCAATGTGTAAAGTACTGAATTGAACACGGTTCTGAATCCAGAAGCAATCACAGAGACCCTGTTCAAGACTGCACTTACTCATCTCTCATGGATAGAAATTCAACTTAGAGAACAGGAATTATTTTGTCTTGCCTAGAATTATGATTAAATTTACTGTGCAGAATTATTACTAATGCTTAAGACAAGTACAGTGGTCTGGTCACTGACTCCATGCACATGAAGTTCTCTCTTCTTCCTATGCAATTTTGTTGGAAGAACTATAAATCTAATTCTTTAAGTCCTTCATGTGCAGTCATGGATTATTTTTACAGACTTTACTACCAGAGAGGAGTAGAAGCTTATACAATGAATTCTTATTAGCTGTAGTTGTAGTCATAGTCTAAATGTCTACTTAGTCACCTTCCATTGTAACAGTAATCAGAAGAGAGTGATCCTTTTCTGTTTACACTTTCCAGTGTGACCAAATGATGAAGTTATTAATAGTATTATGGCAGTTGGTTCATATAATAGACCTGTGGTAATAAACCATCACATTAATAATCTCTCAGGTGTTACATGTCTTGTAAGAGTCTTTGTTTGAAACAGTGAATATGAAAACTAATGTCAGCCTCAGCAAGGATGATTGAAGAGCCTGCTGCTGCAAAAGTGAAAATGTCTTGAGGAATTGGAGCAGTAGGTGGTTACTTATAATTTGTTAGGGAGTTTTTTTTATTATTAGTTGTCACAAAAGTTTTGGAAGTACAGGGGGTGGCAGTGATGAATTAATAGGCTGTGCCAAGGATATCTTGATTTCCCTAAAATAGCTGCAGTTTACAGTGTAATAGCTGAAAAGGTGAGTTGGGCTGCATTCTTAAGCAAAACAGCATACAGTCATACAGAGTATTAAGTGCCTGTTCAAGTGACTCTCATCAACCCTCATCTCGATTTCAGTGGGTTCATTCACTTGAATTGAATTAAGCAGATTCTAACAAGTTTTCAGGAGCTTGAGTCTGTCTGAGCAGCGTATTTGCCTGCTAGCTCTAGCTGCCCAGAGGTATTTAGAGGGTGCTCTCACCTTTTAATAAGCTTGGGGAAAGACAAAAATTTGTAGTCATATTTGAAATTATACATCTGAAAGTATGAGTCTTTTGCTATTAAACTTCTGAATAGATGCCAAAATAAAATTACTTCAAATCACAAATGGCAAAGGTCAAATACAGCTTAATGCATAAGAAACTTAAAGTAAATAGGAAAAAAGGAGATCTGTGGTGAGAATGGTCTATGAAATGTATCATGGAGGGACATGGGAAAAAGAAGAAAGGATTTTTTTCCCATAAATCAGTGTTTGTCAAAAAGAGAAGGATCTTGGCAAATTCTTCCCTGAAAAGGAGAAACAACCCAAAGATAAAATATGAACACCAGGGAAAGTGATTGATCTAGAATTTGTAGCTTTTTCCTTTCTTGCCCCTCTTAGGTGACATGGTGATGAAAAAAGAGGATTAAAACAAGCTTCTTTAAAGCCAAAAATTTTATTAGGAAATGATTAAAAGCATATTCAGTGTCTTGAAGGGGGGGCTTGCACTTTTTGGCTTGACCTTGCTGTAAAGAAGGGAGCAAATGGAAAGGAGAGGGGGAAATCATAAATCATTCTAACTTTAATTATTCAGGGGTAATAATACCTGTGGAGTTTCCCATTTGTTTTTCCTGTCCATCATTCACTGAAAGCTGAAGACATATTTATATCTGAAAAGGATTTTTGGGTCAGAAACTGCTACATTCCTTCTGAAGAAGTGTTTTAAGCTGTAACTACTGTTAACAGTGGGAATCCACCCAAGCAGGAGCTATGTTGTGGAAGCAGGAGAATGGCAGCAGAGGGTGAGGATTCTCCCTGTGCACTTGCCATCTCTCAGAGAAAGAGCTGAGGAGTGAATGAAAAAGCAGAGGTAGAGAAATTTCTAGACTTTAAGGTCTCTTAGCCTGAATGAATCGACCAGAATTTTATAGTTTCTACTTCCACTAAAAACTTTTACTTCACGTTGTATGTGACTTTTGGAATCCTAAGGGATTTATCTTCTCTGCATCCCTACAGAGAAATACTGGACAATTCTGGCTTTAAGGAGAGGTCAAGGACTTCAGTAAAGAAGCTAGTAATGAAGCATTGCTTTTTTGACAGTAGGCAAAAGTGTTAGTTTTTTTTTTTTACATCTGTAGGATGTGACCTGGCTGGTTTATGCCTGTCACATAGTATCAAAATTAAAAGAAAGAAAATTATGGAAATACTGTCTCCTGAATTCTAGGCAGGAAGCTGTCAAGAAGCTGGAGATTTGATGCTCAGTTTATTCTAATGTTCTTGAAGGGAGGTGAAGCTGCAGTATTCTGCCATCTCACTGTAGAGAGGCAGAACGTGCTGAGATGAGAGCATAGGAGAAAGCTGATCAGAAAGCTGCAAGGTGCAGTAAGAACTGCTCCTAAGAGAAGGCTGTGACACTCAGATACCAAGCAAGGGATCTGTACCAAAGTGCATGTCTTGATTTTGAACCAGAATATGTATTTATTTTTGCTTGTATGTATTTAAAACCCTTGCCCAACCGAAATTCTAGTCTTCAAGCTTCTCATTAATGTTTTCTTACTTTAGGGGTAGCAGATAGGAAGGCCTTAGTTGTGCTATTGGTAGCACACATTCTGAGAAGAAGGGACACTTAGGAACTTCCATTACAGCACAATGAAAGGAGAAGGGATACATTTATTAGGGATACTTGATGAGAAGTAGCATCAGGTGTTCATAAGTCTGTAGCATACAACAGGTTGCCACTCTATTGTCATGTCATGGGGCTAACTCTAGGAACTGTGGGTGAATTTAAGTTGAAATAAAGTGATTCCAAGAATCTCATAGAACAGGAGACAAGACAAACTAGCAGATCTCTAGATAACCCAGTAAATCCATCTTTATTTAAAGAATACAGAGTCTGAGAATATGTTGAGTTTTAAGGGATCTTTCTCCTCTGTTGTGTACATTTGTTTTAGCTACAAAATAATAACACAAAAAGATAAATTTGTTTTAGCTAAACACGACTCTTGGTGGTGTGAGCTGGCTAAGAATCATACCCTTGGTCATTCCTCAGTCGCTTTTGTGCTTTAAGCTTCTCTCGGTATCTATCTACAGGCCACCCAAGCTCTTCCACTAGGACAGCCCTTGTGTATGAACCATTGGCTTCCATCCAGCCTGCAAAATGCTTGTAATTATGGTGTGCCATTGAAATTAGCAAAACAGGGCTCTGCTCTCAGAAAATAACACACAGAATCCAGAGATCCTAAAGGCTGGTATGTTTTTTTATTATGAGGCAATTCCTCCTGTTCTTCAGATCTGTTTATTAAGAAAAAGACCAGTGTTCTGGTTAGCAGGATCACTATTTAGGCTGAAAAGATTCCTGCAGACCAGAGGACAATGCTGTAAAATCTGTTAAATAGCTGACCTACATTTTTTGGACACGGGGCTGAAATCCACTGGCAGGGTTGAAATAGCGGTCAGCCCCCCGGCAGCTTCACACTTCTCTGGTTGCGACAGGAGTCTGCAAACGGTCTTTAGGAATTCAGAGATGGCTCATTATAGTTTCGTTTTTCCTCCTAAGTTGTGCTCTGTGCTTCAGAAATGCAATGTAAGCTGTTTTAATTTTCAGTAGAATTTACCAGTCGGATCAAGAAATAACTGGCATGTGTTTCTCCCAGCTATCAAAGAATGTCAGGGATTGGAAGGGACCTCAAGGGGTCATCTAGCGTAATCCCCCTTCCAGAACAGAAGCACCTAGAGCACCTATGGCTCCAGTCAAGTCCTGCAGCTTCACTAAGGTCTCCAATGCAGTTTGCAGTTACTTGAAGGCTGCTCACTTCAGCTGTGAGAACAACAGGAGCTTTCTGATTTGGGATGTGCATCCCCTAGAAGAGCAGTAGATACTAAGCAGTATGGTGAGGCCAGTCTTTGTTACTGTGTCTTCAGCACTGAGCACAGATGTTTTGTCACATAAATGGCTTATCTAGAAGTTGTTTTAGTGATGCTTCCATAGAGTCTGAGGGTTACCTGACAGCATCTTCCATCTTGTGTGCAGCCCTGGAACCCTCAGCACAAAAAGGATGTGGAGCTGTTGGAGAAGGGTCCACAGGAGACATCGAGGATGATCTGGTGGCTGGAGAAGCTTTCCTGTGAGGACAGGCTGGAAGAGTTAGGGCTGTTCAGCCTGGAGAAGAGAAAGTTCCAGAGGGGCCTCACAGCAGCCTCCTGCTTCCTGAAGAGGCTGCAGGAAAGCTGGGCTGCAGGGGCTGTTTGCCAGGGCATGGAGATACAGGATGAGGGGCAATGGTTTGAAATGAGAGCAGGGCAAGGACTGAAGGAAAAAATTCTTCCTCATGGCAGTGATAAGGCACTGGAACAGATTGCACAGAGAAGTGGTGGAGGCCCCATTCCTGGCGACATCCAAGGCCAGGCTTGCTGAGGCTCTGAGTAACCTGACCTGGTACAGGATGTCCCTGCTCACTGCAGGGGGTTGGACCAGATGACCTTTGAAGATTCCTTCCAGCTCAATGCATTCTGTGATTCTGGGTGCAATAATAATGAGGTATAATAATACTTAGGAATGAAACATCAGGTTTACCCTTTGGCAGTGTGTCCTCCGTGTACATGACTGAAAATCATTTGAATTTTAAAAAATTATGGTTGTACACTTTACAGGGATGAAAAAAGTTGGTTTATGAAGCTTAGGATTCTGTCTTTGGTTCTGCACAAACGTACGGAAATGAAGTGCAATCTCTTTGTATCTTTTGATATTTTGCTTCTGATTTCCATGTACCAAATAGGCATTCTTGTTCCTCTTAAAAAGAAATCTCCCAGGTCAGGTTTTGTGGACCAAGAGGAATTTCAATTGTTCCGGTTGTTCAGAAAAGCACAGGCTGTAACTTTTTCTTTAATAATTAGAGCAAATAGATCCTCCCAGTAGTGAAGTTTCTTTCTTTCTTTCTTTCTCTCCTTAATTGCAAGCACCAACAGAAAGCTGTAGTTAAGACACTGACAAAAGAACAAACAGCTGACCTGATGGAGCGTGCTTGGGCGGTAGCCAGGGATCTCATCAGTAGATACTAATTCCTTTGGGAAATAGTTCCTTCTCTTGGCTTTGTAAGACTTGTAGCAACCTATTTAAAAGTTGGGGTTTTTTTTCCTTCCTTGCTTTATTTTAAATAAAGCCTTTATTTTTAGAAATCACCAGATTCCAACAAAGTGGTTTGGTAGACTGTGACTCTTCTGAGAACAGGAGAGAATAATACCATGGGTGAAATATGGATTGGTTCTGCTTTTACTTATATCAATATACATCCAGGAATACGTGCTGTGAATTTATTAGGTTTAGATAACCATGAGTGAGACTGTTATTAATAGCTCAGTTCTGCAAAATGTTGTGTTACTTCTAAAGGGCCACATACATAACAACCATGGACTGGGATTCTGTGCTCTCACAAGCTCCTGCTTACAGCGACTGTAGCATAAATGTGTCATCAGCATATTAATTATCTGAATAATCAAAGTGAATGTCTCCAGTTGCTGTTTGCTGAAGATTTCATCTGGTGATCAGGAGCAGAGGAGGAAGTGCCAGCTCAATATCAGCATGCTCCAAACTGTTGGAGGCTGATGTTGACCTTGCATTAAAGAAAGCCAACAGCTGTGCAAGGAACCAGAGGTTCTTCTTGTTCTCTATGGGGTTGCTATGGGAGCACGGGTCTAATATGGATTGGCATCTGTTTTACGTGATTTAAGATTTGAGATTGATATGCTAGTGGTGGACCAGTGCTTTACTTTGCATGACCAGTGAATTTGTCAGAGGTTGAGTAAACAGAAAATGTTACTTGCTGACTCTTCTCATAGGTTTGAGATGTTTTAGTGCTGAAATTTGTGGATTTTGTTGGCAGTTGGTGTTTTAAATGAGTGATTTATGCAGCATGCAACTAGACCTTGAAGAAAAAACCCATGATACTTCTAGGAATGAAAAATGACAGACATGGAAGTTGCTTTTCGGATGTTGTTGGAAAGAACAAAGCTTATTTTTCTGCCTGAATTTGTTACCTAGGTTATCAAAGTTAATAACCATTGTTTAACACTTTGGATTAAAAAAAAGAATAATTGTGAATACAGATGTCCAAGGGAGTTGTCTCCTAAATTTAAACCAGCAACCATGTTGGTCTTGCTGCTGACAAAGTCATAGTTATTGCTTGGGGGTGTCTTGGGGTTGTATGTGGTTAATTTCTGTGACTATTCCAACTCCCCTGCTCATGGGAGTGAGCAGTGAAATGGGCACTCTTGCACAAAGTCACCAGGTTTACGGAAAACTTTGAGTGCTGAAATTGCTCTTCTCAGAAAGAGAGGAAGATAAAAAGTCTAAAAGCAAGATGGGTGAAAGGTAAAAATAAAGGCAAAAGCAACTTAGATTTTCAGAAGCCTTGCTCTCTCATTTTCCAGAATAATGATGCTGATGATCTTTCTTATGTCAGTTTACATGTATAAACGTATTTATTCTCATTTGCTTTTTAGGTGATCCTGATCCTCACCAAGTATTATCACACTGACATGGGGAAAGTGCTGGAGAGCTCTTTGTGGAGGTAAGTTCTCTGCTATTCCTACAATGCTTCTCATAATAGATCCATCTCTTTTGCCTTTCCAAACTGCTGCTGAGTTGACCTGGTAGATGCTAATGTAGCAGGGATATTCAGTATGTCAGCTCTTGCTCCTGCTCTTCCTTAAATGCACTTCCTGTAGTTCAATAAGAGTCTGAGACACGTTTTAAGAGTAGGGACAATGGTAGAAAGTATAAGTCAAGGGAACAGGTAATGGGAAAAGTCTGTGATCAGGACTTGTTTGCCTTATTACTTGTTTTGGAGGAGGTTGCATTTTATAACCTTGTGGAATTTCTCACGATGGTAGTATATATTTGCAATACCTTGTCATCATACTATGAGCTGAGTAGTACTGTGTGGCCAGGGGCTGTGGTCTGTGCAACAGAAGGGTATTTTCCAGTTAAAAAAACCCAAACCCTTGAAAACACAAAAAGGAGGTGTTCAGAAAAGACAGGAAAATTGCACTGTGACCTGATTGGATGTTCCTGCTCTGGCAGGGGGATTGGACTCAATGATCTTTTGAGGTCTCTTCCAATCCCTGTCTTTCAGTAGTTCTGTGAAACTGTCACTCCTGACTATTGGCTCAGGTTTGGCCTTTTTAAGGCTACAATGGTTCGTTTGCAATTATCCTTTGAACTTACAGCATAGGAAATTAATGACACATTTGTTTCTGGTTTAATTTCTGTCCAACATCTTGTGCAAAAAAGACAAGCAAATGGCAATTTGGACACTCTTGACATTGTGTAAGCACACATTGCTTTTCCTGTTCTGTGTCCCTGGCCTAGACAACATGTGCAGTATGTTTTAAGTTTTGCTCTCCCTGCTTCAGTTTAATCTATCATACAAGTCTTTTGAACTTATTTGATCTGACTCTTCAAAATAAACTCTCTGCTCTTTCAAAATAAGCATAAAGCAGGCTTCAGATAACGTTGCTTTCATTTAAGAGCACAAATATCTCAAACAGGGTTACTCAGACCTTGCTGACATCTGGTGTGAAGAGGAACTGGTGTGAACTGCCATCAAATAGAACTGATGCTCATGTGCATCATCAGGAAATCACAGAATGCCAGGGATTGGGAGGGACTTCAAGAGATCATGAGGCCCTTTTACTTACATGTGCCAGATGGTTTGGTTGTTCTTAAAAGTAGGATGGAAAAGCTGAAAGGAAGCTCAAGATGAGCACCTGGGCTGGGGGTGGCAGCTCATCCATCTCTAGATATGTACTGCTCTGGGCTCATTTTTGCCTCTGCCTGTTGAGGCTTAACAAGGACGTGCAAGGTTGGCAGACTGAGGAAGTTACAAAGTGCATCAACTAGTACAAAAATATTAAATAGTGCCCCTCTGTTGAGGTGTAGTTCTTTGTTTGCACTAAGTAAAATAAAAATAAATACTGCTGGTGAAGTCAAGGAACTTTTATGTCTTTACGAGAAATTTTTGGGTGTAGACTGATGCAGCTCTGTGTTTGCTGATGCAGATGTGGCGCTGTGCTCATGTTGGTGGCCTGTCCGGAATGCATGCTGGATGTATTTCTCATATTTGTAATTTGATTCTCTTCTGGAGTCTTCTCATTTGCATCAGAATAAATATAGGGCAAAACAGGTATAAAAAATGTTACAGAGGTTTTTGTCAGAGGACAAAATGTGTTAATATTTGCCAGGTTTCTGTGCCCTAATGGAAATTGATCCTGTTTGGTTATTTCCTGAACTGTTCCAATTTTTTCTTTCCTTCCTATTTTACTTGGCTAGATCACAGAAGAAAGTTTTTATACTCAAAGTAAAAATAGCCTTGTTTTACAACCTGATCAGTCCCCAGCAGGTTCATTTTTAATCGCCCCTCTATCATCTTGTTAATCAGTAAATATTATCCCAGCTTGGCACTTGTCAGTTCTTTTGTTTATTGAAATGGCATCTTTCTTGTCTTCCTCTAAAACATATTTCCACTTCATCTCTCTCTCTTTTCCTCTCATAACTCTAAATAAATATTGTTAATTAATTTTTTCCCTTTTCCTTGCAGAGTGGAATGGGGAATGAGAAGGCAAGGGAAGGGAGAACTCAGTGGTCCAGTGATGTTCTTAATGACCTTGGAGGTGCAGTCAGACTTCCAAGACTAAATGGTGGAGAGAAACACCAGTTGGTGCCTGGGTGGGCTTCATGTGCAGAAGATAAATGTTTGGAAGTGGGTCTACGTGACCAGTTTCAATGTCTCTGCAGAGCATTGCTAATTTGTGCAGATAATTTATGGCTGCCCACGCAGGTCAGATTACATGATTGGGAGGCTTAAATTTTTATTACCTTGGAATCTTTCCATTGTTGAATAAACAGCAAAAATGGTGCTAGATAATGAAAATCTTAATAAGTTTTTACTAGTAGCAGTGTCTGGTAACACTGAAGAGTTAGAGTGTAAATCTTGGTTGGAAGTATGCAGGGAGAAAACACCAGGGTGTGCTTCTTTAGTCACCTTCCTCTGGTACTTTGGTAATTTGCTCATTAAATAAGTGTTAAGGTAGGGAAAAATGGTGTTTGTCATTTGACCCAAAGCAAGGTAGGGAAATAGACACAAATAACATAAGTTTCCTCTTGAATATATATTAACATGTTGAGAAGCAACACAGGGTTGTTATCAGGTTTATTTTTAGATTTTCTAAACTGCAATATGTATACAGAATAGGGGTTGGTTGTCATGTTAGGCTTCATTAGCATAATGAGAAGACTGATAGTGTATCTAAAACTTAAAGTTCAAGTGGTCAAACTATCTTCACCAATTGTGCATGCCAATGCTGTGCCTGTCAGAGTCCACACACATCTTTATCCATCATAGAATGCATTGAGTTGGAAGGGACCTTCAGTGGCCATGTAGTCCAACCCCCTGTAGTGAGCAGGGACATCCTGCACTAGACCAAGTTGCTCAGAGCCTCAACAAGCCTGGCCTTGAATGTTGCCAGGGATGAGGCCGCCACCACCTTTCTGTGCAACCTGTTCCAGTGTCTCATCACCCTTGTGAGGAAGAACTTTTTCCTAATGTCTAATTACAGTAGATGTCACATGTACTGTATGAAGGACCTGAACCAGACAGATCATTTAGAGTAATATATACTTGAGTATGTGTTTTCATGTACTTTATGGACCAATTTGTGCATAAAAATATGTAGATACACATATTTTACAACCTCAAGTGCCTGCTTTCATTACATGTGTTTATTTGTGTCTTACTCTTATTTTTACTTTGATTGGTAGTCCCTAAGAAATAAATACTAGTAGTTACTTGCACGCAAGCCAATTGGAAATAGATATATTTCATTACTATTATTATTTACTTTTATGCACAAGGCACCTAGCTACTGAAGGCTGTGCAATGACTGTCTGTCCCTATGGCCAACCTGTGCTTAGGCTGGCTCAGAGTCCTGTTTCTGGCACGCATGCAACCTTCCCTTCTTAACTTGATACAAGCAATGAATAATAGATGCCGCTGATGATTGTTAATAAAGTTTTGATTGCATATTATCAAGCTCTAATGATACAGCAGTGCTGTGTAATTGCCATTGTTCCCAGTAGCATCAGTGTGTTGTTACAGCTTCACCACAGCAAAACAAACGGCATTAGACAGGATGAAGGAGTTGAGGTTCAGCCTGGAGGAGGCTCAGGAGGGAACTTGTAGTAGTTTCTCAGTACCTAAAGGGGGCTACAGAAAGGACTTTTTAATAGGGTCCAGGATGGCAGGACTAGGAGTGATGGATGCAAATTGGAAGAGGGGAGATTTAGACTGGATAGAAGATAGTTCTTTACTGTGAGGGTGGTGAGACACTCGAACAGGATGCCCAGAGAGGCTGTTGATGCCCCCTCCGTGGAGATATTTAAGGTCAGGCTGGATGAGGCACTTATCAACTTGGTCTAGTGGAAGGTGTCCCTGCCCATGGCACTAGGGTTTGAACTAGATGATATTTAAGATCCCTTCCAACCCAAACCATTCCATGATTCTCTGATTCTATGATTTGATATTAACTATGCTGCTTGAACCCCAAATAGGCCCGTTTTCAGAGATGCTGTGAGAGAGTGCAGTCAGGGCAGTGTGTGAAGAGGTGGTGAGTCCAGGCCAGTGGACAGGTGACTTGAGTTGAGAGCAACTCCATGAGCATCACGGATAGCTTGAAACTTGTCAAACCTCAGGAAGTCAAGAAAATCCTTCCTTTGGTGGCACAGTTGCTTCTGTTCCACCCACAAAATGAACATCATATTGAGAGCAAGACCGATTTGCATAAGGCCAGTGGCCATCAGTAGCAGTCAGTACACAATGAGTGCCTAGTGCTTTGGGCATTTACACAGAGGTGCATGCCTACACTATGTTTAAAACCTAACTTACAAAGAGGAGATTCTTTTAAGTCAGTCTCAGTGTGCAGCATGCCACTCAAAGGGAAATTTCCAGACAGGGTGCAAGAAAACTAGTGTGGGCATTAGTTTCCAAACACTTTGGACATGTAGATGAAACTCATGTCACCTGTTAAATGAAATTAATTTCAAAAGCAAAACACTAAACACAATTAGAGAGTCTGGTGCCCCAGTGAAATTGATTCTTAGTGTGAAGTGTTGCTTAATAAGTGAGCAATTCTGTTCTGCAGCAACTTGTGCTTCCAGATGGTCTTATATTGTGGTTCTGCTTTGAAAAGTGACTTTGTAGTAATGGTCCTGAGGGATGGAATTATTGAGTCTGTGATTTCCATATCAAGTTTGTGCTTTTTCCAAGTAAAACCAAAACAAAAAGGAATAGCTTTCTAATTATTATTAGCCTAACAAACTCTGCTTGGGATTCAAAGTCTGGCTCTGCTTTCTCTGGCTAATGCATCATGCTGAGTAATGCAGGCTCTGCTACAAAATCAGCTGCCCTCAATTATACCTGTGCAGCTCTTTTGTCCTCCAATGATATCATTATTTACAGCTTCTCCACTGTGAAAAGGTATTGGGTAGTACTGTTGAAAAGGAAGTCCTACAATTAAAATTTTATTTCTCTTACTGAACAACAGGTTTTTATGCTCTCTTTGATCATATTTCCATATTCACCTGATATCATTAAAAAGACTTTCATTATCTGTGCTGCAATTTATGTGTTGCTAATATTCTACAGTGCATCATTAAGAATTGAATCATGCAGGAAATCATGCAGGAAAGTCTCAGTTTTAAATTGTTTCAGGCATTTAAAGTGAGCTGTAAACCCATAATTACAAAGGGAATGTAGCATGTTTCAGCAAGGTTTTGTTATGGATGTTGGGTGAGAAAAATACATAAAAGACAAAGGCAATGGAAGGAGGATTTCTTGACAGAACTTGGAATTTGCAAGATATGGTTATTGATGTTTTTGCCAGAGAGTAGTACTGATTTGGGGACCTAAAGGGTGCTTTGGTAGGGTGTGTGTGCTCTAATGAGCAAATGACCCACCAAGGGTTTCCTAAGACTAAGATCTATCAGTTTAGCAATAACCTGCCCTTACCTTTGTGCTGTGCTCACTGCACCCTATTTTGGTTATAATTTTTGGCCATTCAATAAAGGAATGAACTTTGGTCGTGGATGCTGGAAGCTGTGCTCTGAGTTGTAGACCCTTCTGAAAGAAATGTCTTTTAAATGGCTCTCCCGAGACCTCCTTAGCTTAAGGCGGTTTGAACTAAGAAAAATAATAAATAAATCTCACAAACAAATAACAGCTCCCAAAGCAGCCTGTCCAAAACAATTTCCTGCTACTCATAGATGAGAGTTCTGCATCAGAACTACTCTTCCAAGTCTTGGAGTGGTTGTAAGGATTTAAAATGTTTATATGTATCAACACTGTTTTGTAAATACACAAAGAATATATAACAGATGAATTAAGATCCAGTTAGAAAGCTTTGATTTTTATAGTGAGGAAAAAGCTCTTGCTTGTAGTGCACTTGCATTTCATTGCAGCTGAGCATCTTGGAGCACAGGAGTTTTGCCACTTTTGTTCTTTTCTATAATTTTCTATCTGGAAAAGGAATGAAATTACTGTGAGCTGTAACTCATAGTGAGTGAGTGAATTTATTAAGAAAGAACAAGTATTTGTTCTACATGGTTTAAGAATCATGTCCTACTGTTTGAGTAACTTGAACTTAAGTCATAGGATTTCTGATTGCTTTAACTGGAACTGGTATCATAAAGGTTTTTTATAGGCACAGGCTGTGTGGGAATTTTACCATGGGTTCTGGTTTGCAGTAGACTCCCTTTGGCTGGAACTGAGGGCAATAGAACGAGCAATCTTTCCTACCTAAACCCTTCCAGGTTGGTAGAAGTAAGAATTTCATTGGCATTTCCTCAGACCTGGCATAATATCTTATTGCATAAGCCTCCCTACAAGAAATTGCTATCTTTCTTGCTGCTCTCAGCAGACAGGTTTAAGATAAGGAACAGAGAAACAATGTCCTTTGATGCGTTAGTCATTGGTGGGGTTTGTCATTTTGTGTGTGCTGTCTTTGCCACCCCGCTCGGCACAGAAGGGGGAAGCTTGCATTGGTGCTGCCCACGATCCATCCCTGTATGATCAAACTGAGAACGGCAATCTCAGAGCTTTTATTGTGGCATGATTCCTCTGTACTAAATAGATATAGAAACAGTTGAGCCATCAGTTTTGGGCTAATCAAAAGTACTTTGCTGTACTGTCATCTATTAACTCCCACAGTCAGCAGGCCAGCACAGTAGGGAGGTGCAGGGCCTGTAACTTAGGGCAGATGGAGTGACACTAATCATATACATGCACATTTACACACATAGACATGTATGTGTATATTTATATTTTAATATTTATATTAAAAGTATATAAAGAGGTGTTTCCTTTGCCACACTGCAAAATGGAATAAATAAGAAACCATAGTCAAAGCAGCTAGTTCCATTGTTCATAACATTTTTATGATGATGAATGAGGTATAAAAACCCATATAGGATATATTTTTAGAAACTGAAAAGGGCAAAGTCATGGCTTAGGAGAGCATATGTTAAAGCAGGTATGATATTGTACTCAGCAGCTGGTGATGTGGCTGATTCCACCTTCAGCTTACTTCATGACCTTGTTTTAAGAACCAACTGTTCCTGGGCTTTTCTCCACTTGATCTGTGCCTGCTTTATTTCTTTGGAGTATAAATAATTTGGAAAACTGACTGTTCAAATGCAGTGGGAACCCTGTCAGTGCTGGGGCTCTAACGTTGCATTTCTTAATACAAATAATACAAAGAAACTTGGAGTCGTAGAGTTGGAAGGGACTTTCAGAGACCATCTAGTCCAACTCCCCTGCAGTGAGCAGGGACGTCCTACACTAAATCAGGTTGCTCAGAGCCTCAGGAAGACTGACCTTGAATGTTGCCAGGGATTCAACCTCCACCACCTCTCTGGGCAACCGTCATGGGGAAGAACTTTTTCCTTATGTTATGTCTAAACCTCCGTTGCTCTAGTTTCAAACCATTGCTCCTTGTCCCGTGGCTCCATGCCCTGGCAAACAGGCTCTCCCCAGCTTTTCTGTAGCACTAGGAGGTCGCTGCGAGGTCTCTACAGAGCTTTCTCTTCTCCAGGCTGAACAACCCCATCTCCAAAGAAGGTGTAATATTTAGGCGTGCTTGATGTTTGTCTCCTTGAAGTTTTTTACTTGAACCTGAGAAGGACGGGAGACCATCAGAGAGCACTGATATACAGTGAGACCCATCCAGTAATGTTCAGTCATAGTTTCAGTGCAAAGCATCTAACAATGAAGTGCCTTTTCCCAGCTCCTTTTCCCTGCTGCTGGTTTGTTAATACTGGTTTTCAACCTCCTCTTGCTTCTCTTAGTGTTGAGCCCCCTGTGTCACTAATGTGGTGTGGGGCGTGTGAGCAGCTTCACTGGCTTCTGTAGGATGTACCGTCTGCTCTTGTGCATCCCCTGTAAATTGATTGCAAATTAATTTCGTCGTTGGGTCTGACTGAATGAACAGCTGCATAGTTAATTGTGCAGAATGGTATAGAAAAACGTAGTGTTAATGTTTTATACTCTCATTATCCCTGCAGTATGGCATATATTTTTCAGCATGAAAATAAGAAAGGCAATATTTCCCACATAACTTATTTATTAGGAGCTTTGTATTGTTAGGCAGCTTTTTCTGCTATAATTTAGTAGGGATGGGAATAATTAAAAACTTTACACAGGGTAGTTTAAAAGTATAAATATGTTCTTATGTGCTGAAAAGTTGGAGCTGTTGATAGTTTACATATACTCAACCCTTTTTGCAGTAAGATTTAAACGTCTTGATTCTTTATGGCTTTGTGAAACATGGATCCTCACAGTGAAGAGATGACTGATAATTAGTCAATGGAATCTCTGGTCTTTTGTTCCTTAGTTGTCTTTTGTTTTCATCCTACTAATTTTTGTGCCTTTCCTAATTCTCCTCCCTCTCTTTTCCTTTTGGTGTCATTTCCTTCTACTGCATATAGAACTGAGTAACAACTTACTGTGCTTCAATGGATAGCCATTCTTTTGCTAACCTGCATGAAGATATTTCACTTTCTCAAAAGTTTTCTCTCCCAATGGCACTTCCTTGCTAGCTCTTACACCCCCTCTCCCATATGACTGGTGTTTTGCCTCTACCAGTTTGGGCTCCAGTTTATATTGGAGAAGCTGCTTTTTGGATGAGGTCTTAACTGGCAATTTTGCTTAACAGAATCAGTTATAGAATTGTTGGATTGGAAGGGATCCCTCAAAGGCCATCTAGTCCAACCCCCTGCAGTGAGCAGGGACATACTGCTCTAGATTAGGTTGCTCAGAGCCTCAGCAAGCCTGGCCTTGAATGTGTCCAGGGATGGGGCCTCCACCAACCATCTGGACAGCTGTGTCTCCCCAGCCTCATGGATGCTCAAGCTTGACTTATGAACCTGTTTTAGAGATGATATCCTGCTGGTGGCAGGGCTTTTCCTCCATTGTTGCTTTTGATAGGCTGTAGATATTTCCATGATCTGTGAGCAGATTCTATTCCAATTCTCTCCTGTAGGATTTGAATTGTCAATTTCAGTCTGGGGGTTATTGCCTGTTTGTTGAAAAGCACCTGTCTGTGCTAGTCTTACTTTTTGTACTTTCTTTGTCAAATGGTTAGTATTTTCCTTGTAGATGGTGTATGTGGTTTGAATTGCCCCTTGATAGAGAGGACATTGCAGTGTGAGTGAAATACAGCCACTTCTGGGCAAAAGCCAGGGAGACAAGTAAAGCAGACACGCAGCGAAGTGTGCTTTCTGAATATCAAAAAGCCTAACAGTTCAGCTCAAAAGCATCCACATCATTCAACCTTTTGATATCCAGTCTTTCAAGCTTTCCTTTCTGGCAGGAAGAGGATGTATGGTCGTGCTTTCCCCATGATTCAGATATTTTTCTGTAACGCTGATCCGTCCTTAGGATGGATCACTGGCTGATCTGAAGGCATCAACGTAAAATGTTAACACATGGGAGAGAAAATGATTTAAAAATATCACTCTCTTCCAAGAATGTGGAGACTTTTCACTGTTTTATCTTAACTCTTACCATATGCTGTCCACTCCTTAATTTTGTAATGTCTCTTTGGGATAGAGCTTATATAGAAGAACGTGATTTAAACATAAAGATGTGCTGTTCTCAAGTACAGGGACTAGAGTTCGAGATTTCTCTCCTTTGACCCCACCCCTAAGCTGTTTCTGTGCTTTATGGTGTTCTCTCAGGTTTCAGCAGTTTTTAATTTGCTTTTTCAATTCTAGACATGTAAATTTCAAAAAGCACTAACATTTTACTCATTAGTCTCATCTAAAAATAGAGAGAAAAATATACATGTGATGGAGTTTTGTATGTGTGATGATCTCAAAGATGGAATACTTAAGTTCCTGGTGCTATTTTGGTGCAACTTTCAATTTAGTTCAGAATGCTCTATGCTAATGGGAAGGAGGCACCCATAAAATGTTGTTCCCCTTCACTGTGTGAGGGCAGAAGAGCAGGATCCTGGATGGGAAACTCTCATACTTTATCTTTCCATATGGCTTCAGGTGAATGTATGATTTTACCAGTGTTTCAGAGTGGAAAAGATCTTAGGGGCACATTAAAATAAAATTAAAGAGGCAAAGAAATTATTTAAAGATCAGAAAACTACAAGTATGATGTTTAAAGCACCTTGATTTTGTACCTATTGCAGTGTTACATCAATGGCTCACAGCTGGAGGAGCCTTGACTCCTTGCTTAAATATACTTCAGGACATCATCTCTTAATGATCACTGATACGTGAATTGCAGAGCTGTTTTCTAAAAACTTCACACTGATAATTTTACATAGTTTCTTAAAAGGCATGTTAAAATTTGTAAAGTACATCAGTAAGTAAATATGAGGAAGTATTGTTCCCATCGTTTCCATGTGAACTTGGTCTTCATACTTCCAATTAGTTGATTTTATAAAATTTTCATCTTGGAAATTGATAAATATTGACTTTGTTATAATAAACATTACTATTTCTACTTTTGTGAACATGATTGGTAGAGGTGGAAACAGGGTATAAATTTTCTGATGCCTAGGTGACCACTCAAGTATCTTTATTCGAAAGTTTCTCCTGTATTGCATACATGCTGAGAATGAGTTTTGTTGCAAGGGAGCTCTGGTGGCCATCAAGTACATCTCCTGCTCAGAGCAGGGCTTGCTGCAGAAGTTGATCAGGTCACTCATGGCCTTGTCCTGTCCAGCTCTGAAAGTTTTTCAACATAGATCCCACAGCTTTGCTGGGCAATCTCTACCCATATGTGGCTACTCTCCTGGTGAGGGATTTTTTCAGGTGGATTTTCCCATCCTGCACCTTGTGGATGGCACCTATTGCTGTTTCTCTATGTACCTTGGTCTTCTTGGTCTACTTCTTTTAAGTACCAGGAGACTGAAATCAGATTTTTCATTAGCTTTGCTTCCCAGCCTAATCTAATCCAGCACCCTAAACCTTTCCTTGTAGGTTGTGGATGTACTTCAGATCCCTCATCATTAGTGTCCTTCCACCGGACTCCAGGTTGTTGATCTCTCCCTTCTATGAAGTGCTGCATAATTAATGTTATGGGATGATTTGTCATTTGTGGGTCCCTCTCTGCTGTCCTCACGATGTAAAATAGTCTGTGTGCTTGTGTGTGTGGTTTAAATAACAGAACTTTTCTATCTGAGTATGAAAATAAGTGTGAAAATCCCTAAATGATTAAGGGATTGGATCATCTCCCTTATGAGAGAAGGGTGAGTGTTAGGAGGATGGAGCCAGGCTCTTCTCAGTGACATCCAATGACAGTACAAGGGGCAACAGTTGCTAGCTGGAACACAGGAGGTTCCACAGAAATAGGGGGAAAAAAACTGTTACAGTGAGGGTGAGAGAACAGTGGCACAGGCTGCTGAGAGAAGGTGTGGGATCTCCTCTGGAGACATTCAAAACCTGCCTGGATGCCTTCCGGTGTGACCTGCTCTGGGTGTTCCTGCTCCAGCAGGACAAGATGATCTCTTGAGGTCCCTTCCGATTCCTGACATTCTGGGATTCTGTGAAATGCTGAAATAAGGAACAGTGGAAATAAAATTCTTTAGAAGTTACTCATGCACACAAGTCAGTTTGTTACCTCCTGAAAAAGGTCATGTTGGTCTTGTTTGCATTGAACTTCTCAGCATACAAGCAATGGGGATGCCAGAATTAACTTTGTGGCCTCATATTTGTTATACAGCATGAATTCTTGATGAGTTTTGATTAAGTTGCTGGTACATTATTAATGACATCTCTTGGCTGCAACTGCTTTAATCCACAAACCAAAGCCAAGCTTATTGTTTCTAGTAACAGCATTGATGCTTGTTGTGGAGCAACTCCCAGGTAATTAGGCAGGATGTGCTGTAATAGGTTGTAACATAGGCTCTACTAAATAAAGCATGAATTGAACTGAATGACAAGTTAAAGTTTTGTGGGTTTTTTTTATTGTTGTGATTTGTTTTTTTCTTTTGAAAATTTACCACACATAAGCATTATTGTAGCCGCAAACGTTAGGAAGGTTAATTATCCCAAGAAAGGAAGAAGAATTATGTTTTTTTTTTTTAAATGATCCTTCACTTAGAAGAGAATTCTTTTAAGTCTGAATGTTGAAATGTGCAAAGCAGAGTGTTTCAGGGCAAGAATTACTGTACTAATCCTGGGATGTGCATAAACCTGAAATCTGGTTCCAAGAGTGGAATTCATAAAACAGTTTTTATTCCTGTTGGATTTAGGAAGTTTTGGACAATATCAGGTAATCTTTAGCCTGACCTATGTTTTTGTTGACATATATTCTTGATTGACAGGGTTTCAAAGGTTGAACCTAAATGCTTGAAATCACTGGCTTTAAAAAGTTATTACAAACTGCAAAGAAGTTATAAAAGCACAGCATTTGTTTGGTGGATTTCTTGCCTCTTAGCATCTTCCCACTGAATCTGGATTCTCTTTCTCTTGTGGAGTGTGTGATGGATACAAGCCAATAGGAAATAATACAAAGAAAATGAGATGAAATTCAACTTTAGTTCTGAAAATCAGAACATTCTGTTGCTACTCCAAAATCTATGAGAAAGTAATGGATTTTTCTTGATTCATGGAGTGAGCTTTTGGCTCACGAATATTTAGGATTGAGAATGGGAGACAAATGGCTATTGAGTAGCATTTGACGATTGAAGGCTGGCCCCCCTCAAATAGAATCACAGAGTGTTTTGAGTTGGAAGGTACTTCAAAGACAATCTAATCCAACCCCTCTTTAATGAGCAAGGACCTCTTGCACTGGATTGGGTGTTATCAAATGTGTTCTTTTGCCATCTTCTTAAGAGAGAAATGAAGGAAGGAAGAGTCAAGGCTTTTCTCTTTAATGTCTCTTAGTTTGAATTTATATGCTCAGTTTGGCTGGCTTTTTGGGAATGGTGCTTCATGAAGAGGTTCTAGTCCCCTCTCTCACAGGTGGTGAAGTGAGTTACTATGTTACACATCACAAAGCAAATGTTGGGATGACACTGAGGAAGAACCTAGACCCCAGGCGGATTCTTCCAGTTTTTGTTTTGCTCTACTGAGTGCTATTATATTCAGTATTTAATTTTATTTTGCACTCTGTCTGTACAATTCCCATGAGAGGCTGCAGCTGCTGTGCTCACTGTGAGCTAGTTTTCCCAGTCAGCAAATCATATAGTCTCTTCACTGTGAGAAAACAGTCACTGCACAAGAACTAACCCCATATTTTAGAGAACAAATGAACGTGCCTACTGGAGGAAAAGGGATAAATTGGTGTAAGGAGTACTACTGCAGTGGGGCTGTAATGGTTTGCCCAGGGCACAAGTAAGCACCTATAGCTAACAAAAGATTTTTATGGCAGTTTATGTGAATTGTGACTTTTTTACACCAAAAATTATTAAAGTGTAGTCTTATATCCTATGAAAATAGCAATCATCTGTTCCCATTCCTTTTCCTCTCTGATTAGCAGCCTCTAAGGAGATACTCCTTTGATCACTATGAGTATCTGTTCCACAGATGACATTCTGCAGCAGAAAATGGGTTAAACTTAAGCTCAACATCAAGAATTTTCACATCGTGACACTCTGCACAGCATTTATTTATTTTTTTGGTATCACAAAGCATTTTCATCTAGGTGGAGACTGGGCGATCGGAGTAAAAACTGTAGGCTTGAAGGCCTTGAGCTTGCTCCATGCATCTGATGATGATTGAGCTGGTTTGGATGCTGAAGAGGAGAGAATTGACATATTAGAAGTCCTCATGTGTTTCTTCTCAGCTTTGTGTCCTGTTCTTTGCTCTGTCACAAGTAAGAATCTCTGAGCCCTATAACCTTACTGTTCATTTGGTCGCTTGGTGTAATGGGCAGAAGATTTTGAAGAGGCACGCTGGGGGACAGGTAGCTCTGGGATAGATTTTTGGTTCCTGGTTTCTTTCTGTGTTTTGTGGCAAAGAGTCCCAGTGTTGATGAAGTCCTTCTCCCCCATCCAGGTTTAAGTCAGTCCTGCCTCAACACCTGGATGGCAGCAAGATGGGTGGACTTAATCTTGAAAGGTCCCCTCTCATCCAGGTGATTCTGTAAGAAGGTGAATTTTTTCTGCCTGTTACAGTTTGCTTACACCACCTCATGTGGTTCCATGTTGAAAACACTGAAATGGATCAGTCTTAGCTCTGCTTAAAGATATGAGTATTAAAATATAACTATTAGAGATCTGATTGCCTCCTGCTGTCTGGGGACACTGCTCAGAATTTCACAGGGTTGATACTTGGTGTGGCATTGGATGCTGCCATATTTTTATGTTGTTTGAATTCCTCCCTTCAGTGTAAATGTAAAGTTAAGGCACTTATTTCATCACTGTATTTCTTCAGGTGCTAAATAAATTAACACAGTAGTTACTGAAATGGTAAGTAATTACTGATAACTCACCTCAGTAACCACCTCTGATAACCCACATCAGTAATTACTGATAATTTTCAGAGGCTGGTTGTTGAATTCTTTGTAGTTACATAGTTAGTCCCTCTGAGTACTAAGAATGGGAGTTAACCAGACTTTCTGTCTTTGAAAGGGAGTTGTCTGTGAAAAAAATCCCTTGGTGAATAGTACGTTTTCTTTATTTATCAAGTATTGTGTTTAGCTGCTGGACACCCAAAATTCTCAAGATATAGTGAGGACGACAACTGGTTTGCTTATACAATAGAAAAGAAAGTAGCATCAAAGTGCAGTTTAGAAGTTGAACTGGTTTTGTTGTTTTTTCTTTGTTTTTTGATGTCTTTAGCGAATTTCTGCTGAATGATTTTTTTCTCGAGAATTGAGTCTATGACTTTTTGAATTGACATGTTTTGTTTCACTGATTCTTTCCTATATCATATTCTGGGAGTTTGTTCTCTTTTTAAATTGAAATTCCATGATAATCATTCAGATTTGCAGGGAAGGCACTATGCCATATCAGTTAAGCAGATTAAAAAACTGTCTCATTCATAAATTTTGAAATACATTGAGAAATTTTAACTGCAGGGATGAGTATTAACCATGCTTTGAGACAGTATTTTAATCACTTATTTTACAGTGAATTGTTGCTGATTACAGTTATGACTCATGAAAAAGACCTGAGACACTCATGAAGACTGGGCAGGGAAAAGAACTCTAAGTTGGCTCATTAAAACTAAATTCAGTGTAATGGTGTGCACTTTACCTGGGAACAAGAAACATGGGATATAATGTAAAAAATACGCAGGCATGTGTTGGAAAATAATGATGGCAAAAAGGCTGAGGGGATCAGAAGGGTGACCTCCATGGTTGTGTGTTGTGTGATGAGGAGCTTCATGTAAATGGCACTCAGGAGTAGGGAGAAGAGCAGCGCACTGCTGTGAGGGTGATGCTGAAATACATCAAGACCTCCTGTCCCTATGTTCAGATGCATGTAGAAATGTGGGAAAGAGTTTAAGAAGCATTTCAAAGCTGGAGAAAAGGGCCTACTGTGAGAAAGATGGAGTTCAGCTTTTCAGCTTATCAAAGAGAAGTGAAGGGCTCTTTAATCTAATGGTTGAAGTTTAAACACAGGTTTGATGTTGGCTTTGCTCAACCCTAGGTGACCTTGGTTTTAACCAGCAGGCTTCAGGGAAATGACAGTTGTGTCTATTAATTTGTTTTTTGTGATATTCCCCATCTTACCTGTTTTATCTAAAAATACCTTACTGACTGCTTACTCCTTTTTTAGGCAATCAGATTTCTCTATAAACTGTTTTCTAGCAGTTTTCCTTAAAATATAAAGGGGAGCAGAAATGTTTTGTTAGATAGGCATGTTTGTTCTCTAAGGTGGGATAGAAAGAAGGATGTCCAAAGAGGCAAGGAAGAACATAGCTATTTGGAAGTAATCCCTATCCTTTATCTCATATTTCATATGACAGAAATGCTTTTTAAACAAAAATAATGTAGTCTATAAATTTCATCCCGCTTAAACACTACATAGCCAATCCTGAGACATCAATCATGGTGTGGAAGAGTTGGTTATCTTGCTCTGATTGCTCAGAGCAAAGTTGGTAAAATGATCAGAATTGATGCTGATTTATATTCCCAAGCCCAGCTTCTGGAGAAGGACCAGGGAACTGATTGAAATGTGTCTGTGAAATATGCTCTTCTCCTTGAATGTGGATGATTCAGGACAGAACTTCAGCCAATAGTGTGACTGTAGGTTTAATTTTCTTGCCCGTTTTAGTTTCCTCAGTATTAAGTTTTGAAAACCTGAAACCTCATTAGTAAATCCTTTTAAAGACCATGTGAAACACAGAATTATTGAACGTGTTGCATTGGAAGGGACCTTTGAAGTCCATCTAGTCTAACTACCTATCAATTTGCAGGGACCAGCCTGCACTAGATCAGGTTGCTCAGAGGTGGTCTGGCCTTGAATGTCTTCAGGGATTGGGCCTCCACCACCTCTCTGGGCAACTTCTTCCAGTGTCTCACCACCCTCATGGTGAAGAACTTCTGAATATCTCATCTAAACCTGCTCTGCTCGAGCTTCAAACCATTGCCCCTTGTCCTATCACTCCATGCTCTGCAAGCAGCCTTGCCTCAGCTTTCCTGTAAGCCCCTTCAGGTACTGGTACAATCCTGAGAAAGAAACAAATGCTCAAAAGCTTGTATTAGCAGCGTTCCACAGTTTGAAATACTCTGCTTAGCCACATATTTGTTATGAGAAGAGGTTGACACTTGGATGGAGAAGAGATTCAGAAACACTGTATTTCAGTAAATACCAATTTTTTTTAGGTTTAAATGGAGATGTTCTGAAGTGAGATTAGTTTGGATGTGGGAAACTCCTCTGAGAGGAGATTGTTTTTAGTAGATTTTAATGGTGAATTTTGAGTATCATTTGGTCCAGGTAAGCAGTCTTCTCTAATTTGACTAATTATTCAAATGTTGCTCTTAGTTGCACTGTTAAATTTAGATAGATTGAAAGTTATTAGCATTTGAAATAAATGGTCAGGAAGGAGAAAAATAAATCAAGATGATATCTGTACTGCAGGATATTGTTTTGAAAACTACTATGAAAACCCTCCAACCCACCTTGTGTGTGCAGAGCAAAGTTGTTAGGAGATTTTTAGGAAAACCGCTTATATTTTTGCCTTTCCTGGCATTTTTTTTAAAATCTCAGATGAGTGATGAGGGAAGGTGACAATCGCTGAGTATGATGAGAGTCAGGGTGATGTAGTGCAAAGCACTATCTCAGCTACACGTTCATTGAATTAGGACAAGGACCCACTGAGTCCTTGTGAGTCAGCTCCAAGCACCTCCTCCTTTAGGCGGAAGATAAGGAGGAAAAATAGATTCTTCAAATAGCATAACCTCCATTTAAATCCTGTGGAACTTACATTAAAAAGAGAATCGCTCCCTGGAAAGCTTTATGCAATGTGAGAATTGAATTTAATAGGCTAAGGTTTCTGTGATAATAATTGCACAGCTAAGGATGATGCAAATTTAATGGTTCTAATCAGCTGAGGTGAAATAAAGCAAACATTAGGTTTATGCTTTCATTTGTGATTTGTTGATTCTACCTTCTGTGCAAGAAGGTGTGCTTTGTGCATTATTTTTAGTCAGGAAAGCTTTGTAAAATACTAATCAAATTGAGTGCTCTTCATCAACATCATCAGTTAAAATAATTCATGGGAAATTGTGATCTAGAAACTGAGAATGATCATGGTAGGTCACAACAAAACATAGTCCTTCATTTTTGCCAGTAGCTCATATCAAATACTTAGAAGTTGTAAGAAAAGGACACCATGGTCCTCTGGTGGAATTTAGCAGAATCATTTAATGATTAAGGGTGGAAGAAGCATCTCATGATGGTCTAGTCCAAACCCCCTTCTGAAAACTTTGTCAGGCTTCCCAGCTCCTTGCTTACCTGGGTTTTGAAGGATGGAGACTCCAAAATTTTTTTGGGCAACCAGGGACAGCGTTTAGACCCTCCTGATAGGAAAAAAAAAAATCTTTGTGCAGTGTGTAAAAGGAATTTCCCATGTTTCTATTCATACCCATTGCCTCTTGTCTTGTTGTTGGTATCACAGAGGAGAGTCTGTCTCAGTTTTCTTTACAACACCCCCATATGTGTATAGGTATTGATAAAGTTCCCTCTTCAGGATAAGCAGTCCCAGCTCTCCCACTCTCTCCTCATGTGTCCAGTCCCTTAGCCACCTTTGAGGCCCTTAGAGGACTTGGTTCAGTATGTCTGTCTCGTACTGTGGAGACCAGATCTGAACTCAGCACTCCAGACTCACTTAGCAGAGCTGATTGGGAAGGTACATACATTCCCTTCAGACTGGTGGCCACTCACTTCTAATGCAGGTCATGAGGTTGTTGTCTTTCTTCACTGAAAGGCGAAGAAGGCTGGCTCATGTTCAACATGTCATGTGCTCTTGTTGAGCATCATGAGATTCCTGTCAGCCTGTTTCTCCAGGCTATGCAGGTCTCTCTGAATGAGGGACCGTCTGATGTATCACTTCTCCCAGTGTTGTATCATTTGGACATGTGCTGAGGTTATGGGGTTATGGGGTTTGCCATCATCCAGGTTATTAATAACTATGTTAAGCAGTGTACCCCCATGGGGTACATTACTAGGGTCTTACCTCCAGCCGGACTTCATCCTGTTCATTGCAACCTGCTGACTCCAGGAATTCAGCCTACCTTACTTTCTTATCTAGCCCCTACTTGTTATTTTACATGTATAACCTTCCTGTTATTTTACATGTAGAAATGGCTTTCAGGGCTATTTGCTCCAGCTATCCCAGAGATGAAGATGAGGTGGGCATGTCTGACTATTTGGTTGAGTTTTCCCTTTTATATATGAACTGAGTCTGTCAGGATGTTAATGAGTCTTGCATTTTCTCTCTATAGCCATGTGGACTCTTGCTTGGTGCCTCTTATTTTTACACGTGTCCAATTACAGAATTGGAATAGTTTTTACTAATTTGCCTAGTGCTGACATCAGACTTTACTGCCCTGAGGTACCTCTCTAAATTACTCTTAGGGACCTTGAAAAAAATTGGAATCTGTACTTGCGATGTCCGTGTCTCTAATGCAAATATTATTTTAAATGAGAAGACACTCTGTAATTAACAGCTTAGTGATTTCATCCTTGAGTTCCCTTAGAACATTTGGATGAATACCATCTGGTTTGGGCAGAGGAGCAGTGCTGATTTGTGTAAAATGTCTTTCACTGACACTTCTTTATGAGACACATCTTACTACAGTGACAGCAGAGTGGAGCTCTGACGTGGGAATCTTTCAGAGGAGCTCTGGGGTGAACAAAGATGAAAAACATTAGTTTGATCTCTCTGCTGTGGCCTCGTCTCTGGATGCTCTTTTGTCACCTTGCTCTTGTATTGGTACCACGGGTTGCTGTGGCAGCCTTCACGTCTTGTGGTAGGTTGACAGAACGTTTGTTGCTACAGTGTAAACTTTTTCAAATTGTGTTTCAAAGATTTTTATTTTGGCTTAATGCATTATGGTATCACCCTCTTGAGAATTTTCTTTCCCTCTGTCGGTTAGAGCTAGACAAAAATTCTTTCTTTGAGTAATGTTTTCTTTTAATAATTTTTATGGTACACTTTAGGTACTATGCACTTGTTCTAAATTTCAATCAAACATTTCCGTTGTTTTACCTAGTTCATTGTTTCTTTTAGCTTTCTTATTTTTTTCCCTAACCAAGCTTCCTCCTTTTTGTGTAAGAATCCTGTTGGAACCCATCCCATTGTGGATATTTTGGCTTCCTTGCTTTTGCACAGCTGTTGAAGCTGTGTCCATCTGTGCTGGTGGTGGCTGTGGAATGACTCACTGACACTGACTGCCGAGACTCACTGAGGAGTTGCTTCCCCTTGGAGTTTCCTGGACGGCTGCTCCCCCAGCAGGCTTTGAAAAATTCTTCCTGGCATTGTGCCCTGATACATAACACTTCAGCAATCTACATGGGGTCATTTAAATCTCCCACTGCTGCTGAGCTTCCTGAGGTCAGGAAGCAAACTGGAGTCACAGCTCCCATTCAGGCCAAGCCTGATGGTGGGATAGTAAATGCTGCACCCTCAGCCCTCTGTTGGGGCTGAACTTCCAGCCCACAGGGATCATGTGTTACTTCATACAGTTGACTTCTCAGATTTAACTACAAGCGTTTCCTGATGAACCCTTGCTAGTTGCTCTGGTCTTTTCTATATCCATCCCCTCCCCCAGCATTTAAGCAATCTACTCATTTCTCAGATATCTGACACTTACATAGAGGGACATTTACTTTATCCTCTTTGATTTTCTTTTCAAGCTTGCTTAAACAGGACTTTCTTTTATCTCTTTCCCCTTTTAATCATCTGCTATTGCAGATTTGCCAACATCTCTTCTGTTCTTTGCTTAAGAAGAGTGTTTGATTCCCTTCTCAGACTCCATGTCTTTCTGTGCCTCTCAGCATTCTTTTTCTACATGTTTTTACTCAATTTGCTTTCTCCACATGCGACTATCAAAGTTATTGACTACTACTAAGTGAAAGATGCTAAGTAATATCACATGCCTTAAATTATTTTCCTATCCTTTTTTTTGGTTCTTTTTGCCTTGTGAGACAAAAAGACACATTGGAGATGTCAAAAATGAGGCAGCACTACATTTCTTTTCAGGGAAGAGGAGTGTTAACTCAAAAGCATTCCTTCCTGCCTTTCTCCCTCACTCCAGTGGCTTCCCTGGGAAAATTCTCACTAAGAGCGAGAAAGCCTTTATAAAATCCTTGGCCATGTGTTTTGTGTACATTTGTCATGTGGCCTTTTCCTTTTCTTTTTTTTTTTTTTTTTTTTTCTAGTTATACACATTTCATAGAAAACCAAGTTGAAACTAACCAGAATTCAGAGGTTTTGACTTTACTGGTGATGAATAAAAGCAAAGCTAGTGCACATGAATAGAACAGCCTTAGCGTGTCTGCAACAGCTTCCCACACTCCTTCCATCTCTCTAGCAGTGAAGGTCTTCCATTAGCTTTTCAATTAAGGCTCAATGCGTAAGGACAGATTTGCATCATTTAAAATAAAACTGCTGCTTAATGCCTCACAGATATTACCTCCAGACATTATTATTCTTTTATTTTTACAGCTAGAGACAGCTTAATCATCTGGGTTGTAGTTTTATCTCACTGCTGATTGTGCCTGTCTCTGATGTTTGGTTGTCCTGTCCTCATCATCTCTGTGTCGTGCTTCTGCCTTCCCATTAGCAGGGAGACATCTCTTCTGTTCTTTCATGCTTCTCATCTTCCCCCCACCCATTTTCTCAGGGTGCTTTAAAATAGAAGCATAAATCTTAATTACAGAAGATCAAATTTTTAAGAATAAATACAAGTCATGATTATTTCTAAGAGATCTAGGATGAAATTTCTGAGAAATTCTTTAAGGTTTCCATCTATGTCCAAATATTGCTTTATATGATTTTTAAGAAAAGAGCTTTTGGTTGTTTTAGCAATGATAAAACTCTGCAACCTTCCTGTACGGAGGAAGGAAAGAGCCCATCAGAAGAGCGAGTCTTTGTATCAGACCTGTCAGAAAAAGAAAAGGAGGAAGCCGTATCCTGTTGTCCCTGCATGTCTTTTATCAGGTGAATTGTATGTCTGAGGATGAGAGGATTGTAAAAGATGAAAACAGAGGGGTAAAATAGAGGCATTGAGAATTCCTCCCTTTGAGAGCATTTCATACTTTCTCTCCTGCTATGTAGAAGATACTGATATAAAAAATATATACAGATGCTGCACAGGAGCTAAACTGAGCATTAAGATTTATCATCATTTGATTGTCAGTTTGTGTGTATCAACTCCATTGCATACGTTTAGGGATATGGTTGCATAAAGAGGCTGATTGGGAACGTGAAGTGCTTTGCAAGCAAGGACTGATTGACCTTCCTTTGGGATTTTTCACCATTCTTCATCATCAGCAACCAAACAAGGTCTAAGCACCCAGGAGTGCTTTTTAATTGGCTTCTTAATTGGCTTTTACTGCTGGTGTCAGTGGTTCAAGATTTGCTAGGTATTCAGAGAAAATGAACTTGTCTGCCATGAGGTGGAAATCTGTTCTGTCACTCTGCAGTGGAGCCATTATCACTTCAAGCTGGGATCTTGTTAGATACCATCACCAAGTGAGCAGGGCCAGGCCTGGTACAGCAAACGCAGAGCTATGTGGGAAGTGCAGTAGAGATGGGAGGTGTCCACCAAGTAACAGGTCCTGCCATTCAAAGTGAACAAAACTGATCCCAGTGCTGTCTCTTTCATAAGTCATGAAATAAAATAATTATCTTCCATTTTTAGCAAGCCACCTTTTATAAAGTGAGAGAAATTAACCCTCTTATCCTGAATTGCAGACTTTTTAGAGGTGTTGATCCCAAATAATAGTGATGTGATAAGCTGTCTCTGTGTGTTTGTGTGTGTGTGCTTCTGTATTCAGATGTGTTCTGTTTAGAAGAAATTCACTGCACTCTCAAAGAGAGGAAATCGCAAATACTAAAGATCTGAACACAATAAAAAAAAAGAAGGAAAAAACCCCCACATTAATTGAAGCAGTGGTTGGGAACTGAAGCCAGACAAATTCAAGTGAGACATCAGGCGCTCACTTTTATTTGGAAGCATAATTATTTGCAGAAACAAACCAACCGGAGCAAGTAATAGATTATTTTTTTTTGCTCGTGGTTAGATTGGGGGATACTCAGATGCTTTTGTTTTCCAATGAAGAGTAAGGAGCAGCAATTTAAGGCAGATTTTCTTTTCCTTTCTGTTTTTGGCACATTTGACCCATTTAATGTGTAGGAATACTTTCCTGGTGTGTTGTGGGGACTGTATCCTTCTACTTGTCATTCATTTGTTGCTTCTCTGTCTACCTGTGAGCTTCTATCTGGAAGCCTGGCATATAAAATTGGACAATGTGTATGAGGAATTTCCAGTGGTCTTAGACTGAAGGAGGCAACTTTATCCCTTTCCTCCACTAGCTTCTTCATCAGCTTTAGTGTCAGAAGGAAGAAGCAGCATGCCAGCAAAGCAGGGACTGGGAATGCTGTAAGAACTAAATGGTTGTTCTTTATTTCTACCAAACTCTGTCCGTGTATCTTGGAGGAATGAAGGGAAATAAGGTTCAAACAGGTGTTTTTAACTGTTTTTCTTTTCCTCCTTGAAACAGTCACTATTGTTTGCCTGTGACAGTCTAATGGCAGCTAAGCACTGCTGCTGTCTCCTGGAGGGGGAGGAGGGATCCTGCCTTGAGATTACATGGATGTGATCAACTTTGAACAGTTGTAGAATCTCAAGGGCCCAAAGCTGTTGTTGTCATCCATCCTCTTAATTTCAAAAGTTTGTTTTCAGAATGCATTTCCTTAAAGCAATGGGAATCATACAGCTTGTAGTACTGTAGTAGGCAATATTTTAAGTACGTGGTACTCTGGCAGACTGTGAAATGTATAGGATCTCTACACATATGTAGAGGAGTGTCTGTTTCCTCTCTTGCTTTTTTTTCCCTGTCCTATACAGATTACACAGGAAGTAAAAATACCCTTCCAGCTGTTTTCTCAAATTTTAAATAGGTTTGGAAGCTTCCTATGAAGTCATCTGTCACCTAGTTACTACACATGAATATGTTCCTAAATGTAACAGGTTTCAGATTTCTGGCTGAATTCCTCTTTGCCTGAGTCAGAAAAGCCCCACAAACTACAGACAACTGGAGCTAAACAGAAATAATCACTCTCTGGAAGAGCCTTTGCTGCATATGGCAAATGGACCGCAGTTACTTAACTGCTTTTTATGTTTGCCTGTGAATTTTTGTGAAGACTCTACACAATATTAAGGAAGTGATAAAATTTAAATTGCCCTTTTTGCTACTTTTCATACAGTCAAAGAGTAATTTAGAGTTAAGGAAGTTATTAGTAGGGGCTTGAATTAATTTGTTCCGCCCAGCAGAAACTGTCTAAAACATTTAGCAGTGCTACTAGAAACTAAGAGAAGAGCCAGGAAAATAAAGATACTTAAGCTTTAATGATCAGAGTTGTAATTAATTCAATTTCCCTCTATGTAAGTCTTACTGCTTTTAAAGAAGGGACTCTCCTCCAAAAGCATCAAGTGACTGTAAGCCATAGATGCTCCTTTTAACTTAAATGCCTAAATTAGGTTAGTAGCTGGCTAGGTAAGGTTGTGTATTGGTTAATGGAGATGAGTAAGGGGCTCTAAGGGATGATTGCGAAGATAAGAATGATGACCTGATTGAGTCAGTTGCCTTTCTCTGACCACTGATTTCTGCAAGGCAAATGTTAAGTGGGATGGAACAGGATCATAAAAATCCCATTGGAGTAGGAGGCTACTGTAGGCACCTGTTTTGGAATCAGAGATGATAATCTAAGATACATTTAAGGGAAAGGAGGAAACAAATGCGGCATGAACAATGGAGAAGTGGGATTGGTGAAGTTCAGCTTCATGGCTTGTTGAAGAAGAAACAGTGAAGAAGGTGGGAAAATAGAATCTAATCAACATGATAGTAAAAATTACAGCATTCCCTTAGGTGATTTAAATAATCCCATGGAAGGAATATAATTAATAAATATTATAAGAAAGTAGTGTGGAATATAACTTGACTGATACATACTTATCGGTATTTCTGCAGCAGTGAAGATTTGGTAAAATAGGCACCTTTTTTTGGAGAAGGTGCCATAGTTTGTTTTAAAGTTCAACCATGTGCAAAGCAATTAAAGAAATTATGTATTTTACAATCTATTTAGTTTCTGACAATGTGTTTGATAAGCTCATTGTTACCCTTAGGGTGTAAAATTACTTAATTGCTAATGAAAATGTTCAGCCCACCTGAAAAAATGTATTACCTAAGTGCTTCTATTAAGCATTTTCTCTTCTGTGCAGAGCAGAGGAAGTTCTCATTTTATAAGCTGGTTGTCACTGAAGTATTCACTTACTGTTGCCACATATCATCATTTGAAATGTGCTCAGAGGAGGAACTTAGGAAGTGTGTTTTCCTTTTTAGACTTTGGTACATAAAACAGTCTGAGAGGCATGCTGATAACCTGCAGGGCAAAGGGATTTCTTCTGTGTACATTCAAGGCTTTCCTGGAGGAAACTAGAAATCTTATAAAATGGCAGAGATGAGCTCTAGTAGTGGGCAGGTTGACTTCGCTAAAACAGTACAGGATCTGTAACTTTAGGATTCAGTCATTAAAAGGTGCATATTTGCATATTTATAGATTTGTATAAGTGTATTGCAAGTATGTTCCTGAATTTTAGCATTTGGACCTTCATCATAACATTGTAGGGATGTAGGTTCCCTGTTGTTTTGGTCTATATTCAGAGGAAAAAGAAAGATAAAGCTTCTATAAACACTATTTGTTCCTCATTTTCAATCTATCCCATTTTTCCACTTTGGATTTCTTCATATAAGTATGGACAGGTAACTAGATATAGAGACAGAACAAAACCTGAATTTCTCAGCCGCATATTTCAATTAAAAGAAAATTGCAGCGGTACAAGAGCAATTAATGTCAGTCTTCTAAAGACTGATCCTTCTTTAGGATCTTTAGGATCATGGGTTTGTCTTTGGTTATAATAGTGACTTTTGATGGAAAAATTTTGTCTTCATCTTTACTGAATCCATTTATTTGAAAGGAGTGGAAGTCCTGTAGGATTCAATCATAGGTAGGGTCTAATAATGACACAGTTCTGGTCAAAATTGATCTTTTTTTTCCCCTAGAGGATTAGATTAAAAAGAATCAACTGAAGATGCCCTGATATGAGTGTTTTAGTGTTTTGTAAAATGTTTATGGTAAGGAGCAAATTGTAAAGGTATTGCGGTAAGTATAGACTGAAATCATACAATCAGAGTTGGAGGTCCAAGTCTCCCTGCAGTGAGCGGGGACATTCTGCACTGGATCAGGTTGCTCAGACCCTCAGCAAGTCTGGTCTTGGATGTCTCCAGGGATGGGGCCTCCACCACCTCTCTTCCAGTGCCTCACCACCCTCATGGGGAAGAACTTGTTACTTATGTCTAATCTAAAACTGTCCTACTCTACATTGAAGCTATTAACCCTCATCCCATTGGTCCATGCCCAGGCAAGCAGCCCCTCCCCAGCTTTCCTGTAGCCCCTTCAGGTACCAGGCGGTCACTGTGAGTCCTCCCTGGAGCCTTTTCCCCAGGCTGAACAAGCCAAACAATCTCAGTCTGTCCTCATAGAGAGGTGCTCCAACCCTTGCATCATCCTCATGGCCCTCTGCTGGACCCTCCCCAACATGTCCATGTCCTCCTTGTGCTAAGGACTCAAGAGCTGGACACAGTAACTCTCAGTGAAGTCTTAAAAGAGCAGGGTAAAGGGGCAGAATCATCTCTCTTGTCCTTCCGGCCACCATTCTTCAGATGCAGGCTATGGTTGTCCTTCTGGGCTGTGTGTGCACATTGTTGGCTCATGTCCAGCTTTTCATGGAAACAGAGAATGTGGTGTTTTCCCGTACTTGCCTCCTCTTCCGGAGTGGCAGACAATGTGGTTAGTATAGTGTAATGTTTAGTTTTCAGGGTATTAACTATGAATAGTTGTTGTAAAAGCAGCAGGATACGGGAAGGAATTGGTGTAAACCTGACTGGCAGTTCATTCTTTAAGTGCTGGTTAACCTTTAGGCATGTTCCACTTTTTGTCAGCTCCAACTGGCAATATTATGTATCCAGTATCTAAAAGAAGTGAAATTCTCATGAAGTCTTCTACAGGTGGTTGTCTGATATTCATCCTTTTATTCATCCTTTGAGTTTCCCTCCTATGGGAAAAGGAGACAGTTTTGCCTTCATGCCAAATATTTTCTCTTTATTTGTTTAAGAGACTATTTTTATCAAAAAAAATCAGCCCAAATAGACTGTGAATAAGCAGAAGCAGCAGCTGGTGATTTCCTTTATGCTCTATTAGAACTTAGAGTGAGAACTCTGGCAATGTAAGCAAGAGAGCAGAATACACTTTGAAGACTAAGAACAGTCAGCCTTTTCAAATAGCAGCTGATTGTATATTCCCTGATAATATAGCACTGCTAAGAACTTCTGAACCTGTTATTTGTTGCTGTCTGAATTGGTGGAAAATAGTTTAGCAATGATAAATCCTGTGAATGTTGGGTCAATGGGCCTGTTAGTGGCCCTTTGTCCTGGATCCCCCTTGAGAGGCACTCAGTGGTATTTCTTCAACCTTGCCTCCAGGAAACTTAATTTAAAAATGAGAGCTTGTTTTATTGCTGCAGCATTTCATATCTAAAGAAAATAAACTCAAAGTGTTCTGAAAGGCTATGATGGTACATCTGCCATAGAAATGTCTGGGTTTGATGTCTCTCCTGGAAAGTGAAATTCATTCCTGTGGTACCCCTTGGGCTTCCAAACTCTCAAGCCATTCTTTAAGTAGTAGATCATTTGAACAAATGACACATATCTCTCTATAGCAGATCCCTTGTACAGGAATGATGGCATTGAAGAGCTTTTTTCTTGTGTTTATTTCAAGTAATGACAGAGAGTTCTGGTGATGCGTAGAAGAGGCTAACCAGATTTCCTGTACTAAAGAAGAATTATATTTCTTATACCAACCATATTTCTTATACCCACTGCTTTTTAAGAACTCTTCTGAAAAGGATGATAAAACCCCAAATTGTGATTGAAGCTGGAGCTGTCCACTTAGAAGATTTCTGATGATGCCTTGTCTGAGCAGGATAGAGGCAGGATTCCCCCGTTTGGAAACAGTTACTACTATGAAGTCTCAGCTCTGAGAATGGGAAGTCACTAGAGAATATGTTACCTGTCTGAGCTGTGGAGCTGATGTAAACTGAGAGGTGGCAGGAAAGGATAGGAGCTTTTCCAAGTGTCCTTGTGCTGTTTGGAAGAAGCGTCTTCAGTAGAGGGAAGGTGCTGTTGCCTATTGAACCGCTAATATGTAGTGTGCGATTGCCAGCAAGGCTGTCAGTTAATACTAATTATGTTGTTAATTTTTGTGAGTCTAATTAAAATCTTCAAGCCATTCATATTGCTTTACTTGGCCTTGCTGGATTATTTAATTTTATTCACAGTCTGTGAGAAGACGTTTATGCTTACGTTGCATTGGTGCCAAATTAGATGATTTAATGACTACACCTTACTGAAAGTTGATGCTTTGGCTTAGCAGTACCTGGATGGAAGTAAATAGCATCTAGGATTAATAATTTGCTTTTTTCATTTTTAGTTATGAGCTTTTTCCATTGACAACATGTGCAGGTATTAAGTAGCCCATCTGCCTTTCCAGTGTTTGCCCACAGGCTCAAATAAGCAAATGCTACTATAAGCAACTAGAGGTAGATGATGGGCTATGTGTTGGAAGATGCAAGCTTGCCTGAATCAGTTCTGTTGAGATATGTTATCTAAGGCAGTGTTTGTGTTCCTGTACTTATGGAGAATTTCCAGGGTATAGAAGTGACATTTTGGGGCAGAGGGAAGTGTGCAAGCTGTTAGTCTTCTGCTTCTTAAAATAGTTCAGGATTTTCTTGGTTATTGGAGGAATCCCCATATTGATGGGAGTGCTCAGCTGAGTGTTCTGGCGTGTTGCCATTTGCTAAATTTCATTTGAGTCTAATCTGCAAAGTAATACTAATTTTTCAAACACACGGTTCAGAGCTGCAGGATGTTCCCACACTGAAAGAAACCCCAGGAGCTCATCTGTTTCCTCTTTCCTGCTCCATCAGCAGAGAGTATTTCTATCTTTCTTTCAGTGCTATTTTTTTCCAACAGTACCTAGTGTCCCAAACTATACAGTAACCGCAGCACTGCCAGTAACATGTAACCCAGGAACTATGCTCTGAAAATGGATCTTTGAGGAATATCCATTTGGCTTCTACTAGTGCATAATTTTAAAAAGATTTAAGAAATTAGTGTGTAAAGTTTCTTGTTTGAACATGTTTTATAGATGAGCTAAAATTCTTGTTGCACTTGTTCTTTCTGAGTAGTGTTTAAATTTTACCCTGGTTCTAAAGGCAGTTTGTGAGTATCCTTTCCCACTGTTAAGTATCAGGATATTGGGTCCTGATTGAACCTGATACAGAGTCCTTAAAGAAGAATTGCTTAAGAACTGAGGTCACATCCAGAATGTGAGCTTGAGCCCAGAGAACTATCTCCTCTGTGGTCAAATTTAAGAACCTTTAAAAATTCTGGGGTTTTGCCTTGTTGAGAGCATTTCTTCTTTCTGTTCCTCAGTCTTTTTCCTTTTATTTTTCTCTCTCTTTTTTTTTATATATGATTTTTTTTTTTTATTTATGAATACGGCTTTTGCTGTCAGGGCACAAGAGAGTTTCTTTAAGGAAATTTATTGCTGGAATAAGGGAAGAAAATGAAATTCTGCTGGCTGCCGCTTAAGACTTATGGACAGAGAACATATGGACAATAATTACTTTTAAAGCCTCCTGGAAAATATAAAATCTCTTGCTATTAACTTAACTGCCTTTAAAACTAAAGTAGGCATGTGGAAGGCCTGCACAATTTTTTTGTGTGTCTCCGTGTGTAATTCTCTGTGGATTTTTCATTTCAAGTCTACTTTTGCAATATTCTCCATTTCTTTCCTCTCATCCCTTTAAAGAATTGCTTAAATCCCTGTTTAGACACAGAGAACACATACTGTAATCCACAATTGCATTACTGAGTTTGTTTATTTTTCATTTTAATAATTTTTTTTATTGTAATGTTGCGTGGGCGTCTTTGTTAGCTAAATATATCTGTGTTGAGCTGATTAATTTATAGTTGGAGCACGTGTCATAATATAGGCAGTTCTTCTTTTGCAGTGACTTTCCTGGTAGCTTGCAGCCTGTTTGTACTTTCCCTAGAAATGTTTCCCAGAGGTGGGATTTAAGGAAGGAAATGGAGCAAATCTATACTCAGACTTTGCTTTTTGGATCACTCCTCTCTAGAGGATCAAAACAAATCTCTGAATTTAATGATGTACTCGAATGTAATGAAAATTTTGATATTAATCATCACTGGGAACCTGTGTTCATTAAATATCAAATTTTGGTGAGTGCTTCCCATTTCCTCATGAGATACCAGAACAGCAGGTAGATACCAAGCAACATCAGGCCATAATGCAAATTTTCTTTGAGGAAGAGCAGTGCATATTGCATTCGTGTTCAATGAAAACTCAGGTTCCGCTTTCACTGATGTAGCTGTAACATCATAAATATGCAAAAGGATCTTATTATATTCAGTACAGGATTTTCATCTACTTTTGTTAGTGGAAGTCTGGACTATTTAGAAAGAGCAGTTGTTTGAGCTGACAAGTGAATTAGTTTGAGCAACAGATTTCAAGAATATGAATTCAAGTGGCTTTAGAAATAAGCATCTGCAGAAACCTTCCCTGACTGACTAGTAAAATGTACCTTTTTTAAAATTAATTATGTTTGCATACAAGGATGTACAGGACTCCGTATTGTCAATCTCATGCATTCAGAAATAAGCTTGATTTAATAAATCTAAGATGTTTTGCTTGTCTTGAGGCATTTTTGCTTTGTGGAATAGTGTTTTGAAGTTGGTTTTTTTTCTGCACTCATAAAGAAAAGAAATTTTCTTTTGCAATGCTTTGAAAGAAAAGGGCAGAGGGGGGAGACAGTGGGAGCTGAGGTTCTTGTGTGGTTATGAAAGCATAAAGGTCATTTAAAGGAAGGAAAAGAAAAAAATCTGAGAGTGAGCATGATAATCAGTTTTGTCACAGGATTTCACAGTATGAAGAAGAAGATAATTCCCGTGGTTAGATCTGTGTCTTGCTGTTCCCAAGTCAAGGTTCTCTTCTCTCCACCCAACAGCTGGTGCAGCCAATGTATATTAAGTTATGGAGTAAGTATTCCTCTTCTGATGGATTCTTATGCAGGAGGTCTGTAGGAAGACATTCAGAACTCAGCTACAACTCATGCTCAGTGGTTGCTTCACTAGCTGATGGTCCTTCAGTGGTGCAAGAAGTCTAGCTTTTTATGTTCTGCATGGGCACGTGAAGCTCCCTCTGAGTTATTCTTTGGTTCACGCTATAGGAAGCATATGAGTGATTGAGCAAATATCTGAGATCTGTGTGTTGCATCAAAAGGAAAAAAGTAACTCATTAAAAAATTGAAGATTTTTTTGGCAATAAATACAGGGGACTTAGGAGCAAAGCAAATACTGCAGTGAGTATAAATTTTCTCTTCTCAAACAGCTTTAAATCTGGAAAAGCAGTGTCTTTGTAAGAATGCCACTGAAGCTGTGTAACATCTGAAATAACTGGGTATGAGAAGTAAAAACTGCAGTTTTAGAATGCAAGTATGAATTCAAAATGAATATATATTTTTAAGCATGCAAAATCCCCCTAGATTAGGAGCAAGCAGTTGGATTCATGCTGTTGGACTTCCTGGAAACTCTTATGGATCACATGGATAGGATTTTGCTGGAGTGGACTTGGGGTGAAATCTTGTTTTTCCTACATTTGCCTGGCAGGTGTGATGCCCTGCATTCAGGGCACTGTTGTTCCCTGCATTATTCATTAGTATCTAGTATATTGTTTATTAAAAATGAAGCCTTTGAAGAAGATTTAAACTTGCTTTGCGCTGTTCTTTTACTGATCTCATGCAGTGGTACTTGAATATTATTACTTCCAAATGCTGAATGGGAAGAGGTGGAATGGAACAGCATTGATTCGCTAGCAACACTTTATAGTTGTTTGTCTTTTAACTCTTTTGATTTAAAGTAGGCCCATTTGTTGTGGAAATAATTAGCCTTCATTTATGTTTGTTGCAGGTGCTAAGCAGTTCACCTTCCAATGCTGGTCTGAGCTTGGAAAACTAGCAGTGGATTCTTATACTAACAAACTTAATATTAGATTTTATAAAATCTGCTTGACAAAACCCAAATGGGAGTAGATTATCAAATATATTTTTCTAAATCCTCGTCTCCTGTGTAGTTTTGTAGCAATCTATGCAACTCAGAATAAATTAGTATCTGCAATGACTTGCTTACTTTGCATTCTTTCCTAAATGCCATCTTATTTCCTGGGTTTATCTTCAAGAGTGAACCTTGGGAGATAGTGGTCTCCTTTATTGTAATGTTATAATGCAATTTACTTCTATACATCTGCAAATGCTCTGTGCAGTAAAAGGAAAAGCCGCCTTTCCTAGTATTTAGCATCAGTTGCTTTAATTGAGTCTGGGTTTTGAAAACTTGGTTATTCTGCCCTGTAACCCCATTTGTCAATAATTTACTAACTAGGAAAGCCTGTTATTTGGTTGCCCTTCCCATTCTGTGCTGACTGACTTCTTTGAATTTCAGGAGCAAATGAATTTGTGAGCAATTGGTTTGTTCCATTCTGGCTTTAAGGATTAGTGAGGCTGTAATGTACCCAGGCTGAGGTTTCTGTTTGATCTCTTAATAGCAGGAAATAGAGGAGTAGATTTCTCTAATCACTGAAGATTGCCAATACGTTTGTTTCTTTCCATTCTGACAGATGACTCTGTAATTCATGGGTTGGAGCTGGAAACATGGTGAAACCAGACCAGTTATATATTATCTTACTTATGTATTGTCCCTAGCAAAAAACCCCATAGTTTGTTGTGGAGAAGGGTGTGCATCTCTCATGCCTTCCTCTGTAGGAGCTGAAGATGAAGGGTGCTAAAGATGCTCTTTAGAACAGAAGGATGTTGGGAGCCTCCTCCTATGAGCCACTCTGCAGTTGTGAAGGAGCTGATCGTAATGCCAGTGGAAGGAGTGGGATGCTTCTTGCCGTGCCCAGTGTTGTGGTGAAACTGGTGACACTTTTGTCTTGTTAAGGTGGGAGCTCACCTTTCATGTAGTGACTCCGGTGCTCTCTGAATTTATTGCTGAGACTCAGTCCTTTTGTTCTCTCCTAGGTGTTGGAGTGAATTATCTGTCCTGCCAGAACAGTCTGAAATGAATATACTTCCTTTAGGAAAATGGCAAAATTAAATTAAACTTTAAAGAAACCACAAAATCCCTTTTGAATATTTAATTTAAACGTTGACTTTTTTTCTTTCTTTTTTTTCCCTCTCACTTAGCCTGTTGTGGGACAGAATCAGAACTGAGGAATGGAAACTAGGGTGGGAGGGCAGCCCTAGGCTAGAAGTTGGGTTTTTGGATGGTGGCCAGTCATGGGAGAAAGCCAAAAACTCACAGAGGTGTTAAAGGCTCTGAGCCCACAATCCTGTGTCTCACTGATCTAAATTTCAAAAAACTGCTGCTCTGAAAAGGTAATACAAAATGAATAACACCAGAATGATAAAACAGTACTATGCAGTGAAATGGGAAAGAATCTGCAAATTTTCAATAACAACTGGATGTTTTAAGGTGTTTTGTTGTTGTTTTTCAAGTTAAATAGGACTTTAAAAAAATCCATGGCATATGGGAGCTGCAAATTCCCTCCATGTGTTGCTGCTAAGAGTAGGGATGCATGGTTTGTGCAGCAGCTTTTGTTGTTTTTAAAGTGCCTCTGTGATTTAGCTGCTTGCTTTGCTTCCTCCCCTACCCCAGTGAGAGAAGGCCATGAGCTTGTGGCTGCAGAGAGTATTAGAGACATTGCAGACAATGTCCTGCTGATCTGGAGATGGACGTAGATCCCAGCAGAAACAAATCCTGAGAGCTGAAAAGTTTCCAGCATAACTGGACTGCCCAGCCCTTGCCAGCAGCACTTAACTGTGGTGCTGATAAATACTATAAAATGTCCTGGATGTTGTCTAGAGACAAATCCTTGTGGAGTTGCATTAGATTTGATCATTGAGATACACGTTCTATTAGAAACAGTTCTGATGTTCAAAACAATCTTTTCTTGCACCAACACTTGGCCAGCAGCTCTATAAACACTTCCTAGTAACAACACAGCCGGCTTTATTTGCTTTTGGAAGCTTTTGCAGTCTAAGTTCATTCTTTGGCCCTGCTTTTATCCACCCCACTTTTTTTTTTCTTAAATAGGAGTAGACGATGCAACAAACCATATGTTTTTTGATGTCTCAGTGAAAAAACAGATAAGCAAGTCAAGTGTCTCTTCCTGGCACACAAACATCTACTGAGTGAAAGAAGCAGTGTGTGGGGAACATCCAAACATTAACAGAGAGAAGAATGGCTGTGGCAGCTGCGTTGTGTTTTATAACTCTGATAAAGATAAAATCATTCTGGTGCTTTTTTGAACCAAAGGAAATTCATTTAGTTGATTGGGGGGAAGAGGGGGCAGAAATATGCTTTCCAGTGTATCTGAAGAAATCCACATGCACACTCCATTATACTCCAGTGCAACAATTTTTAGGCAAATTTAAGAGCTGAGAGCTTTTTCCTTATGACACAGGGTTCCTTGAGGACACATGCAGCCAGGCCTTGTGGCCTAGACAAGGTGTAGCAGGTTCTTGGAGGTCTTTATGCCTTCTGACACCCTTTTTTTAAAGGGAGTTTGAGATTAGGTGACCTGATTTTTAGGTGTCAAATGTAGCAACCGACAAACTCCTTTCTTTGAAACTTTGTCAGTGTTTGAAAGGCTGGATAGCTTCCCAGTTTGGAATATGTCAGGTACATCTTGGTAGTGTAGAGAAAATATTAGAAGATGCCTGATGGGTGATAGAATGTTGTGGGCAGATGACAGGGACTATGACTAAGACTTGTGGAGGCTCAGCCATAATAAAAACCTTCAGTAACAGGTGCTGTTTAAGTGCAATTGCACTCCTTATAACTCAGAATATTAGTGTCCTGTTGAGCAGGTAGATTATTCTGGAATCCAAGAACTGAAGGCATTAACTACCTGTTGTATGTGCTATAGCACTTGCTTTATTATTCTGAGAAACAAGGCTTACATTTTCTTAAATTCCTTGCAAAGTGCTCGCTTTCGTAACCCTGTCCTTTAGGGCACCATTCCCTGTTTATATTTGTAACAATCACTTGGGAAATGTAACCTTTCATGTTGCATTTTGACGGGTTGAAACTTGATAAAAAACCTGTGGAAGCACAGCATTTGCTGTGAAGATAGAAGCTGCTCTTCACAGGGTTTCAGGACCCTGTGGAGAGCCACTGGAGGATTTACTTCTCTATTTTTTTATTTTCTAAATTTAATGGGAAATCATAAAAAAGATTCTTCCTTATACCCATGTTTTCTCTTTTATTAAGACTAAAGAATTTTCATCTACTGGAGACTAAATTCTTTGTGCCAGATTGAAGAGATACTGAAACTTCTAGAACTTGATGTTCTTGGGATGACCAGGAATGTCTTAGTTATAATGACACCAGTCCATTAGAAAGAAAGCATTCATGAGGCCATCTTTCTAGTTTTATCTTTTGCTTGTGCTTGATGCTGCAGAAGAACATGTATAGTGTTCTTTCCTTTTTTGCCCTTGGATAGCCCAGATAGCTGCATGGGAGGGAGGAAGGGTTGTTTCTGACCTCAGTGGGTGATTTAGAAAGGCCCAGTATATGAGATGTCAGTAACACGATTTTTCTTAAGAGGGTACAGAAGTAATTTTGACTGTTTCAGGAGAAAGGCAAGAAACTCTCTCTTCCTGTGAAGAGTGATAAGCAGAAAAGTATTTTGGAGTCTGTTTACAGTCTGGCTCTGACAGTCAAAACATGATATTTCTCACCCAGTCCAGCAAAGCATGTTCGCTGCAGAGAATTTTGCTAAGAATCTGTGGTAATTTTTTTTTTTTTTTTAAAGAGGTGATATATACTCTAGAAGTATAGCATCATTTTCTTTTAAAGGCTTGAAGCAATGTGGTGTCCCCTGGTAAAATATTTCAATTTCATTTTCCCATCTGTGAAAGTAATCAAAAGCTTCTTTCAAGGTTTAACTTGTTAATGAGATCCAGTGGCTGGAACTTAGTTATGCTATTGTCTACATGATTAACTATTTCCCTCCTGTTATCAGATAGCTTTTATGTGTGAAAATACCTGTGTGTAGTGGTGAAGTCAGCCTATAACTTTCTCTTTCATGATCTGAATATGTTGATGTCTCACATCATAAATCATGTTTTCTAGGCTTGAGTCATTTTCATGGCCCTCCTTTGAATAGTTTCCAGTATTTCCACATGTTTCTTATATTGTGGAGACACTGCTGGTATTCCATGACATAACTTTAACATAACAAAAAGCAAGATAGTTTCTGCTAACCCAGCCTTTATTTGATTCCCACCCCAACAACTCCCTTTCCCAAGAATGTCATACATGCTTTCCATCGTGGTCTTTCAAAAGTTCTCATCCCTGTTTTTCCTCCAGCTTCTCTTTTTCTCTCACTTCCACCAAAGCTCATCTCCATGTTCCTATAATTAGTGGCTGCCATGGCAGTGACCAGCTGATGGCCTTCAGGCTTCCAATTCTAAAAGTATCCATTACTTTTAATTTTTTTTTTCATAATTCTGTAGGAAACATAGGCTCTTTTCAAAAACTTCGACAAGCATTTAAACTACATTCCTGGTGTAGGCAAGTCAAGTACAATGCTGAAGTTCCCACTAGGCGCATAAAAACTCCCTTCATACTTCCCCTTGTGTTGCTGTGCATTTGGTTCTACTAAATGAATTTCATTAGATTCTCCTTGTAGACAGCTTCTCAGACACCCCATTTTCTTCCCTAACCTTTGAGGTGCTGTCCCACTGACTGCTGTCACCACAGAGATAAAAACAACTCCAGATGAAGAATTAATCTCTTAGAGCTCCGCTAAATGAGGCATTGTTGGTATCAAGAACATTTCAAGACCTGTGAGTATTCATTCTCCAGTTGAATCCAACTGAAAGTACACTCTGTTAATTCCACATTGTCATTTTTTAATTGAGATGTCATGTTGCACTAAGTCAAATGCCATGGAGAAATCAAGTGCACTATAGCTTACAATTGCCTTTGTCAGCCAGACCTGTTATCTCATCACAGAAAGACATAGGTTTGTTTTACAAGACCAACCTTCCATTAAGGTAACTGATTGACATTAATTGGATTTTTAGCCTCTAATTCCTTGTTGATGAAATTACAAATTAACTGCTCCTTTTACTGAATGTTAAATAACATTTCTTAAGGTCTATGGCCTGTACCTTTTGTCTTTAATTACTGAATCTCCTTTGACAGTCCTTTATTTCATTGGAATTTCCCCACTTTTCAAAGCTTTATTTGAAAATTAATATTAGAAATTCTGGGCAGCAGCTCCTCAGCTTTTCCTTTTAACACTCAGGGGTATGTGTTACCCTGGCTGCTGATTTGAACATGGTTTGATTTTTAGCAGATGTTGCCTAACATCCTTCTTTATCTTGTACAGCCGACTTTCTATTCCACCTACAACTTCACATGAGATGAATTTATTCTGCTTCACTCTGAATGCAGAGCAGGAAAAAACCACATATTTGAGCATCTCTGTGTACTTTATATCACCCTTTGCAGTTTTACTGCTCCCTTCTTGGAGATCTCCCATGTCTTTTCTTCCTGCTATTACCTTTTTATGCCTTGTTGTTCACATTACTTTTCTTCATCCTTATACATCCACATACTCCTTCTTGTGATGTCTGTTTTTTATGGTCCAGTTTCTTTTCTGTTTTTGTTGCTAATTCATTTTAAGCAATATACCTTCTTGGCCTTCTTTGTGTGCATCTGATGACTTCTTTGGAGTTAAGAAGAATATTCATAGAGGCACCCTCACATTCTGTTAAAACATACAGCTTTATTTTGTTGGATTTTAAGTTTTTCTGACAACTGTTGGTTTTAGTTTTGTAAAAATGAGCCTATGGTTTTCCTGTGAAAAGTTTCCTGCAAAATATGTGCTGATTCTTTCAGATAGAATTGATTTTTCACTGTGGGGGTGTTTTGCAGAAGCAAGTGCAGTGAAATCCCAGTCACAAGCATTGCTGTCTGATGTTGAGAATATGTATTTTTTAAGAGCGTTTCACATTCAGATGTCTGAAATAGATCATGGGTGATGAACCAAGAGTTGTGGGGCTGAAGACAGATATTTGTCCTTGCTGGAGTTTTCTTTATTGTTCTGAGTGGAGCTGAGCAAGTCAGCTGCTGAGAGCCCAGGTAGATCTGTGCCAAAGTGCCAGCACAGAAGCTAATGCCATCAGCAAATTCCAGCAGCTGCTGTCTGCAAATATGACATCTTTTTTAACAATACTAATTGATATTTACACAATATTGCAGCAACAGCCATTCCTTCAGGCCCTCTATTGTGTGTGAGCTCTTCATGCATCGTGCTTCCTGCTTGCTGTCCCTCCTATATTACAGCTGCAGTAGTATTAACATTGCTTCCTCCTTTCCTAGTGTTAAAGAGTATGTGAATTTGGGTCTTACTTAGCTGGGATGGCTTCCTCTGACATCTTCAAAGAGCCACTCTTGAATCCACTCCTGCCTTCAGCAGTGATTTGTCTCTTTGGCAGCACAGGGCAATGTTGCCCCCAGGTTTAGATTTACATTTCAGAAATGCTTTAGCAGAAAAACACCTCCTGCTCTGATCACTCTTCTTTCTGTCTCATCCATTGTTTGGTGATCCCAAGCAGGCTCAGGAAGCTACCATGTTTAGAAAGGAAGGTTTTGTGGGTCTGCTTGGAGAAAGGACTTTTGTTGAATTTTTTTTAAGAAGCAGAGGAGGAGCAGAATAGCTCAGTCTCTGTGACTCCAACTGAATTGCTTCCAGTATCTGAGTTGTGAGTATACGGAGCTTAGCCCTAAGAGAACATACTGGGGATAAAACCTAGAGTTTGACATTTACATCACCTGCAAATGAGGAGAGACTTAGAATCATGGAATCATAGAATAGACAATGTGGATTCAATGTCTGAAGTGTAGTCATCTTCCTCAGAATCTACCATATTTACTGCAACATTCCCTTTGTTTCTCATCCACTTCTTCATATTGTGGCTCCAAGACCAGTTGAACTCCCTTCTTCTCTTGCTCATCAGGGCTCCTTCTGATAGAGAAATCAAAGAGGCACTGGTGAGAGCTGTCATAAAGATGACTTTATTATGAATACAATTACAAATGTTCTTTATGGTTTATTTGACTCTTTTTAATCACTTTAATCACTTTCATTCCCTGAGCTGCTGGCTGCTGGCGTTTGTTTTCTGTTATTGAATACGTGGAGACTAAATAACCCTTTGCTTCAACCACATCTTCAATGCTTGTGCCTCTTAATAGAAAACTGATTGATCAACTAATTGATAAAACCCAGCCAGGAATTCACTTAAGTACCTGTGGGCACCAAAGAGGTGAGGAAAAAATGGAGAACTTATTTATTTTAATTAACTCTGTTAAAAAAAAATTTTTTTTTGGGGAAACAAAGGCTGCCTTGGTGGTGTAGAAACCTGCAGTTACAGGCAAAATGCATTTTTATAATGTTTCTCCTTTTATTAAGAAAGAATTTGTGATTTGCCAGAGGGGCTCACTTTGCAGCTTTTTTGCTGTACAAGTAAGGTAGAAGGAGAAAATTAAAACTGGTGTCCTGGCAGCTTGAATGTAAAGTGCCCTCACCAGTGGTCTTTGTTCTTCTTGCAGCCCCAAGCACTGGAAATTTCCCATGCTGTTTCATTTCTTGCCTCAGTGCATATATTTGAAGGCTGAGAGTCAAAGTCAGTGGTAAAAGTCAGTGTCTGAGATATGGGAGTGAAATGGAAAGGAGCTGCAAGACATCAGCTGTGTTTCTCTAAATCTCATTGATTTTTCTCTCTTTCTTTGCACACTGGAGTTCAGGAGCAGCTTTTGCCCTTGCCTCCTGCTTCCTCCCCAGGAATGAGAAAAAGGTTGTTTTGACCTGTAAATGCTTTGGAGTCGAAGTGTTATGTGGATGCATGGATAATTCAGTCACTTTCTGCAACTCTTTGTGAGCACACAAGATGCTGCAATTGATTCCATGAGTTGAATCTGATCCTGTAGCAAAGCTTTTATTTAAATAAAAAAACCAACAAACACCACCACCTAACAAAAAAGCAACAAGTCTCCAAACCAATCACAGTCCTGTTTCTTCAGTAGTTTCTTTCATTTGTTAGAAGTGTAAACCAACAGCTTTTTGTTTGTCTGGTTTTAAAGCCTGACTATAAGAACAGACTTTAAGGGGTGTAAACATTTATTTCACTGAGAAGCCAAACTTGGAAAAAATCAGATCCTGATGCAAATAGCAGCTCTTTCATGTTCAGTTAATTACATCCTTGCCTAGATTAGGCAGCAAAATAATTAAATAATATGTTTGATTTCCAAACTCAGACACCTTCCTCAGGTATCTAAATCTTCCAGTATTTCCTCTCCATCTGTCTAATTTTCTGCTTTCCCTATTGCCTTTCCTGAGAGGATTTATAATTTGCTTTTGAGTTCTCTGTGCAAAACTTCCTCCATTTAAACCTTCAAAGCTGCCCAAGTTAATGAAATGTAAACTAAATATGTGACTAAATGCTGCAGACCCAACCATCTAATATTTAGTTGGCTTAACAATTTTATCTTGAGTGTGCTATAAGTTTTTCCCCTGCATTGCATCAAATGGTGGGCTCTTATCTTGGAATCAAGGTATTTTCCCCACAGCATGTGGTGTTTTTACATTATTCCACATGTGCAGGGCTGAGCTGGGAGGCAATGGGAGCTCACTAACTTGGGCAGCAGTTCTTTTCTAGCCCTAGACAAGGTTATCATCATCTCCCTTTGGCTTCTTTAGCAGATGTACTTTATAGATTAGGTATAAAGGATATATCTTTGGGGGAGAGTTTTCTTTCTAAAAGTCTTTGCTTCCTCTGATCCTTTATGAATAGTACGTGCTGTTTCTCAAGTGATACATTCAGTGAAAAAGAAGCCGGTGCAGCAGAAAATGCCATAATGGTCCTCCTGATGTCTTTGCATATGTCTATTTGGAAATTGGGCTGTTTTGGAGGAGCTGTGGCCAGCAGATCAAGAGAGAGATGGGTCATTCTGCTCCTTTACTCACCCGGAGTACTGTGTCCTGTGTTGGAGCCCTCAGCACAAAAAAGACATGGACTTGTTGAAGACGATCCATAGTAGGATGATGAGGATGATCAGAGGGCTGGAGCACCTTTCCTGTGAGAACAGGCTGGGAGAGCTGGGGCTGTTCAGTCTGATGAAGGGAAGGCTTCTGGGAGACTTCACAGCAGCCTCCTAGTGCCTGAAGGGCTGCAGCAAAGCTCAGGAGGGGCTGTTTGCCAGGGCATGGAGCAGCAGAATAAAGCGCAACAGCCTTAAACTAAAGTAGGTCAAGTTAAGTTTGAAAATTGGAAAGAAGTTCTTCCCCATGAGGGTGGCGAGATGACACTGGCACAGGTTGCCAAGAGAGGTGGTGGAGGCCCCACCCCTGGAGTCATTCAAGGCCAGGCTTGCTGAGTTTCTGAGCAACCTGATCCAGTGAAGGATGTCCCTTCTCACTGGAGGGAGGTTGGACCAGATGACCTTTGAAGGTCATCCCTTTCAACTCTGTAATACTGTGATAACCCAAGAGCAAAGCTGTGCTGCTTTCACTATGTTTTAAAAAATATAGAAATCCTTTTCAAATTAGAGAAAGAACACATTTCTACCAAACTGTCTGGGATTTTCTAAAAGAGGCATTGCTATATTTTATAGCCCTATTACAAGTATGAAATAGGATTAGATTTAATACAGGCAGACTGTGATCTCTTCAAAGAGTTTTTCTCATTATGCTTCTGTGTTCCATGAGCTGTATGTTGTCAAGTGAGTGTATTGTGTCCTGGAAGTTACAAGTTCAGTTCAGGATGACTTATCTCAAATTGCTGCAAACTGAATAGTTCTGGTTCAAGGCTCTTATAAGCTCCTCAAGTCTGAATGTTCTAGCTGAAGATATTTATATCTCCTGCCTGGGAAGGCCAGGATAGTTTGTTTGTTCTGCAAGAACAGCTTAAGGAGACTTTTCTCCTTTTCTGTTTATTTGATATGTGTTTCTTTGGTTGTATGGTGTGGGGTTTTGTTTTTTAGGGGTTTTTTCCTGTTTTTCCTCACTTCTGTGCTCTTGTGGTACTGTAAAATAAACAAGTCAGATACCCATAACTTCTGTTCAGTAGGGGTGAAAAACATCAAGAAGCTGGAAGTGAAACTTGAGTATGCAACTCTAATATGACCTAAACTGTATCTGCAGTAAGATACCTTGTCATTTTGTGGCATTGACCACTTGTCATATAATAAAATTGATTGTGCTGTAAAAAGTTGACACATACATCATACATTTATTGCAAGCTTTGAGGGCAACATAAAATTTCATTCATAGAGAAGATAAACTACTCAGTCTGTGCAATGTTTGCATTCTTTGAAGTGACAATCTGCAGACCTAGAGCTTTTTAAACAGCGTTAATTTCTTAGAACTCAAACACTAACTGGTAGGAATATTTAATACAGGAAATTGTATGTGTTGTTTGGAATGCATTAGTATTCACTGATTATTTTAATGAGGACATTTGAAGTGATATTCAGGTTAACCCTGGAGAGTTGGAACAATGTGAGAGAGTCAGGTGAAAGCCAGGGTGGCTGGGAGAGACTGTATGGCATGAGGCTGCAGCTGGGCTCCATGGGCAACATAGATCTCTCTAGTACCTGCAGCCATGACCACGAGTTCCCCACACAATCCCAAACTAATTCGGGGCAAGCTGCCACTACTCTTTATGTCTATATAAATTTTCTGCCAGTAAAACCAATAAATTGTGTTATGGTTCACTTCAGCTGCATGAGGAGAGAGAGCAAACAGAAGAAAATGCCTTTTGCAGGCTCCCCCCTGGGAGAGGAGGGAGTGGAGTTGCTGGGTGTGCTAATGCCAAGGATGCTCAGGCATACACAGAAGCCTTCTCCAAAAACAGTGTGTTTCCTGGTGTGTAGGTCAGGCTCCTGTCTACCTGTGATTTCATGGAAAGAACTAGCTTTCAGTTTTTGTTTAAAAATTCTGTCGTCTTGGCTTTTGTTACTTTGGTTCATTGATATGAGACTCCTGCTGTACAGGCAAGTGTGGACAGGGGCTTCTGCCTGCTCCAAGTTCAGAGCATTTGAAGCTCAAGAGAAGTGAGCAGCTCGACCTTTTGCTCCTGGTGCAGAAACCATTGTCCGAATACAGCATCCAAAACATGTAATCTCTGTGGGAGCTTTACCTGGCTTTGTGCTAACGAGATAGAGGAAATGAGCAATGTCAAGAAGTCAGAAAGCTTACCATTTTTGAAAGGTGTTTGTAAAGCAGTAGCAATGATGAAAAAGAAATTATCTCCATGGGTTCCTGTGCCCCAAGCAAATCCTTGCCAAAAGTATGTTTTTCCATAGCTCAGCAATTTTTGTCTTGTTTAGGTGTTATTATACAGCATCATTTAGATGTAAAAACGTTAACTGATTAAAACTGATTTTCTTTCATGTTCAGTTTTCTGATACTGTCTTCCCTTCTTCCTCACTATTCCATTAATAAAAAGAAATTTCTTGGAATTCAGACCTTAAGGGATGAAGATATTATCATTATCTATATCTACACATGGATATAGATTTTTTTTGTTTTTATGGGAAAGTCTTTCTGATGTTCTGGAATTGTCACTGAGAGCTTTTGGTTGAAAAAGACATAAAAGTCAAGGTGAAAAGAGAAAGACAAAAGTTGGATTTTGTCCTTTGATATCTTGCAAATAGGAGGTATGTGTCTGGAAAATGACTGCCTTCTGAGGCCTCCCACTGATTCAACTAATCTTTTAAAATGGTGCTGATACTCGTTTTTGCTCAAATCTGGGAAGAAATCCTGTTCTAATGATGACCTGTGATCTGCTTCTCTTCTCTGCTCTTTTTTCTGTCTCCTTCTCTTCCTATGAAGCCTGCTTGTGAGGGGAAAAAAATAGCCAAAGTAAAATGAGTTCACTTTGAGCAAACAGCCAGGTCCTCTGGGTAACTTCAATGCAAGCCCCTTTTCTAGCTGAGGGACATCCTGTAGGTTTTTGTTCTTAGCTTTGTGGGTTGGAAACATATGAAAGATCCAGTGAATGCACATGCATTCTGTTCAATACAATGTGACTTGGACACAGATTAATCAGACATTTGTGTGTCTGAATTCTGGGCAGAATTCCGAAGTGCGTGCACTTATGTGCAAACAGGGGCCCTAAATGCCCATTTATTTTTATTTCTTTCAGATCTAGTTAACATGGTTTTGGAGGACTGATAAAATTACGTGATGTTTAGTTCAGTTGATCACAGAATCATAGGATTGGAAGGGGACCTTCAAAGCCCATCTAGACCAACCCCCCGCAGTGAGCAGGGGCATCTTGAACTAGATCAGGTTGCTCAGAGCCTCAACAAGCCTGGCCTCAACCTGGTGGTTGAGGTCTCCACCTCCTCTCTGGGCAACTTGTTCCAGTGTCTCATCACCCTTATGGAGAAGAACTTCTTCCTAATGTCTAATCTAACCCTGTCCAGCTCTAAAATCACAGCCCCTCGTCTGAAAAGAGATTGGCATTATTGTCTCACTAAGTGTTCTTAGTCATGGAACTCATAGTAACTTATCAATACCTGAGGGGGTCCTACAGAAAGGCAGGGGAAGGAATTTTTAACATAATATCGGATGGGAGGACTAGAAACAATGGATATAAATTGGAGGGGGATAGATTTAGACTAGACATAAGAAAGAAATTCTTCACAGTGAGGGTGGTGAAATACTGGATCAGGTTGCCCAGAGAAGTTGTGGATGCCCCCTCTCTGGAGGTGTTCAAAACTAGGCTGGACAGGGCACTGGGCAGCCTGGTCTAGTGGGAGGTGTCCCTGCCTATGGCAGGGGGATTGGAACTTGATGATCTTGAAGGTCCCTTCCAACCCAAACTATTCTGTGATTCTATGGTAAGAGATTATACAAGGACTAAAAATACCCAGTGTATTTCACAACCTGCATGTGAGTGCTGGTGAATAATTCCCTTTTCTGGATTACTTTAAACCAAACTTGTATTAAGTAAGTCAAACATTTAGTGAAAATCTTTGGGTTTTAATGTCCCCCAGGATGATATTGACCACAAGTGCAGCTGGGAGATTTTTACCGTGGGTTTTGTTACAGTGGTACCCACTTAAGTCTGTGGACTCTGCTGTGCTGTGTGCTCTGTGGGAAGACAGCAGGTTAATGCCATCAGTTAGTAAATTCAGGCAGGTTTTAAATGGAAGAGGAGTCAGATCACAGTCTTGAGTGGCTGTTTTCAGATCGGTTTTGACCTATTATTAGTGTCTGTGCAAGCACAAACCACTGAGCATCATGACATTTGCATCTCCCAACACTTAAGACCTTTTATCTCGATGCAGATAATGATTCCTGTTGAGCAGGTGCTTTCCGTGCTTCAGCAGTTGCTATTACACCTCAGAATAACATTTTCCCAGGAAAAACAAATGTCATAATCACAGGAGGAAGTGTATGAAAACAAAGGTAGATTTTGCATCCATAAGATACCTCCTGCCTCTGCCAACAATCAGCATTTTAGCCTCACTGGACCAGAGGTCACTTTAGGATTGCTGCAACCACTGCAGCTGTTCCTAAATCCTCCCTGCTGATGCATTACAGAGGAAGAAGTCCTAGAGAGGAACCGAAGGTCAAAATCTGTCTTGTACACTTCCAGGATTACTCACAGGCAGAGGAATCTGCTGCTTCTGCTATGAGAACATCTTTTGGAAAGCTTTTGGCCACCTTTTTGTGTAAGCTGTCTTGTTATCATCCCTCTTTTATGCATATAGATTTTGCTGTACCACCCTGTGGAACCTCCTGTAACAAATCATATTTCTCAAGAGGATTTAATTAGTCTTTAAAGACAAAGCTTTGGCTGTGCAGTGTCCTCCCAAGTACTTCATTCCCATCTCCACCAAGGATTCACTTTGATTATGGTTTATCTACTTTGTAGGTGCAAGGGTAATAGTATTTTCCAACAAAGATAAGTTTAAAGTTTTTTAATGGTGAAAGATACTGCACTGCAAAGTCCAATATTTTATTAATGAACTCAGCAGTGAATAAAGCCTATAGTGTAGTGAGATTGTGAGATTCTGCTTTGTAGCCAGCTTAGGTTTACCTAGTGGTGAAAATTCACTGCACAGCTGAATTGCTATGTCTGGCATTTCAGAAATATACATCTGAAATACATTGGGATTTTTCCTTAAACAACACTTCATTGTGGCTATTTTTTTTTTAGTAGAACTAAGTACAAGTTCTTCATATCTGTACTTGCAAAGAACTGAACTTCTCTGGAATGGTGGTTAAATAGGCTCTAAGTTTTCTTATGAGGTGTTAAACAGTTATTCTTTGAGGCCCTGTGCTCATTCTTAGCATGTAAAAAGCCCTTTGGTTCCACCAGCTTGCACTGTCCACATTCCCAGCTTACCCAGCCTGGCGTGCCTAAGTCAGTTTGCTGATTCCAGCTCTTCTAGAAACTGTTGAAAGAGCCAGGCTATATTTTTGCCTTGTAACACGTCAGAGAAAAAGTGATTTATAGTATTTATTTCCAAGCTGAAGTACAGTGCAAGAAGCTGGTTTTCATCATGTTCTCTTCTGGCCTAAAGCACACTCTAGAAGGGGGAGTGTGCCTTGTGATGCACAGAGAAAATGATTCCCATTAAGTGGCATAAGTGGCTACTTGCATGTGGGCAGTGCTGAGGAAACACTTCTAAATGTAATAATAAGAAATGTAATAAGAATGTAATAATAATGTGAAGTGTAATAATAAGAAAAACCCTCTATTGTGTTGTAAGGTTCTTGTAGGAATCCATTCTCCTTGATCTGAGCTGTGGAATGTATGCTCTCTTCCTTAGAGGTGCTGCTGCTGCTTCTGCTGTATAGGGTGAATCTTTTTTATGAAGGTAACATTTTTGAGAATATTAGGAAAACATAGAAGATGACATCAGAAACAGAGATGACTAATTTTTCTGGCTAGTTAAAAATCATTATTTACTCTCAGTCAGCATCTAAATTAACTGAAAGATCTGAAAGCAGCAATGTGAAAAGTAAATGCAGTGCTGTGATAAATGAGTCAAAGTTGTATTGTTCCTCCTGCATTATTCTAGATGATGCATTTGATCCAATCCTATCTTGTCCTCTTCTCTCTTTTCTTTTATTTTTTTTTTTTTTTTTGTTAAAATAAACTACATTCCTTAACTGATAACACTGAGTTTAAGGGTGGGGACTGAGCGACACAGAACTGGCTGGACAGCCCATTTTCAAGTTCTCTGTGAACAGAACTGCGAAATTTTTTAATTGTTGATGTTCAGAGTGAAAACATTGGTGCATAAGCTTATGACGTCTCCTGCTATGCTGTGCTTATTGATTCCTCAGGCCAAGAGTAGATATAGTAATGAACTGGTGTGCTTTAATACAATTTTATTATAATAGCCATGATTGTTTGTCCTCCTTTTCCTTCCCTCCTGCAATGCTGTCTCATCATCTTTGTTTTTGCTTCCTCTCCTGACATCCATTGTTTCATCTGGTCTCCTTATTGGTGTCTTTTTAGTGCCAGTTGCATTAAATAGTGCACTGTTTTAATCCTCCATTAGATAATGGAAGTATTTTTGTAAGCACTAGGACAAACCACAGATTTTTCATAATACCCTATTTGCAGTTCTGGGCCAAGTTCAGTAAGAAAGAAAACATTTACTGGACATTTAATTAAAAAAACATTTTTGTATATTCAAAGTAGTGCAAATCCTGTTTTGCTAAAAAATGAAGGATTGATGGAGATTGACTTCTGTGTGTGCCAAACTACTCTTTTTGAAATTTTATTTTGCTTCTGGTCTTGGCAGGTTGAGAGCTCTGCAGGGAAATCTTCATAACTTCATAAATGCTTTACAAATCTTTAGTAAATTAGGCCATAATGTACACCAAAGTAACATTTATTCTCATAATCTAAGAAAAAAGTATAGCTTTCTGCAGGAGTTAATGATAACTGACAAATTACTTGATGGTTTTCATGCTGGATACTATAACCTCTGAAGATATAAGATGGATAAACTGTTATCCACCACATACAGCTTAGGAAACTGCACAGTATATAGTTCAAACTTGCATGTAAAAGTTCTGAAGATATTTGGGGTGGGGAAAAAAAAGAAACTATTGATACATTTAATCATTCTAATAATGCACGTAGTGTTAAATGAGTCTGGCAGATTTTTATTTTGTAGATAAAGTGTTTAAAGAGTTTGAGTGGCCTGAACTCTCACCAGCAGGATGTGCAGATGCTCATCTCTGTCAGGAACTAAAACCTTGCAGGCACACACACTGTGGCAGGGAGTGACTGCACCTGCTGTAGGTGACTCAGTTCAAGAAGGGAACTGCTATGATTGTTTTTTTTCACCATTCTGTTAATTCTAATGATCAAGCTGAGTTTTAAGGGTGTGTTTTTCCAGTGCAAAGAAGTACTTCCTTTTCTGGGTTTGAAGTCAAGACAGCAGGGTATCCTGCTTTATTGATACTATTAAGAAAAAGCCTGATATTATTATCTTCATTCCCCATCCTTGATGAGAAAAGATAAGGCGGAAAGCTTCAATAAACAATATAGATGAGAGGCGATTTGTGAAGTAGTTTAAAAGGCTGGTGAATTACAGGTAGTTTCATGAATTACATGTCTGTCTGTATGTGCTCCTTCTAGGCAAAATCTGAGATGTGATTTTGCTAACTGGACATCAGAATGTAGTGATAGGTCAGGGCAGAATTTAATTGAGTGACTAAAGAGCACATTACACTGAATTATCAAATTGCTGCCTGGTTTAATTCTGGTTTTTCACTCTACATTTCTCTGAAACTCTGCAATGAAATAAGTGAAACCAGCATGTCTTGTTTAAGTATGACCGTTCATTCTGATGCACATGGTTGAAGGAAGGCCCAGGAACCCATAAAGACTATTATAGGTTATATAGATGGGTAATAAAGGTCTCCAGAGGTGAAATATGTTTCATCACCTGCTAGAGCTTTAGTGGCATTTCACCAGCACTGAATGGTTTATGTTTCTAGTGCTTATGAATTGATTTATCATTGGTCCCTATCGCTCATAGGGCTTCATTATATCACTGCTCAGCAGAGATTGTCTGATATGGATTCTAGATTAGCTATTTTGCAGATGAGTTGTGCAATGTATTGGTTAAAATGCCTTCATAAGGTATTTTTTCCATATATTACTTCCAGAGAAGAGAATATTTCAGTGCAGTTGTACTTCCTACTGAATCCCTTGTTGGAAGGTACAAAATACTTTTGCAGGGAGCAGAGAAAAAAGTTCCAGTAATGATTAGGAAGCATTGTATTCCGATTCCTCCTTTCCAAAGTTTACTTTACAAAGGCTTTCAATGTCTTTGCTTGGTCTCTGCCCAAGTGCAGGGTTTTGTTGTGATGTGTGTGTGAATCTGTCTGTTTTAGTTTTTAGTCTCAAGCCAAAGTGGTTTAATTGTTGCAAAGGCATGAAAATACTAAATAAAACAATTGTCTCTGCTGCCATTGAACAGAATTAGAATAACTGAAAAGCCTAAGTGAAAAATGAGAGAAAGGTAAAGTTGAAAATTCCATGGAGGGAAATTGGGGTGTTTGATTGGGTTGAGCAGTGAGAAAAATGTTCATTTCTGTGTTGACTAGCATACTTCTTTTTAGTCTCATATGCCGGTTCCTAGGGAAATCTGGCTCAAGTAGACATGTTTGAGTGTCACTTTCTGCCAGTCAGGAACATTGCTGTTTTTGTGATGTACTTATTTCTACTAATATTTTTTGTTACTAATCTAGAGGGTTTTTCTCCTCAGAACAGAGAAACAAAAACATTAAAACCTCTGCTTGGCTGATTGTCTAAGTGCAAAGCAGTCTACTCACTGTGTGACCTGTTCTCTGACCATGCCAACTTGTGAAGATTCAGGAACATTTGTCCCAAATGTTCTGTGCAATCACATGGTAGCAGGACTCTTCCTCTCTCAGGGTGGTCCTTGAATAAGTTGAGCACAAGTGGGCTCTGAAAGACCCCTATTCCTGTGGACCCTAAGATGGGAGAGAGTTTTGAACAACCTCTGTAGAACAGGAAAATACTGAGTCTAAAGACTCTGAGAGCTTTAGAAAAATTTAAAAATGTGATAGGTTTTCACATGTTAGTAGTAAGGGTTATCAATTCATGTCTTTAGTGATTTGCCAAATGGACAAACTCATTATGAAAAATGCCCCACAGAAGGTGGAAAAAAACCCCAAAAAAACAACAAACCCAAAAACATGTTTTGTGTTTGTTTTTTCCTAGTAAAGACTTCTGATTTTGGTTGGCAGTGGTAGGGGCTGGGACATTGTTAGATTTGATTCTGTAATTTTGAGATTTGTTTGAGAACAGCGAATTACTGACTAATTGTTTGAGACAATTTAGACTTAAAGCAACCTAGAAAGTTAAGTGATCACAAATTATAGTCAACTGATTCCTTAAATAAAGCTACTGGCAAAGCTCTGAGAGATATAATTTAAATCCTTGTGATATTATGCTTGTTAATTCTCAAAATAATAATTTCCCTTTATAGCACTGGTGTGCAATTGTTACAGGATAACACAATGCTCTGGATAGTATTTATTCATCGTTTTTAATTGGAAGAGCTTAAAGGATTTCCCAAAACATTAATAATCATTGCAGTTGCCCACTTGAAGGGCATGTTTGTAGCCCCAGTTTCCCTATAAAAGAAGACAGAGACATTGAGTCATTTGCAGAACAAGCTGGTGGCAGGGTGAAAATATAACCTATGGGTCCTGATCACTGAGAAGTGAAAAAAATCTTCAAAAACACAGGCAAATGCCTTTCATTTAATGAGAATTCCTTTATGTGAACATGGGGAATACCACAGATGAGTAGGTTTTATGAGTGAGCACTTACGGTATTGTGTACTAATTTTCTTGGACTCTTTCTCATGTGTTTCGGTTGGGTTTTTCTTTTAGTTATTTTTAAAACAGTAGGAGTGAATTTTTTCTTTTTCTAACAGGGCTCTGTAAGAATCGTTATCTTTTGTATAGTTTTATTTTACTGTGGTGCAACAAAAAATAAAAGTATTTGCAGTGCTTTTGTGAGCATTTGCATTGCAGATCAGTATTTAACTGTTCAGCTGCAGTGGTATCAAGCACTCCCAAGCACGGCTGGCACAAGTTGTATGAAAATACAGGACAATGCAATTCTTGCATCTCTGAGGAAATTAAAATCATTAGCCTGTGTAGAATAAAGTAAATTTGAACTGATATCAGCCATTTTAGAATAAAGACCTTTAATGGAGTCAAGCCTAGTCCTTGACTATAAAAATGCTTCATCTCCAACATTGTGCTGCTGTAGCATTTATATTTTTTTCCTGCATGTGAGGAGTTTTCTGGTTTTAGAGCTCTGAATATGTGAAAGGTCTAATTAGCGTCATGGTTTCAAGAATTAACATTCTTCTGTAAATCAAGCATATAGCTTAGCTGGATGGGTTTGTATCTGTTTCTCAAGAAGTATAAAACCTTAAAAGCAAAGCTTCAAATCCCAAAAAAGAGATGCTATGTTAAAAAGGAAATAACTATCATGAAGAGATTATGTTTCTGGATGAAGTTGTTTTTAACCGATACTGGATGTTTTATTCTCAATTTCTACTCAGCAAAGAGAGGTGCCTCCCATCCTGTCCGTGTTCTGAAATAATATTGATGGCTTTTGCATTTGAAAGGCAGGAAAGATGCAACCAGCTTCTCTTACCATCTTCTCCCACTCCCACTGAAGGAAAGGGATCTGCTGCTGCACTAGTTTCTGACCTAAGTCTTGCCTTACACCTCTGTAGTGTGTACAGCAGGAAACAAAGATAATTTTATAGCCTCTGTGGAGAAAATAGCTGAGGAAGATGCTCTGGTCCTCAGATGCTCTGACCTGTTCTAACACTAATCTTCTTTCTGCTGCTTTTGGAAAGATGCCAATACTTTGCACCACTGTGATGTTTTATGGATCGAGGAATAGTGAGTTTTAAAAAGAAATATGAAACAATATATATTCAGTGATGGATTTGGTCTCTTCCTGTGGGGTTGGACATCTGAGTGAAAAGGAACTCTGTGAAACCCTGTCACTGGTTCTGTGCTGACACTGGGTGGTGAGAAATGCATCCTGTGCCAGTGTCTCACAGCCCTTATGGGATAGAACTTCCTAATGTGTCCTCTAACCCTGTCCTGCTCAAGTTTCAAACCATTGCCCCTCATACTGTTGCACCATGTGCTGGCAAGCAGCCGCTCCCCAGCTTTCCTTTTAGCTCCTTCAGGCACTGGGAGGCCACTATGAGGTCTCCCCAGAGCTTTCTCTTCTCCAGCCTCAACAGCCCCAACTGATCTTTGTAAACATCTCATTTGGGGACGGTTGTATTTTTGTGGCCCATGGCTGAATAGCAGTTGTTCTTCTGTAGTTAAAAGAACAAAATATCAGCAATAAATAATTTTTCCTTTTCAGTACTGTACCTTGTTAAAAAAAGCAAGTGTTGAAGAGCAGCAGATACAAGATTGGGGATGGGCTTAAGAAGAGATATGGGAGAATTCTGCAGCACGACAGTTACACTTTCAAGTAACCAAATTACTTGGTTTTGCTTTTATTGTAAAAATCTGTAGGTCTTCAAGTAGCTCAAGATTACTAGGTGCCCAGGGATCAAGCTAGTGTAGTGTGTAACAGCTGAGTACCAAATGTTTAAGAAAATGTGCAGAACGTGTTAAGAGGTTTCTCTGCTATCTAAGCTGGTTGAGACCCCGGGAAATTGGGTTTGATGCAGTTTCCAAAATGGGCTGAAACACTTGCCAGCTACCCCAGAAACTGTTATTTCTCTAAATATCATGCCATGACCTAAATATCATTCTTGGACTTTCACTGCTTGATTTCATTATTATGTATTGGCTGCTTGAGAAATTTTGTTTTGCTTGAGCAAGTTTGATCTGATGCTTTCTTTGTTTTGCTCAGTATACTTTTGTCTTGATACAGCCTTAAAAAAGTGTCAGATCAGCTTTCTGTAGCCTATGCTTTTGTTATACAGCATGCTTATCTTGTTTCCTCTAATTTTATCATCACAAAATAATCTTTCAGTCTTTTAAGTAACTCTTTTTGAGGGAATACTGGTATCAGGCTATAATTAATCTAATATCCCCTCCCCAAACCCCCTTCAGCTCTTTAATAAATGGATTTAGTGATTTGGATTAAGCATAAAGCAGGCTAATTCTACAGCTGGAAATGGATTTTAAACTTGTCCTTTAATGTTTTGATGAACCTTGGCCTAAATGAATATATTGGTTAAATCAGGAGTGTTTCTTAATTAGTATGCAGACACTGGTGAATGAATGTTTTTGAATTCTTAGTAGGTATTTTTGGATTGAGTTAATAAAATTACTGAGCATTTCAGAAAGGACTATTTTTATTATTTTCACGCATTCACACTGCTGTCAACGTATACAAAGGTTGTTTCCAATCTGAAGATTTCTTCTGCTCCTTAATGGATCAACAGGTGGAAACAAACATCTTTAGTGTAGAATCCAGATCCTACAGTGCTACATTTTGGCATATAAGGAGTTCAAGAAAATAAATCCTCCACTTATCAACAGCTATAAAAGAGACCTCAACTGAGCTTTAACTACGTTGCCATAACCATGGCTATATAGTGTAGAACACCATATAGGTTTTCAGGTGAAATAACTTAATTTTGTTAAACCAGTTTAGGACATTGGAGCAAATCTGTTCTGTTTGATTCCAACAAACCACATGCTGCAGCAGCTTTGCTAATCTTCCAATGTGGGTAAGGCACACCAGGCTTTAAATCTTCACAAATGGGTAGGTACGCATACACAAACATTAAAATGATTGTATGAATTAGGTGAAAAAAGTTTTATAACATGGATTTGTTCAGATTACCCTCTTTTCAAGGCCTGAGCTGGCTGTGCAGTGGTAGTATGTTAGGAAATGTAATACGCTTTGGCTGGAGGGTCTCGTTCTCTCCCCCTTTCTTCCCCTTTTTTTCTTCAGTTCCCAGTCTGAAACCTGAAGCTTTCCCAAATCCAACTCCGATCCACCGGGACAAGTTGCTGAGAGTCAGTTCACCTTCCACTGAAACCTGGCTGATGTGGGGCACTGACATCTGTGGCTGTGACCTTCCTGTGAACCCTCTAACAAGCCTATTGCCATTTTTCTGCTTTTCATTCAATATACATGGCAAAGATTCACTAACTGCATTTGTTGGGCTGTTCTACCTTTAAAACACTACTTTTAAAATGTCCTTTTCCCTCATCTGCTTCTCCTCCCCCTTTTTTTTGTGGTATCTGGAGAGTATCAAACTGATAGTTGCAAACTGAGTCTGAGCTTTTGAAGACCGGACATTTGGAACATTGCTCGGTTTTAATGGTGAGAAAAAGTATGTTATTGAGAAATATGAAAGACAACTGGAGTTCTAATGACGTCAGGCCAGGGAAAAAAAAAGATTATTCTATCAGTAGAGCATTTAATTTCAGAAAATTAAATTATGCGTCATTTCCAGATTTGTAATAAAATAATTAGTGCCTGCACTTTCTCATTATCGACTGGTTTGCTCCAATTTCTTTGCATGAATGGGGCTTTGTCATTTAGCGAGGAATCATATTATAGTCAGGTTTTACACATTTTATTGTCTCCACTTCAGTTCCAAGAATTGCATGTCTACTTGGGAAATGAATTCACAGTACCACAGAGGCTGGCAAGCTTCCAGATTCTAATTGCTTAGCAGTGAGGTTCAGGGCAGGCTGTTCTTCCTAGGGTGGGAAATTGAAAAAGAAACAAACCTCAGTTGTGCTAAAGAAAATGAAAATCCACCTTCTTGAAAACAGTATTCACTGGTAGGTGAAACAAAGAGCTACATCTTAGTTATCACTGCGGACTGGCCTCTCTGACTGATTTGGGAAGACTGGCCAGAATTGGAACTGTTAGGAAATTTAGCCAAGTCTCACAGCTTTCTGGGCCCTTTTTAAGGCAGATTGAGGTAGCTGACAGGGGAAAAAAGGGACTTAAGCTTAAAAATTATAGACTCATAGAATCATTGACTTGGAAGGGACCTTCAAAGATCATCTAGTCCCAACCCCTGCAGTGAGCAGGGACATCCTGCATGAGATGAGATTACTCAGCAAACCTGGCCTTGGATGTCTCCAGGGGTGGGACCTCCACCACCTCTCTTGGCAACCTGTGCTAGTGTCATCTCACCACCCTCATGGGGAAGAACTTCTTCCTAATGACCACACTAAACTTGACCTGCTCTAGTTTAAGGCTGTTGCCCCTTATTATCCTGCTCCATGCCCTGGCAAACAGCCCCTCCTCAGGTTTCCACTAGCCTCTTCAGGCACTGGGAGGCTCTGGGAAGCTTCCTCTTCTCCAGGCTGCTCAGCCTCCTCTCTCTCAGCCTGTCCTCAGAGCACATCCATGTCCAGAGGGTTCCAGAGCTGCGTGCATTACTCCATGTGGGATCTCACAAGAGCAGAATAGAGGGACAGAATCGTGTCTTCTGATGTGGACTTGGTTGAGAAGATGGATCAACTAAAATGCTCTGTTGTACCCAACCAGAGATGTAGCCCTGAACATATCAGCTGCAATGTAGAAGCCAAGGCGCAAGGGGTCAAGCGGTGACATCCTGTTGATGAAACTCAAGAAATCTGGATTTTTATCTTGTGATTCCATGTGTCTGTTAAGCTCTGTTTGCAAAGAGGGAATATTTTCCCTCAGTTTGCCTAAAGATCTCTCCTTTTTGAAGGTGTATTTTCTGTTGCATAATTTCATTGCTTTCATGTCTTTGTGTTGTAGTATGCAGCCATCACGTTTACCAAAAAATTAGTGAGGGTGTAAAAAACTGGTGAAAGGTCAAGTGAAATATCAATTTTGAGTGTTAGAAGTTCTTTGCAATTTGAGGCTATCAAGCTGTCTATAAAGCACACTATTTAATACAGATTTAAAAGTGATCATTGATGCTTTGAGAAGGAGGATGACATTGTGTTTCATCTACTGATACTGCTGCAGCAGCTACATGAGACTGCAAAAAGGAAGGAGGACCATGTTGAACTGACTCAACTCTAGGCATTTTTAGAAAAGGCTATTTCTCAAAATGAAGCAGTCAGTAGAGAATTTTGTTTACTACAAAAGGTAGAAGTCCTTGAGGAAGGATTTTTATTGCCCTGTGCATGAATAAATGAAAAATCAAATGCTTGAATTTGAATATGAGCAGCCTGGGAGATTGTGGAGGAGTTGAGATGCAGTAATGGACAGCTGTAGGCAGCTCACCAGCTGGAAAGAGTGGCTGGACTGGTGTGGGGGGAGGTCTCTGCTCCAGGACTTGTTTACTTGGACTGCCTGACATCTGGTTGTCTTCTAATAAGACCCAGAGTCTCAACTTCATTGCCTCTCCAGAGCGTTCCTTTCATACCTGTTAATTGGCTTATACTAACATTTGAGCAGGAAAGTCATCAGTAGAGTTTAGCAGAAGAGAAAAATATATCCTGACACAATGGCAGGATTGGAAGGGACCTCAAGAGTTTATCTAGTTTATCTAGTTCTGTTCTCCTGCTGGAGCAGGAACACACAGATCAGGTCACACAGGAGTGCATCCAGACAAGGTTTGAGTGTCTCCAGAGAAGGAGATCCCATGCCATCTCTGGGCAGCCTGTGCCACTATTCTTTTTCACTCACTGTGAAAAAGTTTTTTGTCGTATTTCTGTGGAGCCTCTTGTGTTAAAACTTGCACTCCTTGCCTCTTGTCCTGTCATTGGAGGTCACTGGCTCCATCCTCCTTAAAGTCACTTATATACATGAATGAGATCACCCCTCAGTCTCCTCCTCTCCAAGCTAGAGACCCAGCTCTCTCAGCCTTTCCTCATAAGGAAGATGCTCCAATCTCTTAATTATCTCTGTGCCTCTGCGATGGACTCTCTTCAGCAGTTCCCTATCCTTTTTCAAATGAGGGTGTGCAGTGCTATATGGACACTAAAGCAGATTTACCTAAATAGAGGAAACACACTGATAACATGACTCAAGATCCATCTGTCAAGATACATGCTTCAATAGCTACTGTTTAATCTCAAGATACTAGGTGTGCTAAAATTGACTCTAGTTAGATTTGTCTAAGCTTTCTAAGCCTTGTTATTTATTCACTAATGCGCACACTCACCAGTGTTCATGCTTGTTAGATGTAACAGTCATTAAAAATATATAATCTATATTCATCATTTTAGTTATCTATCAGTAGGTCAGATGAACAGATCACCATACAATTTTACATTCCTTTTACAACATAATGGAAACGATCCATTACTCACTGCCCATCTGTACTATTTTAATTCTTTTTTCCTATGGTTCAGTCAACTGTTAATGAACGACAAAAAGAGCAATGCTGATGAGAGTTTTTGTAGAGCTTCAAAATGTTGTTGCTAAGATCCTAGGTAGGGTTTGGTCAGCCTTTGGAGTCACTCCTCTCTGCTTCTGGCTTCTTGTGCATCCCCAGGCGGTGAATTCCTATTTTTGCAGTGCCTTTGTAGGATGGGATTTCTGTGATTGGATTAATGGATTCCTTTATTATGGCTGATGACCTCTCATATTTCTCATTTAAATCCATTTTTTAATAAATGGCCTTATGTCTCAGTAGTTTCTTTCCCATAAGAGAAGGTCTCCCATAAGAGAAGGTCTCTCAAAATACATCACAAAAGGGAGTTTTCTTGTAAATATTTCGTTCTTAGTGCCAGCACTGCCCAGTCACATAGTACTGTCACATACTAGAAAAGTCACTGTGTCTGGGATAGGCAGAATATTGCATGTGTTTCTGTGTCACTTTATGGTTTCTGAGCACACTATGGAGGCAAAAGACAATATGATTGTTATTATTTATTTCAGTGTTAATCACAAAAATAGCTATAACAATATCCCTCACTGATTTGGTTAATTTAGGTGGAACTCAATTAAAACCTTCGCTCTTGGAGATGTCTCCCTCAGTGTTTTTCCACCTGTCTCTGTTATTAATTCTTTTTGTCTTGAACACCATCTACAGAGGATATGCTGTTGCTGAAACCAGTGTGTAGCAGTAGACAGCCTTCATCACCCCTGACCTGTTGACAAGATGCCTGGGAATAGGATCTGAAACTTTCTGATAGTGTTTTGCAGGCTGTCAATCTGTTCTGTTCATAGTTAACAGTGCACCAGAGTATATGAAGGTGTCTCAGTTCCAAAGCAGCTGATGTCACTCTGCGCAAGGCTTGAGTTTCTTTCAACCTGCTCTTGTCCCCCCAGTTTCTCTTTCTGCCTTGTTTCCCATTTCTGCCCTCTGCCCTCACAAGAGCCACTGTTAAGGGGAGCAAGTGCCAGATGGGCTTGCGGATTGTAAAAGGTTTTCACAGAGGAACCTTGTAGGAAGCTGAAAGGTGAGAATTGTTTTCTTTTGCCCCAGTAAACACTTGAAAATAGCAGCTTTGACAATGAAATCAAACCTTTAGAGGTAATATTCTAAGTAAAGGTGAATATTTTCCACGGCATGGAAAGCACATCAGGCAGTGTTTTTTAATTGCAGTTACTGGAAAGCAAACAAGGAAACTTGTGAAGTCTTCAGTTTTTTGATTCGATAATAGTCACTGTGGAAATTACTGAGAGAATGGTGTTGCCATGCTGGGAAATCATCAGATTGCCCCGTGCTTGCCCTGCTTCTGTAAGACAAAAACAACTGTGCTTTATGATTTGTCTAGAGCTTACTGACCACTGCTGGAAGCTTCTTCACAAACCAAGAGCAGATCTGATTTATTGATCACTCAAACTGAGGTACTTTAATAACAAAAACATGAGGGAAACAACATTAGATACTATCTCAAAAATTTAAATATTGACCATATGTCATACACAGCCTTTCCCAATCATGTATTTAACAGATTTTTTTCCCATGTTGATCCAGCATTGGATTTGTTCACATGATGTACAACGACTTTAGATTTCACCTTCATGTTTCCTGCTCAGGACAGTGATAACCTGTGCCAGCAGGATTTGATCTTTGTCCTGTAGCTAAACTATGCTGAGCCAGTTTGTACTGACCATTCAAAGTCTTCAGATACACTCTTAGATTATGGACATTTTCTTCTGATGTTCAGTGGTTTTCTGAGATTGCTATTTGATTACTATTCTCATCTCCCTGCCTGCTCAGCCTTCCTATTTCTTTCCCAAATACATCTTTTCTGTATGATCTTGTGTCTTTTTCTATGTCCTTTCCCTCCCATCCTTTCTAATTTGAATTCCTTTCCTCTCTTTTGGCATCAGATAACCTCAACTGCATCCTCTAATTCTGTAAAGCTTTTCAGGAGCATTCTTCTCTGAGATTCCCTGGAATGAAAGAAAACAAAAGAAGACTCCTACTTAGTGATAAATGCATCTTTCTGAGTTTCACTATTTAGCCTGTGTTGTTTGATTGGGCTGCATGTTTTGTTCATATGGTAGAGACATTTCCTTGGAGAACTTGCAGGCTGAAGAGCAGCAGTGGAGCAAGCAATGGGTAAAAGAGGTTACCAGGTACAAGCACAGTATGTTGAACAATAAGAAAAGAAAAATGTTAAAGATTTTTTTTTAATAACCTAAATGGCAGTAGTGGGTCCTCAGGAGGGGTGTGAGAAATGAAAGATCTGTAGCAGAATGAATTGTTAAGAGAGCTTCTCATGTATAAGGGGCACAGGAGGAAGGGAGGGTGGTATTGGTGGAGGAGGAAGGCAGGGGAGCAAGTTCATGAGAGATGAAGATGATTTCCTGGATTTTATGCTCCAAGTTCAAAATGGAATGAGGAATTTTGGATGACAGTCTGGCCTTTTCTAAAGATGAAGGGATTGGTATCCCCCTTAAATACCTAAAGAATGCAGGGAGCTTTTTGAAAAGACTAAATCGTTGAACAAGGCAACTAAAAGAGAAAAGGTTCTGATGAGTCGTTGTTTTTGATGATGTGCTGGAGACAGAAAAAAGTACTTTGGTCCAAATGCCTAATACATAGAACACAGCAGAGAGTAATTGCTTAAGAAAATGTATATTGAAAAAAAAGAAGAAAAAAGTGATTAATGCAAAAAAAGGCACTCTTCCCTACTTTACATTGAGAACCTGAGAAGAGGTGTCATGTTTGTATTAGAAATCTGTGTTCTTGCATGGAAGTGTGTGTAATACCCCTCTGTACTGCTGAAATTAGGAAATTAAGAATCTTTTGGCATTACTCTACTTGGATAAAATTATTTCATTCAGCCTCTGCCCATACTATCATTGAGAATTGATGGAATGTGACAAGATTTGTTGTGCTCTGTAGATTTTTGAAAACTGGGTGGGAATCTCTTCAAAGGATTTAATTGGTAGATTTATCAATTATCAGCAAACTTCTCCCTCCCACCCCCCTACCAGCCCAGCCACCACAGGGATTTTTGTCTTCAAATTAGGAGGTCTTTGAAACATCTAGTGATACCTGTAATGTACTTTAGAGGTGCATAAATGGGAAAGGCACAGGTCATTCAGTAGTTGGAATTCACCATTGAAAGAATCTTAGGAAAATAATTGGCTTCAGAAGACTTTTGATTTGCTGTTAATTATTCACAGCACCATTTCTCTAGCCCATCTTGGTCTCACATTTTAATCTCTTCAATTTGTCTGGCCTTCATTGATTTTATTTGCAAGTTCATTAAAATTAATCTTTCTGAGAAAGAAGTCTGAATAGAGTCTTGCTGGTGAAACAAACGCTGTGCTTTGTTACACGCATCTATATCTGGAGGAGCTGCTTGGATAAGATGAATGGGCAATCAGTTGTCTCCAAATGTGATATGTTACACAGCTCTCCATCTACAAGACAATGGAGCATCTGCATGTATGCGTACTACACAGCAGCACTGCCTTCACAGCACTGCCTTCTCTTAAAAAAAGAGAAAAAACACTACTGTCAATGGCTTTGAATTACTCGTAAGTGCAAATGCAGAGCTGGGGGGTTTGCTTTAGGTGGTGCATTTGGTTTCTTCGTCCTTATTATATACCCTGTGCAGTTGCTGCTGGTGCTGGGGTTGCATGAGGAATTTTAATGATTAGAAGTTTTTCCATCACTGAAAAGGCAGTAGATTTCCCTCTTCTTCCCCAGCTATGGGCTACTGGTACCTGATCGTCCCCTGTACAGGTGCTCATGTTCACTCATCTGTGGAGTGAACAGAGTATGAGTCTGGAAGAGTATGACTTTGGGAAGGGGAGCAGGGAAGCAGAGCCAAGGTCAGCCTTCTAAAAGCATCAGCAAGCAGTACTTCATTTTGGAGACATTCAAGGGGCTCTGGACGATGTGATCCAGTACAGGATGTCCCTGCTCACCACACTGGGGTTGAACTTGGTGGCTTTTGAAGGTCCTTTGTGACTCTATGATTCTATAACTCTATGGTTTAGAGAAGTGGGATAGCATTGCAGTTTGTCAAAGACAACTGACAGCATGGATGATGGAGGATGTTGAGGACAGTATTAGTGCTAACAGATCTAGGTACAAAATCAAGACTGATGTGTGGTTTGCGAGAGGGATATTTTAATATCTTAGTTGACAGAAAAAAGTGAAATACTGCTACGGCAATTTTTGTATTCTCATTCCCACATCTCTTCTGTTGTGTTTGATGGGAAAGTGGAACACGATCCTCTCTGATTTGGGACACTGTTTTGTAGCTATTTGGTAGAGTTTCATGCACGTTCTTTTGATCTCTTTAGGAGTATTTTTGCATTCATCACCAGACACATTATAATCAGGAAACAGTGTTTCATCTGAGCCTTTTTCAAAATTATAATGATCCTCTGATAGTTCATATTCCAGGAGGAGTAAGAATCACCTTGGTTTAGTTGCTATTAAATTATTACTTTGTTTTTGTCCTTTGTGTAGCTGCAGCTTTTAAAAAAGCTTTATGCAGCTGAATATAGTTGGTTTTGCTTAGGCCTTTATTTGTGAACAAAATAATAAGCCTGAATTAAAATTTCTTAATTAGCAGTCCCTAGTCTTTGCTGATAAAAGTCACTTTGAAAATGAATCCAGCCTGGGTTGCTGTCACGCTGGAGATACTCATTAGGTATTTCAGTCTATAAGACTGTTCCAGATGTTCTCTCGGGATTTAGTGCTCGGACTAACAGGATGGTGAGGATTTTCGGGTGTAAGAGCTCAAAACATATTTGCAGTTTTGCATGTGGAAATTATGGAGCAGAAGAAAGGGAAAACAGTGTAGAATTGTATAACCAGCACAAAAGGAAATATTACACTGATGGTCACGCTGTTGTACAGGTGCCCTGTTTGCCACCAACTCTGTAGAAGAGTTTGTTTCTTCTTGTGTTTCAAATCTTTACCTGGTGTGAAAGTGGAAGGGAAAATGTACTTTCTTCAAGGTCATCTGATAATGACCCTCACTGCAGAGTTCCCTGCTTTAACCTGTGACACATCTAAGTAGAGCTTTCATAATAGCACAAAAACAGGTGGAACATCCCATGGAGGGCAGGGGACATTCTGAAAACGAAATCAGAGAAATCAGAACTGTTTGAGAGCTTTTTCTGGTCAGCTGGTTAGGGGACAAGTGAGGAATCACAAGATACTATGGGTTTACTTTCAAGATGCGACACTGGTGTGCAGTGCACTCAGATTTCTTCTCTCTCTGTTCTGAGAAATTTAAATGGAGTTGATTTCGCCTTACTGAATTTGACAGAGTGGTCAGACCTGAGTTGAACTGAATTTGAGTAGCCTTCCTTTTGGGCAAAATTTAGGAGATCCTAGAGAGAACCCTCTACTACCCAATAGACAGGTGCTAGCTGGTATCAAATGGCTGTACTGAAAGCAAACTGTGCATGGCGGTGTGTTCTATAGAGGGCTAGGGTGATACAAAAACCAAAGGGTGTGTTAGCATGTGGCCATACATTTATCTGTGTCATCTGAAGCTTTGATGATCTTGGAGGGCCTCCTCTCATGAGATACAAACACCTAATAAGAATTTGAAATGCTCATTTTACCTGTCAGGGATAAGGACCATTTAAATCTGAGCTGAGATTTGAGACCTCTTCCCAGAGGAGCTCTTCATTAATTTCTACTGATAAATAACACTTGGATGATGTAGCACGTGGTTTGCTCTTCTTCCTGATGTAAACATTAAAGTCTATAGCACAGGGAGGGGGAACCCAAGTCTTAAACCCTCTTAAATCAGTCCCGTGTCTTTCTCAATATTAATTTATTGGGAATTAAAGATTCCACCATACTCATGTGGGACCACAGATTAATCCTAACTTCTGCCTAATTTTGTAACTTGACTTGATAATGTGTGATAACTTGTGATTGGTGAAATACTGACTATATCTGGAATGCCATCAGATAATTCTTAGTAATTATTTTTAGCTCCTACAGGAGTTGAATTTAACTTTGCAGAGCTTTGCCTCGGCCCTCAATTTTTAGATTCCAGAGGCTTTGTTGAACCTGAGGTTCAGAAAAGAGGCATGGCATTATTACAAAATTAATTGCGTAATAATTACTAAATATTCTTAGCAGCTCAGCCTTTTATATATAACTAGTGTAGAATTAAGAAATCATTTATCAGTTGCCTTAGTGGACAGAATTTCCAGCTAATATATTCAGAATTTCACAGATTTAGGGACTTGCTGATGACAGGAGTTTAATTTTTGTGTGGTTTGCATGGATACATTTCAGAATTGAGATTTGTTTAGAAGTCACAGAATGCCAGAGAAGGAAGGAACCTTAAAGAATTATCTAGTCCAATCCCCCTGCCAGAGCAGGAACACGCAGATCAGGTCATTCAATTGTGTCTGGAGAGTGAAACCTACTGTGTATATCTTAGCAGCATTTTCGTATGATACAAATGCTTGACTTAGCCATACATTAGCAGAAATTCTGACAGTTTGGCCTTCAGGTGGTGGGTGGGTGGTAGGAGGATGGTGGTTGCTCCTCTTCTGGTCGTTGGCTTTGTCTTGGCTCACTGATTTTTTCTCACCACAATCACATTGTGTGTGAATCACTACTCACCATGTGTCCCAACCCATACAGCCAATGTAGTCGCCTTTTTCCAAATGGTCTGAAATTGTTCAGTCAAATGGAAACTCCTATTCACAGTCTGTGATGAAAAAAATAGTGAATTGCCCCATTAATCATTTAGTTTGACCTTCGTTCTCACTGTAATGAAGACTGAGAGGCAACATTAGCCCCTCTGAAAGGTTTAAACATTTGGGATTGATTTTAAATGGGATAAGGCCATCCGTGATATGATACAGGATTACTCAAGGCTTAAATAAATAACTCATGTCTTACAGTTGTGTTAATGTAACAGTCAGTCGTATGTAGTAATTCTAGATACTCTATTTAATGACATCATTGAAATGCCTCTCACTGCTGGGAGTTTTGTCTGTTTGCTGAGCAGCCTGGGAAGGCTGTTTATTTGGGCTACTCAGTATTTTATTGCACTGCTTATAATGCTATGAATGTTAATAATGCTAAGTGAGGGAGGAATTAATTTTTAATACCTGCAAAATAAAAGTACTGCTACTTTGTACAGAGTTTCATCAGTTGATGCTGGCAGCATTCTCCACTTTGGACCAGATGATCCTGGATCCAAATTTCCCTTAGAGATTTGGACATCATTGTCTTAACATATGAGCAGTTTCTATATGAGATGTTGAGCCATATCCGTACTTGAAGCTCAAATTTTCAAATTACAGGTATGATGTATGAAAAACGTAGAGGAATTTAGGATACAGTGTAATTTCTACTTTTCTTTTGTAATCCTTCTTTTCACAACCTTTATAATTAGGATGGAAACAAGCATTGGTATTCAGAGGGCTTTCCATTATCAGTGTCTCCATTAAGTAAATAGATGTTGGAGTCATAGCAAAGCAGTTTGTTGTTTAGCAGTATAAAACAGCTGTGATTTGTGCTTATTGAATTTCAAAACAGCTCCAAAAGTTGGGGCAGAATTTAGGAAACATCTATGCAGTCCTTGTTCACTGTACAAAAAGTTGAGTGATGCATACAAATAGCACTAATTAATTTTTCAGGAGGAAGCCAACACTTCATGCATACTGATTCTTCCAACACTGGCATGAAATTGGTTACACTAGTGCTGTACTGGGAGCAGGAAGCATCGCTGCAGGGAATTGGATGTGTGTAGAGAGGTGTTACACAATCAGCACTGCTTAAATCTGGGGTCTCATTGACCAAGTGCATTAAAAATGGGGAAATGCATCATTCCCCTTTTACCTGTTACTGTGAAAATCTATGAAATTGAAATGTCATTTTCTGATTTTTTTTTTTTTAACTTGAGGTAAATTAGGCTATGATGAGCTTGTAAGAAATGGAAGGATTTACTGTGATGCTTGAGCCAGGGTTGACAGCAAGCTCTAGGCAATGACAGTCTTTAAATGAGCCGAACTTGTTGCTTGTCAAATGATATTTGTCAGGAAAGCAGGTTTAATGGGAGATTTTTAATAACAATAAGACTTTGTGGTTTTGTGAAATTCTGTTTGAAGATCTGAAGAGTTCCTTTCTTCCTATTAATGAATGAAGACTCGCAATACTTCTGTTTTGCTTTTATCAGGCTGCAGTCTTCAACATAATAACCTTTTAAAAAATGGAAGAGATAGTTAAAGGCTGCAGCTCTTAATGTTACTTCTGTACATTTAGCTTTCAAATGCAGTGGGAAGCAGAAATGTATGCGAAATTCCTATAGGGCAGGAAGTTGAACTCATCACTCCCATGACAGGGAGAGGAAATTTTCAGAAGTGTTTTTAAAATAGAAAAAAATTTAGAATAATAAATGAAAAAAGGAAAACCAATAAATGCAAAGCCTCTGCACATGCACTATGGACTTAGCCCATTAAGTGATTTCCATCTGTGAATGATGAAGCATGAGAAGAAGGAAAAGCCCAGTTACTGGGCTAAACATGTTGGTACAGGCTTTCTCATGGTCACTGCCACTTTGCCCTTCCCTTTCTTATACTTTTTGTTACTTTCCTTTAATTTTTCTGGAACAAAAGCAAAGCCTCTAGAATTAGCAGCGGATGAAGTTCCCACCATGCATCAAAGAAAATCATCTAGTTCTTGCACTGAAATGACTTGCAACTTAACAAACTGTTTTCATGTCTTTGTGAAATGTCTAAATTACAGTCTGTGGCTTGACTGCGGCCTCTGGGATGATTTGTCCAGACTGGGAATGATTGGAAAGCCTTTTTCTTCTCCTGCCTTGCTTCTGTCAGGTTGCTTGCCCTGCAATCTGCTGTTGTGATCTCATCTTTCCTGAGAATGGTGTTGACTGGCTGTTGATAGATACCACAGCAGACATTTGGCTTGAAGGGTTGAGGGTGTTGAGCAGTCCAACCACAGAGTGCAACAACAGAATTGTGAAAGTTTGGGTGTCAGTAAAATAATTGATATGGATGCAAACTTTAGCAAGATCCCCTGTTGCATAATTGGCTGATAGGGAATGGTTTGGAATATTTCAGCAATTACTTTTGTAATTCTCTATGGCAAAGGGCCATCATCCTGTTGGGCAAAGGGCTTGAAAGCTGATATATCAGACCCATTTGTAAGTACACTGCTGTTGTGAAGCTGCAGGAATAGCAGGGAATTTCATTTCACAGCTTCAGTGCTCTAATGCATAGTCAGGACCTCTTTAATAGGGCAAGACCTTTTCCCATGTGGAAAATTTGAGCCAAACTGAGAATTAGCTAAGTGTTTCTAATGATTTTTCAGCACTACCTACTTTGTAATGAAACACACAACTAAATAGACCTACAGTATAACATTACATTTTTTGATCTTCTCTATCAATTTTTGGGTGCATTAATAGATTAAATGATTAAATTCTTTATACTGATCCTAAGTGGCAGGGGGGGCGGAGTTTCTCCTGGTGTATATAGAGTTGGGTGGGAAGAACAACATTCAGGTCTTATTCTCTGAACAGACAAAAGAACATTGTTGCTTTTTGATTGGACTGTGTTCATATTAGAATGATACAACCTCAGAATAGCGCAGTTTCTGTCTGAAAGAGAAAAGGAGACAAACAAAAATCCATTTTCAAATAGTAAGGACAGGATGAGGTAGGTAACATTGTTGAAACAGATACTCTACTGTTAATTTTAGAGCATTAATGGAGGCATTAAACCTGAAATAAAAATTTGAATTAATTTTATGAATACAACTTTATTTGCATCCCAAAGCTTTTTAAATGGAAGTAATTATTATAGTCAAGTAAAGCAGGGTACAGTCTGTAACAGAGGAGAGGATGTTATTACCACGCAGTGGATCCTAGACTGGTTGGGAAAGTATGTATAGAACAAAAGATTTTTTTACAAACAAGGTGGCTCTGTAGCCTGGTGGTTTGTTCCCCTTGCTGGCTGTGCTGTATTTTTAGTTTTATGTCCTGCTATATTTTCTGATACATTATTTAAGTCCCTGTATTAGATCCTATAGCTGCTTGAGACCCTGTTCTATATATTGTACAGACAAGTCTTGTAGCATGAATCCCTCTAATGCCTTTTGTGGCCAGCTATACCCTCCCTCCTTTCAAAACACATCACTTTTTATTGAGTGTGACACTGATCCAGACAGTCTGCTCTGTTCCTTTTAGACATTTGTTACTTAGATTCATCTCCCCAGTGTCTTATGACAGATGATTACTAAGATTATTCTTCTTCCATGTTGGTGTTTGTTGTTTTTTTCTTTTTGGTTTTTGTTATTTTAAATTGTAACCTAGACTTTGTAGCTTGTGTTTATTTCTCTGTGGAATATCTGAAATGCCTATCTCCCTATGTCTCTGTAATTCTAAATAATTAAATTATTACTGCTTTTCTATTTCTATTACTGCTATTTCTATTAACTAAAGGTTTATATTATTGGCATTTTTTTAAATGTACGTGTCTTCCTTTTGAGTCTTTGATCAGCTTTGTTATAGATCACTTTTAGATTCAAGCTATTATGCCTATTTGATATAAGCTATTACTCTTTTTAGTTCTCTCTCCTACCATTGTAAATAATCTCTTACCAGAAGGGCTTATTCTTAAAAAGTATACCCTCTCTTTTCCTTACAGGTATAATTGAAGCATTCTCATTCCCTCTCCTCTGGGCTTTATCTTTACAACCCTTCAGTTGTCTTGCTTGCCTACTTTAGATTCACTCTAATTTATTAATGCCCTTTTTGTGATAAGTGGACAAAATGGCATGCAGTACTTTAATGCACAGGTGCTAAATAATTTATTTTCTATGAATAATTCAGTCCGTACTCTGTTAATGAACTGAACCTGTCTCCACAGAAGTATCCATTGTAAGCGTGTGCCAAATTGTTTTTGCAAACAAATTTCAGGTGATGGGATCTTGAGTCGTTCAGCTGTTCAGTTTTGGTGGTAAATGACTGTTAGCACAAGGTCTTGTCTCACCACAGTCTTCCTTAGATAAATTAGTGGAAAGGGTCTATGTCTAAAGATAACTTTAATGTGCTCTCAGCTAATTTTCAGCAGTAGAATGCATGCTTTTAGTCCATCACAAACGTGAGATGAGATTTCATCTAAGACCCTGAGTACAGCTGTTACTGCTCATGAATTTTCAGCATGTACATCCGTATTTTTGGTTGCATGTCTAAACTTCATTTACTCTAAATGTGTTCCTAAGTAACTTCAGCTAAATTGAAATAAATGCATTGCTTAAGCTGAAATGAGAGCAGATACAAACACTTTGTAGAAGTGCAATGCAGTTTTGCAGGCTGCTCCATGTGTGTGATATTCATCAGTGGAAAAAAGTAGGATTATAGATTACCATTCAGTGACAAGCAACCAAGCTAAGCCTGCTAAAACAGGCAAATATAGAAGTTTTCACCACAACCTTTTGTCTGTTCCCATAATCATAATATGAATCCTTTTCCAAGAATTAAAGCAGAAACACCATTTAAGTACAGTCTTTCACAGATTGTCTCTAATAACATAAGCACAGTCTCTCACAGATTGAGTGAGAAGAGCAAAATTTGGAGTGGTTTTATTCATGATTGTATCATTTCTAAAATACAGGATTTAAAAAAATACATGGAACTGTGACTTCATCATTTGTCAGTGAGTCAATGAAGGATAACAGTGCATTACGTTTTGTGTTATTAATCTCTTTGCCACAGTCTAGGAGACTGGAGACATTGAATTTGACAGGGACACTGAATCTTGAACAAGCTATTACAAGAATATTTTAAAGAAAGTATCACTTAAAATTGTTTAACAAGCGATTTGTTATTTTGACTTCTTATTCAATGGTTTCATTGCCTAGACTGTAAGATGTGGTGTCAAGATTGTCTTTCCCTGATTTGCTGTCTGCCTCAGGTTGGGTGATGCAGATAATGTAGTGATAGAGGATGCATAACAAAGTTTAACTCTATAGATTATTAAATTATTATTAAATTTTAAAGATCAGAATATAAAATTATAAAGTAATGTAATATATCTGATTTTTAAGGTAAGATGTAGCTGATGCTACATTCTGAAGCAAAAATGGAATATATTTGTCCTGAATGGTAGATCTCAACCAGGCCAATCAGTTGAAATTCCTCACTCTGCAAAGTGGAACATAATTCTGGGCTTGTTTACCTCTGATTTTAGGATTCCTCCATTAAGGAAGCTATTTCATAATGGATTCCAAGAGTAATAGAAAAATTCTATCATATGCCTCACTAAGAGTTGTAGGATAAGATATTTCCTTGACTGATGGGCTGCTTTTGAGCTGTAGTTAAAAAAAATGAATTGCAGCCATAACTAGGAACTCTCTTATTTCCAATTCCCATAAGTGCTCTTCTATTGTATATTAAGGACCTGAGATCTGAAAGATCTAGCAAGGAGGACTATAATTCAGAATTAATATTCTATCTGGAGTTACAGCATGGTGTTTGATTGGCTAGTGAACCTCTTTCTTTTTTTAGAGTACATTTAAAACATGTTGCTTCAAAATAACTGTATGTCTATCACATATAGTTTTATTTTATGACAGCAATAAAATGAATGCTGTAATTTCTGCAGAATTAATTGTCAACAAACGTTAAATGTCCCAAGACGTACTTTGTGTCTCAATCACTGTGCATGACAGAGGTGTAGAGAGCTTTAAAACTTGAAAAGCTGTTGGCAAGTACTGCAAAGTCTGTTCTGTGGAATAAAGATGAGAAACTGTATCCAAAGGAACATGTGGGGTGGAATATAAAGAGGTATTTGTATTTGGAGCAAAAGGAATTAAATAACTGAGAGCTATTCTACAGGTAGATTCCTGAGAAACTTTAGATTGTTGTAATGAAAACCAAGCTCATCACACTGAATTGTTGTACTAAAGTGTAGCTTGGCCTTATTATGGTGTGACAAATAGAGAAAAGCAAAGAAAATTGCAGGAGTAAAAAAGTGAAACTCTGAAATATTTAGAATTGGAAAAAGCAAACCAGAGAACAACACTCAAATCCTTTCATTGTTATTTGTGATTTAAAAGAAACCTACCACAAAACAGTTGAAAGGTCTGCTTTATCTGCACAGTGGCATGCAGCTCCCAGCACACTAAACTCAGCTTTTTTTGAATTCTCTGTGTTTGATGAGGATAAGAATACATACTGTTAATGGACTCATTTATGAACAAGGTTATTTGGCAAATTGATGTAAGTAGATGGCAAAAAACTGGCTAATATACTTGTGGCGAAGCTGGTTTTCACTTTTTGCTCATTGGGGCAAATTCTGTAGTCCCTGTAGAGCGTTACTGATTCAGTGTCATTTGGAGTATTTTTTAATAGCAGTTAAACACGGGCTTTCAAAAAGGGTGACTTTTTGAATAGACCTCAGACCTGCCTCAGACATTGCCTTGTGATCTAAACTCATGGTCAAAGATGACCACCATCTCCAGTCTTTCCAGCTCACCCAGTCTGTCCAGCTCTCTTCACTTGCTGTTTCAGGATGGTGTCCTGGTCAGTGTGGTTCTTCTCCTGCTGACCTTGTCCTTTGGAGAGCAGTCCCCCCTTGTTGTTCCTTGACATACATTGATGTTAATTCCATGTATTTTACAACAGTAAGAATTGGCTCTGCATGAATTCAAACACAGCAATCCAATGTTTCAGTACTTGCACTAGGTTCATTCTACTATAAATCCTGTTGAAGGAGGAAAGGAGAACAAGTACACAAATTATACGCTCTGTTGCTTCTCCAAAACAATTTAAAGAGAATGACCTATCTGAAACTGGAATTCAGAAAAACTAGTCTTCCTTATTCTGGTAATTAACTTCTTGGTGGGAAAATGTCATTTGTGCTGTTGGTTTCTGGAACATGATTCTGACAGCGAAGAGAGATCAACCCATCCAGGGAGAGAGAAGACACTGGGCTGAAGAATTGCACAAGATCATAGCCAAAAAATTATGTTCCAGCATAAGAATTATAGTGAGTGCAAAATTTCATCTCTTCGACAAATACAGTGCAGGGAGATGGCTAAACGTTTTTCTGAGTATTTTGTGTCTGTAATTTTTCTGCTATTTTCTTCTGTGACTCTTTAAACCATGGGGATGTTGATTTTGTTTCTTAAAAAGGGAAACAAACCCAAACAAACTCAGAGATTATGTTATGAAAGAAAAGCAAATGATGAAGAAGGTTTGCAAAGACAGTACATTGATCATGCCAGTTTAGGATGATTTATAGAAGATGCTGAATGCTTTCTAATCCAGGTAAATACTAATAAATTTTTAACTTGATCCATGGATATTTTAATCGGACAGTATGCAAAGACCAATACAGTGAGCTTCAGATATCCAGTGTGCTAGTTAGTTTCACTCATTATTCTGATATAGAATCATAGAGTTGGAAAGGACCCTCAAAGGGCATCTAGACCATCCCCCTTGCATTGAGAAGGGACATCCTACACTAGATCAGGTTGCTTAAAGCCTCATCAAGCCTGTAACCTTATTCAGGACTCTACCTTTAAGGGCTACCAGCACTGTATTCAGCCCTCTCTAATAGACTGTTGCAATGATGCAAGACCTCAGCAACTTTTCCTGGTCTTCTAGCTGGTGCAAGAGTGAGAAATCTGGCACCCAGGATGCTGGTACATGTTATGGTAGTACAGCTTTGAAGGGAGATGCAACAACTCTTCCACAGATGTAGCTGCTGAACAGTGCTGTAAAAGCTGCATAATTTAATCAGCTCCTTCTCTGGACTGTCTCCTTATTTCTCTGTGTGCTCCCTCTGCCCTTGTAACAACAATCACTGTTATTTTTCTAATGGAATTGTTCTGCAGCTTGACCAGTTTTTCCATTCTAGTCATCAGACAGGCACACAAACACCCCCTTGAGCACAGCGCTGTGTGCCCAGCAAGGGCAGGAATAAGTGGCTGGGACCAAGGAGGTGATTACTTAAGCTGCTATGGGATGTACTGCTGCTGAATGTGTAATTGCAGCTCAGCTCCCATTGACTTTCAGCCCCTGTCACTTGTGCTTATGGAAATCTGAATCATTGTGTAGGGCCTGGCAATAATTCCTGCTCCAGGCTTCCAGCGTATTTGATCTGACCATTCGGTATTTTCAGACTGAAATATCTGACCTCTTAGTGACTTATCTGTCTCTGTGTGACCCCCTGAGTAGACAATGTGAAGACTGAGATGCAGCTGTAATTACTGGTTTGCTTAAACATTTTGGAGGAGCTGAGCTGTTGTGAACAATTGCACTAGGTGAGAGCTTTCTCTGCTAGCAAAGCCACCTGCAGTAACTCCTCACAGCCTGCTCTCCTTCACCTTGAAACAAGTGAGTTTTTGCAGATTATCTCTGCCTAACAATTCTCAGTCTTCTTTCAGCTCCTTTCTCTCAACTCCCTCTGGGTGAGACCTGTCAGCCTGCTCCCACCCACAACACAGAACACTTGCCTAGAAATCCAGGTACACAATGTCCACCTCTTGCCTTATATCACCCAAAAATGTTACTTTGTTGTGGAAGGAGACTAGAAGTAATGGATATAAATTGGAATGGAGTAGATTCAGGCATGACATGAGAAAGAAATTCTTTACAGTGAGGGTGGTGAAACACTGGAACAGGTTGCCCAGAGAAGTTGTGGATGCCCCCTCTCTGGAGGTGCTGAAGGCCAGGCTGGACATGGCACTGAGCAGCCTGATCTAGTGGGAGTTTTCCTTGCCTATGGCAGGGGGGTTGGAACTTGATGATCTTTACAGTCCCTTCCAATCCAAACTATTCAGTGATTCTATGAGATCAGATTTGTTGTGCACAATTTGCCCTTAGTGAAACTGTGGTGACTATATTGACTAGTGATGGTCCTCATGAGGACTTACCTGGAGACTGCAGTGAAGCTTACGGGCCTTTAATTTCCTGAATCCTCCTTTAAGCCCTTCTTTGTAGATGTGGGTGACATTAGTCTTCTACCAGTCTTCTGGGATATCCCCTATCTGTATGATTTTTCAAAGACTGTGGAGAGTGACTTCCCAGGGATGTCAGACAGTTCTTTTAACCTTCTCAGATGGATATTGTCAGGGTCCATCAATTTGTACAAGTCAAGCTGCTGAAACAGTTCACGTATAAACTTACAGTAAAGATTACTCTTGTTCTGGATTGCTGTGTGATCTCTGAACGTGCAGAAACAATATCTCAGAGAGCCAAAGATAAAATGTATTTGTAGTCTTGTAATTAGTTAAGACTTTATTAATCTATAGCAAATTTCTCCTTCACTTGCTCTCTGCCCATGGTGATGGTTAGCTCACTATCAGACACAGCTCTTGGCTTCTGCTAGTGCATTGCATTGTATCTCAAGGTGGATAAGGCTCTTGTTCTTCTCTCCCAAGTTTTTGGGTTTTTTTTGTTTAATTCTAAAAATCAGATGGAATAAATTTCTTCTAGAGGTGCCTGGGCTTTGAGGGATGCAGCCAGTGTTTCATTATTACATTTGCTCTTACATGACTTTTTATGCCAATTAAAGAAGTATGTTCTTTTAAACACAGAGTTACACTTCTGAATGTAGTGTGAGAGTCTGACGTGTGATGGCTCCCTGTTGGCTTGTGTGGGAGATGATAATGGAAATCTTCACACTTATGTCTTGAGCCTGAGCTGGGATCTTCAGTCTTAACAGTCACAGACTGGGCCAGTGTGTACTGACCAATGAATTTAACAAGCTCAGGAGAACTAGATAAGAATATTCCATAGAATCATAGAATGATTGGGGTGGGAAGGGATGTTAAAGATCATCTAGATCCAACCTCCCTGCCATGGGAATGGACACCTCCCACTGGACCAGGTTGCTCAATGCCTCATCCAGCCTGGCCTTAAACACCTCCAGTGAGGGGGCATCCACAACTCTCTGGGCAACCTCTTCCAGGGTCTCAGCACCCTCACAGTAAAGAGCTTCTTTCTTAGATCCAGTCCTACCACTCACCTTTTTTCTTTCTTTTTCTCTGATAAACCTTACTGCACTGCATAAGTAAGAGAAAAAACCACAATGTCTTCAAGGACTCACAAAACATTACAAACCCGCGGATTTCAGTGGCCACAGTCAGCTTATACAACTATTCCCAGATCTAGACAGACATCATACGTGATGCTGGTAAACCAATAAAAATGCTCATTAATTAACTTCCACCAGAAACACTAGAGAAAATACAGGAAATGCACTTTGCTCATAGATTATCATCAGATGCTTCGAACCAAGGGAACTCCTCTGTACCCAAGTATTTTAGAATGGCCTAAAGAAAATTCAATTTCCCCTTTCCCTTGAAACTTTTTTGGAGACTACTTAAAAAACAAATAAATAACTGGTATATTACCTCTTTACCAGTGACTTTGTCACAAGATCTATTTAATTCTATTTTCCCCCAAACATCTCACGTTTGTCCATAATATTTCCAAATTTCCAACAATTCATTAAGGTCTGGATGCAATCCTAAATGAGCCATAGATTTTCACAAGGGTCAGAAATGGATTTTCATTAATGATTTGCAGTAGTTCAGCCAGTGGTGCTAAAAAATACATTGATGGCATGTAAGCAAATAGAGGTTTTACTAATGCATGGTTTAGGGGCTGCACAGGGTACTTCTAGGCTTACATAAGTTATTGGTAATGAAGTATTTCATGCCTCCAGTATATTTTACCCTGTAACTGGAGGTATTTGATACCTAGTAATTAGCTATGCTGAAGTTAGCACATCTGTTTTCAGAGGGCATAATATGTATGCGAAGCAAACATTATAGTAGAGATGAATTCTTTGAATTTTATTTCTCTAAGAAATATTTTACAGGACTTACAGCTGAAAGCCAGTCTCAGCTGCTACTGTGAAGTGATAGCAGCTCTATAATAAACTTATGATGCTGTCATAAGATGAAATATATAGATGTAGGCACACAGTTGTATTATGAATATTTGATTCTGTGTTTTTTCAAAGACTCACAGCTTGAATCATGGACTTTTGCTGGTTTCCTTTATAGTTTATGTGGGGGAAGGTTGATTCCACATCATACAAAAAAAAAATACCTGTGAAGGGGAAGAGAGATATTGAATGTCAAGCACAAGGTTTATAACAAATTGTAAAAGGAAGACAATCAAGAAAAAAGAAAAAATTGAGATACAGAGCATCTGAGAGTCACTCCATCAAGCACTAAAATAGACTTGTTCTTCTCCAGTTTGCTGGTTCAGGCTATGCGGTTTCAGGCTGCTGATCCCTGTACTCTGTCACACTTCCCAGGTCTTTGGCTCATCTGCTCATTTTTTTGTTGTTGTTCACAACAAAGAAATGTTCTCCATAGGACTGTAGTGATAAATGAGTAGAAACCAGGATATCCATCTTAGCTGTAATTATGACATTGCAACTTTGGAGGGATTTTTTGCTCAAAAATTCCCTAGAAAGTGTTTGTTCTTATTAACAAAGCTTCAAATGAAACTAGCAGTTCACAACACAAGGTCAATGAATCATCTCATACTACTTTGTGGAAAGAAGTACTCTCTAATGTAGGTGCTGATAGCATCCTAATAGTTTTCATCTGTGAATGTGGCATTGAATGCCCACTATCCTCTGCAAGTTAAGATTTAGCTTAGATGCAGAGAAAAAAAGTCATAGTCCTGTTTTCCTGTTAGTCATGGTTAACACTTGCCCAGCACAGAAGATGACTAAGCTGTGCAATATTGAAAGGTAACATGTACCTCAATAGTGTCTGGTGTTGCAAAAAAAATGGCTTTACAAGTGGAAGCATTTGTGAATTCCTGTAGTTAGCAGGAGTTTGAGCTGTCCACAAAGAAAAAGTGGAAGGATAATGGGAGCCTACACGCAGGCATGGCCAGTGTACCTCTAGTGGGACCAGAATCTTTGATGAAATAGGAACAACAATAATAAAGAAGGAATTGGTGTTGAGGGGCTGAGTACCATCCATCCTTTTTTTTACAGGGATAAGATGAAAAAGTTCAAGCTATTCTACTGCATCCTATTCCTCTTCTCTCATTTTTTTCATTTTCAATATGAGGTCTCCAGTGGATTTCCACATCCAGCATCTCTCTGACTTTGTAGAGCTTCCCCAGGTATATTGCCTGCAATAGTTTTCGATATATTGGTCCAGATAAGGGAATTACTTCGTGCCTCAAACCCTAAACTAGTAATAAAATAGGAGTACAGGAGTGGGAAAGCAATTTTTTCCCTTAATTATATCTGCTAACTCTTCTTCTAACCATCCTTTGTTTGTAGGCATAGCCATGAACTGGAGTTATGTCGGCAAGAAAAAAAAAATCTCTTAATTTAATTTAAAAAAAGGAAAGCTTTTTCCCTGATAAAATTATCTCCAAATATATGGCATGAATCTGCCTAAAGAGTACAATATAAATAGCAGCATGAGAGTGAGATAGGGAAACGTTGCAGCAGCAGCATCTTTCACTAAAGGGAAACATTGCCTTCCCTGCAATGGTTGTGACAGCAGTAGGACTGGCTTGGTTGGTCTGGAATTCATCCCTTGGTGTGTGAACAGAGAGATGGGGATGGAAACTTCTGAGTGAAGAAAACACATTCTTTAATTGAGCTGGGACTGAAAGTGAAGGAGTGAGCCTTCATGAGAACATCTTTTATTATCTCGCTCTGCATCAGGTGCAAGAAGTGACCTGGAGCACTTTGTCTTAGAAATGTTTTCCACTGTTGGCATGAGAGCAGGGAACAACACAGCACAGCAGTCAAGTTGCTAATGTGCATTGGCAGAGTATGCAAATGCTCTAAAAAGGAATTTTCATTTATTCATAGACACTGCTATCACTGTGGTAGGAATCAAAAATAATGATATCTGAATTGTTTACTTTTTACTGGGTAAATAAAAAGTATCAGTTTTTATTTATATTGTATTTATATTGGTATTATATTTATATGCTGGGGTTTTTAGATGAAATGATTTAAAAAGGTTTTAAGTGTTGTGTTCTAGCTGAAGAGACTTACTCAGTTCTCTGAAGAATATCCAAACTGAATGAGGCTCTTATTTATTGAGATGTTGCCATTTTTCTACTACTTCTAGCTACTTGGAGGCTTATTGTCTAAAGGAGGGTGTCAATTACTCAGGCTGGTTGTTCCAATTCCAGCATCGTTTCCTTACTCTGAGAACAAGTCTGGAATTTGCAAGACAGAAAAAAAGGAGGAGGATTGATGTAGCTCAAGCTAGACAAGAAGAAATTAAAGCTTGACTATTTTGAAAGATGGATGCCTCCCAGCAGGAGCTCAGAGAAGAACTGCATGTAAGAATAGAAAGTGGGGACAGGTTGCTGGGAAACGGATTAATGAGCTGGAAGATAAATTGAGAGGAAAAATTAAACAGCATATAGAGCCTGCCTTTGGTGTCACAAAGACTGATGTCCAGTTCCCTGTGAGTGAAGAAGCTGTGAGTAAAGCTTCCATCTTAAATGCTTAGTTTCCAGACCAGAATGTGTTCTGTGAGTGCACGTGGTGGTGAGGCAGGTTGAGGTACATCATGCTGTGTGATCTCCTTGCCTGCTGAAGGTAGATTCAAGACCTGCTGCAGTGCATGGGTAATGACACTAACAGCATGACATTGGAGAAAGGTGGAGTAAGGTCTTCAACTGAAAATGTTTACTAATAATGTGCTTGGTTAAATTGTGCTTTAAATACTTTAAATGTGGTTAAATACTTGCTTTGATGCAAGTATTTACTTTTCTTGAACAGATGGGAACTGTAATGTTCTCTGGTGTGTTCTGAAGAGAGAAAAAACTTCAATTGATTTCTATGTTTATCTGTAAAAATGAATGGAATACCTGACTGACTGCTTTTGAAAACAGACTATTAAAAGGCTGTGCATGATGTACATGCATTGGTACAGGATCAATTTGTTATCTTTTTATAGTCTGTGCTCTTGGGACTGAGGTTAAGTCAGCCTTAGTTAGATAGCTTAGAGGAAATACTGTCACAAAAATCCTTTTTTTTGTTAGAGTAATGGGGTGGCATGTCATGAACAAGGCAGTGATGAGACTTGTATGCAAAAAGAACATTTTGGATATGCATGGGAGATCTGCTGTGGATACTTAGACAAAAGAAGAACATGTCCCATTTGCACAGACAACAGGGGAAAAAGCAGATTATGGAAATGGGTCATGCTTGGCAACAGTATGTAATGCCTGAGGGAGTATCCAAGAAATGTCTAAGAGCTGGAAATGTAATGACATGGTTATGGATGGAGCAGCTCTGCTCATCCATTGGAGCAGAAAGCACATCCATCACTTCTCAGGAGCAGGAGAAGACAGTTGCAACAGGAACTGAAGGAAATTAAGAGTTACACACTGTGTAAAATTCTGCTGTGCTGTTAAGTCCTCTTGAACACATTTCCCAGCAAACAAGTTGCAGACTGATTTTTTTTTTGTAAAAAGTCATGTGCATCGATTAAGCTTTTAGTTACAGGTGCAAATTTAGAGTTAATCTGTTTTAGTTCAGTAGAGTTGCTTGACATTTCTACTAAGGTGACTGAAGCAAAGCTGCTCTGCATGTTATAAATTTGAATGCAGAAGAGGGCAGTTGTGTGAAACGATGCTCTTGTCAGAGCATGAGAACAAGAATGTTAACAGGAAGGAGGTCAGCCTTCTCAATTTATAAAAATTAAGTTTTCTAAACTTCTGCCCTTTAACCCAAGTGAAGACTAACATGGGATTGAATTTTACAGGCTGTGTAAGTGGGAAGATGAAGAAAGCAGCCCAGCTGGAATCAAGATGAGGTGGCTCGTGGTGAGATACTGGAACAGGTTGCTCAGAGAGGTTGTGAATGTAACCACTCTGGAAGTGTTTAAGGCCAGGTGGGATGAGGCACTGAGCAGCCTGGTCTAGTGAAAGATGTCCCTGCCCATGGCAGGGGAGGTTGGAACTATATAACCTTTAAGGTCCTTTCCAACTCACACCATTCTATGATTCTGTGATACTGGTTTTTACTGGTTTTTGGCCTGAATCTGATTGCACTGACATATAGGTACATAAGTTATAAGGGTCTAGATATGGAAATACCATAGAATGCTATATGCAAAAGTGAGGTGGTTGACTTAGTTGTGTTGGAAACTATGTAGACCATATGGATCTAGTATGAAAACAAAGGAAGGAGAGGAAGCATTACCTGAAACATGGTATTTTTAGACAATATGGAATATTTTGCTGCTCTGTTTCCTCATCTTCCAGGTGAGAGAAGGAGGGAAAGCATAGGGAATTTTGTTTAACGTATGAAGTTAACTTGAGTAATTTTAGGTTCTGTATAGCCACTTGTCAAAATGAACTCTCTTTTTCTTGAGAGTTGATGAAGTATTCTAATTGCAACTCAAGTTGGACAGTGCTTAAAAGGTTGGCATTGAAAATGCAAAAGTTCTTTTTACAGATTTAGCTTCCCTGGTCTCTTTCTGTAATCTAACAAAAGGATGGAGAGAGACAGCATCAGATTTTACAGGGTGCTCTCAGATTCTTACTTTTCTTACTGTCTGCTAAGTTATGAACAGCCATATGCCTGGCGAAGCATCTGGTTAATCTTTAATTCTGTAGTGAATAAATTCTCCTGCCTTTAGCGCTGATGTGAAATAATGGGGATGACCTTTCATTTCAGACCCTAGTCTGGTGGGATAAAGTGAAGCATAATGCTCTTTTCACAGTGCTAGAAGGTTCTCTGTTTAATGTTATCAAGAGCACAATGGAATCTCATGTCTCATTATTATTGAGCAGTTTCATGGATTTCATTAGAGGTATTTAGAACAATAACTTGAGATGTTCATTGTAGAAGATCTTGTATAGCATCCTGATAAAGCTTTTTGACAGAGAGTCCCTATAAAGCATCTCAAGGCTTATTATTAGGAAGCCCACTTGTTTGTGGTCAGGTAATTGCACCAGTTTTTCCTCACTCTATCAAATATAGAAGTCCAAAAAATCACTTCTGTCCTTTGATTGTTTCTGTTGTGGTTTTTTTTTTTTTTTTTTTTACTTTTCTTCGTCCCCCTCTAGTATAGTCCTGTGATTAATAAGATATTCACTTTGAATCAGATGTAAAAAAGAAGTTAAGAAGAAGCTAAATTTGCAGGTATAATTCAGAGCTCTGAATTCTCAGCTCTCTCATTATGAAAATGAAAGTCTCCCAATGCAGACTTTGGAGATGTGGTATTAGGAATAACTTTACTTGAAGAATATGAGAGACATGCTCAAAGGACATGGCATTATATTAGGAGAGTATGTGGAAACACTATCAGAGGATCAGAAATGTAAACTAGAAACTTCTCTTGAACTTACATGACAAGCTTCAAAAATGTGAAGCTTTTATAGAGGATTTTCTTGAAAATTAGTCTTGAACTTGCAGAGGATTTAAATATGAACTTGTTGCATTTTCGTGGTACTGTTAGGCAAGAACTTTTCACTCCTACTAATCTGGATTTTTTCCTGGATTTTCTCTTTGCATTTATTTGCTGACACTGTGATTTGTAGAAGAGACCACTTTCACTTGTATTTTTTCAGCCAACTTTGCTTAATCCTATGTCATGCATCATAAATCAGTTTTAATTTTACTTGGTGTTGCTACTCTTACCTATATCTTAGATGTATATCATGATTTTGGTACCATCAAGTTCCACCTTTCTTCCACTGGCAAGGATATCTCCCACCAGACCAGGTTAGTCACAAAGGTATCTTAAACATATAAAGCTCCTTTCCCATTGCTTTCAGGGAAGCCAAAATGTCCGATGTCTATGGAAGCTTACTGAAACCACCAGAGAAAGTTGTCATAAAACATTTGCTTTGCTTTCTTCTGCTTTAAATGGCTGTTAAATAGAATTTTCCAGAGAGAGTTGGATATTTGAGAAGAAAAAAGGACAGTGAAGATTTTCTTCCCTATAAGGTAGTTTTTGTATATGTACTCCATGAGCATATATAGAGGTGCATGGTACTCAATCCTTAATCCCCCAAGTGGTCCATTATGAATGAAAGTTATAAGGAAGCAGCAATTATTTAGTAAGAAGCGTTAGTATTTCCCAGTAATTTGGCAGTGATTTCAAAAGAAAGTAAGTTTCCATCAGGTGGTTTACTGATAAGACATTGATAATTGAATGTTCTCATTTATGAACGTTTCCATTTGTTTGAATGCCAAAACTGTAGTGAGATGGAATTTGTTACTAAACTGCCTCTAACTTTTCTGTCATTTTGGGAAGCCAGTGGCGAGATTCCTCATTAATTCAAATAGGAATTGGGTTGATGTAAAAATTATTTGGCTTTAAGACCTATTTCTGCCTTGTTTTTACCAGCACATACAGTTGTGCATTTTTTCCACAGTTTTAATTGAAAAACACATGATTTAGAGAGAGAAACTCTAAGCATTCTGTGGTTGGGAGATGAGAGTTCTGTTCTTCAGCATTTAGTGAGCAGAATTTCTTTCTATCTGAGGAGACTAATTTGTCACCTGTGAAGACGTTTTAACTGTAGTAATAATCAGCTTTTCATTCTATTTAATTTTTATTTCTTTACAAGGAAGGAAAGATAACCACGTGCCTCTTAAAATTATAAAGTGGAAAGCAAAGAATGGGAAGACAGATGGAGAGTGTTAGGAGGGGGTTAGGATGGGCATTTCAAGTCTTGGGTCCTTTTTAAATTCTGTAAACTGACTTCTGCTTTATTGGTTTCTGAATGGAAAAACAATTGTGCTCTGCAGGAGTCTGTCCTAATCTAATCTAATCTAATCTATGCACAGCCTTGGAGTTACAACACTCAGGTTTCAAATGAATCCAGAAATTGAACCAAAATCATATCTATCTTTAATGAAAGTATAAATTACATTCATTCTGTTGTGGAGAGAAGGGAGAATTCCATGATGTGGGTAGTCCAATGTCTGTGCAACAAACTAGAGTTCTAATTTATAAAAGAGTCATGATTTTAGAGAAGAAATATTTATCATCCCAGATGGGAAAAGTTCTCAGAAAATGATTTTAGAGTCATGAGATTACCACTCAGAGAAGAATTACTTTCTTCCCAACATACCTTCAGTTGTAATTCAGTTAAATATGTGGATATACACCACTGATAACTTAACACCTTCCTTCTGTATCTTTACTATGCTGAAAAAAGGCTTTAATACTTCAGTGAACTGTCTGTCTCTCTGGTTTGACACCTCCATTGGTCTTTGCAGGTGTCTGTAGTAGGTTCCATGGAATGATAAAAGGATTAAGGTTTTAAGCCATCTGGTGATCTAAGTCCTTCTAGCATTAAAAATTCTAATAGACATCTCAGTGCTTCCATTTACTTGAAAAGTGCTTACAAATATTTCTCCTAATATTTTGGGATGTGATTTAGTGTGAAGCCTATTTATTTAAGCTTGTTCCATGTTCTGGTTTCATCAACAGCATTTTGAGTACTCTACCGTTTACTAAAACATCGAAATCTGGATCTTTTAACAGCATCCTTTTCAGGATCCGGGCTTGATTCACAGCAAGGTCTAGATTTCCTACACTACAGTGTGATGGAAATGAAATGAAGGTTGAGCTTTTTACACTGCAGTTCATACAATTGCTTTAATAAGCAAAATGCGCTCAATGTGACTGGAGCAGTCATCTCACAAGTGGCTGAAAATGTAGTTGTGAAATTATCCACTCCTTCAGAGTGGGTCTCACTTGCATCGCTTCTGAGAGCTTGTGAATGTCTCCTAGGTAATACCCAGGCAACAGCTCCCACCATATTTTTGGCATGGAACAATTCCTTATGGGTTGCAGTTTTGTAGGAAAGCATTTTAAGCATTTCTAAACATAAAATAGTCACTACTGGCTCAGAATCACAGAATTGTAGGGCTGGAAAGGATCTTCGGAGATCATCTAGTCGAGTCTCCTGCCCAAGCAAGCTGGACAGGAGCTCATCCAGGAGAGTTTTAAGTATCTCCAAAGGAGGAGACTCCACAGCCTCTGTGACACCCTCAACGCTCAATGCTATAGGTGTCTGTCAACTCTATTTCTGTTTTATATGTGTTTATAGAAAGATTGTGTAATCTAAATCTAAAAACTGTGTAATCCTGAAACTGCATTCCAAATGAGAGCACCTGTATGCCTCTTTATCCTGATAAATTGAGCCCAGATGGCCATCTCAGTCATTGTTATCTACACTGTAGAGGTCTAATTATTGGCAAGATGAGTCCCACCTTTGGCAGGGCAAAGTCAGAAACCCCCAGACCTTACCTCATTCCTGATTTGAATATGCAAACTTTCTTTTCAGCTGAAAAGGCTATGAAGAAGCCTCATAGTATATAAATTGTGAAGTAATTTATTGTGGTGCCACATGGCACTTCTGTCAAAATGGGCATCTCACAATGTGTTTTACAGAAGATTAACCTTGAATTCAATTATTAAGGCTTTTTAACCGCTGTGCAAGAGGTCCTTGAAGTAGCTTTGATGTGAGAGCCACTGACCACAGTGCCACACCAGTAAAAGTTTCTTAGGCCTGTATCCACAAGGACCATTACCTGCAGCACACCCAGGAATGTTATCAAAACTCAAAATAACAATTAGAGCCTACTTTCAGAAATGGTGGTCATACTTCTTCATAAATGAAGTGGGGTGCTTGACTGCGTGAAGTTCAACAGCAGCTCTGATTGATGAAGTGAGGAGCAACGTTGTGGGTAAAACCCAGATGCAGTGGAGATCCTGGCTGACCTTTAGAAAATAAATTACTGATAGATTTTCCTTGCTTTACTACAGCTAGTTAAATCATCACTACTATCAGCTGCTGTGTTCTATATCTAGAATCCACCTTACTTTTCCTTAAAACTGATTGAGTCCTAACCTGAGGCATTTGAAGAAAGCCAACAGGAAATTTTCATTCCCTCTTTTAAAATCCAAAAGAAACGACAATCCTGTCAGATACACAAAGTTTTTTCCACCTTTATATATAAAATTCAGCCAGGTTTTTGTTTTGTGGGAGGATTTTTTCTAATCTAAATTGGCTGTTCAGTATCTTTTTCTGCCCTCAGGATTTTAATCAGAAGAGAGAGTATTTTCATTTTAGGCTTTAGGATACCATTCGTATCAAAAGACAGTATGTCTGTTTGCTGTAATTAGGAAAAGAGGGCCTTGGGCTGGGATTTACATGCAGCTCCTGGGTGACTGTCAAAATCAATCCATAGCTTTTGTAATCCCTTTTCTTTAGGAAATATTTAAAGCACCCCTGCTTAACGCTTCTGTTGGCCACTCAGTATTTTCTCTGGGCTCAGTAGTTAACAGTGATGTCTAAAGGGAAGGGATAGGCCTGTGTAGGGCACATTACTACTCTGAATTTTATACAGCACCGAAATATCAGAAAAAGTGGTTTAGAAAAATATATTGGAAATATGAATGGTGTGATTTGTGGATTTTTTTCTATTTCTAGCTGGGATAATCCTGGGGCATATTCTGTTTTCTCAAGCTCCCTTTTATTGGTCTGGAATTTGTATGTGCTCATTAGCAGTGAACTGCAATATGAATTGGGCTTCATTTCTTTTGGCCTCAGGTTTGTTTTTTTTTTGGACTACCTCTACTTTTTATAGATTTATAAATATCTCAACCCATTTTAGTAAAACTGCAAGATCACTAGCAAGGGCATTGCCCAGTTCCTCCTTCCTCTTCTAGTGCATCTGAAGTTTTAACAGTCTCTGAGAAGCCTTTCTCTCCAGAATACGTCATCTTTTTTTGCTCAGGATGCCCTAATTTTCCTCAAAAAAGAATATAAAAACTTCTGCTTTCATCGGGGCAGGGGTCCTGCCTGACTTCTCCAGGAAAGATCAGTACCTTATGAAAGAATCCAAGAAATTAGACATTAAAAAGGAGCTTTAAAATACATTGATTTGATGAATTTATCCTAGCCATTGATCCAAACAATGTAATTTTGCTTTAGCAAGCAGCATTCTCATATATGAAATAGTCTTTTTCATGGTTTTATCAGCCTTACACAGTCATTAACTCTATTTTATGTTAAAGCATAATAGGTACTTACTGATTTTCTCTCGAGACTCATATAAATTGCAGCATGAAAGTCAAAATTTTGATAAAAATGCAAATATAGGACCTACACAGTCTATTTATAGTAGAAGGTTTTTAACTCATTAGTCCCCTGTGCAATAAATCTTCATCTGCTCCATTTGCTACATACAAAGAGTATTCTCCATCTGTTGAAAACAAGTGTAAATAATGTTGGAGAATGCAAAAGCTGACATAGATTAAGTGACCTTTCTAAATAAAAGGAACAATAATTGTAAATTAAAGTTTCAATTACCCAACATTCCTATGGATCAATATCTACAGATGAGACTCTTGTTGTGGTAATAAATATTAATGAAAATGTGCTATGTACATGAGGAGTTCTCTTCTTTTAGTCTCCTGAATATTTATTTATTTGCATTTTCCCCCACTTTGAATAAAATTTCTTACTTGGATATGAGGTTCTGTCCCCAAAATGGAAGCTTCTTTTTCTTATTTTCATTTCTGTTGATGTGCCCTTGATGTCTCTCCATTCTTCATCCTGCCCTCACCAGTGCTCACTTTCTCTTTCCCCTGTGTCTCATTGCTCGAAAGACTAATGCTATCCATTTATATTCTGCTCTCTGCTGCTGTTTACATTTCTGATTTTCTCCCTTTCTGTTTCCACCGCATGCTCTTCATATTAAATCATTTCCCTTTGTTTTATTTCTCCACTCTGAACTTTGATCTCTTATGTACACCTGGAATGAAATAAACTCTCTTCATTCAGACCCTTTCTGAGAACTCATCTCCTGCGAGTGATTGATAGTAATAAGCCATGCAAATGATTCCGTGTATTCCTAAAATGATTTACAGTTTGAGATAAAGTTATCTTTAGCCCTGTAATGTCTTCTGTGTCTGTCTTGTATGTGATTACAGCTGCCTTGAGGCAGTGTTCCTGTCTTTGTTTCTTTTGTATGCAGCCCAGAGTGTGTTACTATCACTGAACAAGTCACAGAATCATAGAATATCTTGAATTGGAAGCTACCCCTCGCAGTGAGCAGGGACATTCTGCACTAGATCACATTACTTAGAGCCTCAGCAAGCCTTGAATGTCTCTAGGGATGGAGTCTTCACCACCTCTCTGGGCAACCTGTGGCAGTGCCTTGCCACCTTCAGGGGGAAGAACATCTTCCTAATGTCAAATCTAACCCTGCTGTTCTCTAGTTCAAATCCATTGCCCCTTGTCCTGTAGCTACATGCTCCCACAGTAATCCTGGGAGGTCCCTTCAGGTACTGGTAGGCCATTATAGGGTCCACCTGGAGCCTTCTCCTATGCCAGTACCCCCAAGTCCTTTTCTTCAGGGTTGCTATCATGTCATCCCTCTGTACTGATAATGAGGATTGCCCTGACCCAAGTGCAGCACCCTGCACTCATCCTTGTTGAGCTTCATGGGGTTTGCTTTGGCCCACCTCTTCAGCCTGTCTGGGTCCCTCTGGAGGGCATCCCTTCTCTCTGACTTGTCACCTGCACTGCTCAGCTTGATACTGTCTGCAGAGTTACTGAGGGTGCATTAAATGTAATTTATTAGATGTCATGTTATTGACAGCTAATAGATGGGATATTTTCCTTCTCAGGTTTCTTAATTTGAACCTACGTCATAAGTGATTCCTTTCTTTGATTATTTTAAGATTATCTTACAGCTGTCTTGATTCTCAGGCCAGTGGAAACAAACTATATATTTTTTGGCAGAAGCATTTTAGATAAAGTTTGCTGTTAGCATGACTCCTGAATCTTTGGAATATTTTAGAAGAGACATTTTGACGGATTTCTAAATGAAATGCAATGAATGATAAGCTGTGTTTGCTTCACAAAATGACTGACATGCAATCCAGAATTTCTTCATAGTTGTGTGGTTACTGTTTTTGATTTTAATATGAAATTCAGACCATCTCTATCAATTTGATTAATGGGGTAATACTACTTGGGAGATTTAAAAGAAAAATTAAATGTTGATAAAGATTGTGTTTGCATAGGAAGCTGATAGTATATTCAGTTATTGTTGAAGAACTGGGAAGTTTGGTCTCTTGCAAATGTGAGCTCGGTTCTTTGTGTTACAACTTTAAAGCATACTTGTCATTTAAATATTTGTGCTGGTCTCCATTCTCTAAGACTTCACACTGAAATCTTAATCTCTGCAGGGGCGAAGAACTTTGTTACATAAACTAATTGGTTGTGAAGAAAGGAAAAGGGCAAAAAATTGACAGAAGAATAAGCAGAAATGCCATTCTTTGAAATCCACTTATTAGATCAGTTCTGAAAACATTATATCTACAATATTAATATGCAAAAAGCAAGCCAGCCTTTTAAAATTGAACATCTAATTTTCTTTTTGCATAAATATGTAATATTTTAATTATATTTGACTATTGTGGTTAAAAAAAAATACTTTCCATTTTATAAGCAAACTTTCTGTATGGGTAAAGTAAAAGAAAGCAATTGCAGAGGGAGACAGCAGTTCTTAATACAAAGTGTAGTTTAGGTGATGTACTTTTAACTGTAGAAAAAAAGAAGGAACATTCAGATTAGTCTGTAAAGGCAGGGCAAAATAAGGTATACAACAGGAGGAATGGTAGAACTTCAGAATCTGTCTGGTTTAAATATGGCTTTTTCTGGAGGCAGTGGTTACAGTACCAAGAGGTACTACTCCTCAGTGATCCAAGTCTCTACATTGTCCTTCTTTTCTGTGAATCCTCTTAGGTATTCTGACAGTGTTCTTTTAAAATACAGCCTGTTTTCTCTCTGAGGCAGATCAGTCTGGCCATCATGACACTGTAGTCATCCGAAAGGGCTTATTTTCACAAATGGAGAAAAGCAGTACAGGTGGGAAGGCAGAGATGACCAAACTATACACTTATTTGAAGAGGACCAAATATAGGCACTTGTAATTAATTAATTTAGTATTCTTTTGTTTTCATACCGTGCTATGATAGCAAATGTTATTTATCTGTGAAAACAATGTTTTGTGAAAATTTTGATGGACATTAGTTACTATTTTGTAGTATATGCTGACATGAAGTGCTTCTCTGTGGGAGAGGGAATCCTCTATGCCAGAGTGTGTGGGCACATGCACGTATCTATGAATGTGTGTTTCTGTGTGGAGCACTGTCTTCTTACCAGGACAAGAGGAGCTTTGATTGTGAAAACCTAGAATTTCAGACCTGTTCACAGCTGCCAAGCTGAAGGATGGAAAATTTTAGAGGTCTGAGACCACAGAACTAATCTCATGCGACAGTACTAGAGCCTACTGAGCCCAGAAGTTCCCTCCCTCATTGCTGTCACTCCTCCAGCTCTCCACTTGAGAACTACAAGACTTGAACACTACTAAGCTGTTAAGATTCATGTCACAAAAGACTTCAACTTTTAGGGAACAGCATCATCTTCAGTGCTGTCTCACCTTCCATTTCTTTGAGGACTTGATTAATTTAAACTTGTCTGAATCTCCTCACAGAGTTTGTGGTTTTAATTACCTTGCTTTCAAGAAGATTGGCTTGTTGTTTCAGTGCTTCCATAAATTATTATGGAAAGTGAGGCATCTCAAATGTCATAAATTGCTTGTTTTATCATCAGTTTTCTCTAAATAAATTGACAGTTTTAGAAATTTCAGTACTTACAGCCCTACTCACAGTTAAGACCGTGAACAGGCCCAGTGAGATTCATGACCATCTTTGAATAATAATGTATTGAACCGAAAGAATGAAAATGGCAAATGCTGTGCTGTTGTTAAAGTGTTGATGCACCAGAGGCATATAAAGTTGTGGCTGAAAAAAGGCTTTGAATGGAAAACAGTGTAGACAGATACAAATGCAGCTTTAAAAGAGCAAAGTAGATGCCCTGGAAACAGAGCAGATTTAATATATACCTCCTGAAATGAAAATTGAATCCCTCCCCTTCACACTGATATTTTGCTCATGTCCCCTTTAGAAAATGGCAACTACAAGTTAAGGCTTTAAACCAGAAAATTCCATCCCTCTCTTTCTCCTCACTGGTATTTTCCTTGTGTGCATTTTCTCCATCTTAGACTTAAAAGTTTCTGCATTCTTGATGAAATCTAAGTTGTGTGGTATAGCATTAAAATGATATTGTTTTATTTGTATCATCTTATGCTTTGACAAATTACGAGTCCGTTGCTTCTGTGCTTTCATTCATTTCTTGCAGTAGCTGCTACAATATTGGCTGTCACCTCCCATGCCTATTGGCTGGAGGGCTTTCATTCAATGTTTTGAATGTGTACTAGGGTGGTGAGGCACTGGCACAGGTTGCTAAGAGAGGTGTGGAAGCCCCATCCCTGGAGACATTCAAGGCCAGGTTTGCTGAGGCTCTGAGCAAACTAACCTGATCTAATGCAGAATGGCCCAGCTCACTGCAGGGAGGTTAGAATAGCTGACCTTTAAAAGTCCCAACTCTATGATTCCATGATTGGTACTATCAGACTTTAAATCTGAAATATTTTCTCTGGATGAAGCATAGGTGTTGCATTTGTCTCATGGTGTGGGTTTCCATCTTCTTGGTCCTGTGTAAGAATCTGTTCTGCAGAGAAGCTGTCAATGTGCTGGCTGTGATGCCATCTATATGTTGATTTTCACTTGCTCTTTGTGCTTTCTTTATTATATAGATAAAATCAGGTGCAGAAATATGTGGAATTATATTACTTTTCTTGGTGTATAGTATTTGACTGTAAGGAATCTTTTTTTTTTTTTTTGCTTTTTTGTGGCTAGCTATTGGTACAGCAAAGGCAAAAATAACGTTGAGTACAAATATGTTTTAATGTAGCAGTGCATCAGATTCTCCTATTGTACCTTTATATCTGAGTGATTTCTTTTTCCTGTTTCTGTCTATGATGTTCTACATTTTTTATGTCCGAATGCAGCAGTGTAATGATTGAGAGGTTTTTCTTCTAAAGCAAGTGATGAATGTGGCTTTATACAGGAATTTAAATGCAACAGCAAAATGAAAATAGATTAGTTTGTCATTAAGTAATTTTGAGTTTCTTACTAACTTGGATAAATGCAGCAAAGTATATTTTAGACATCTCATTAGTTAAGTTGATTCCAATGGAGTTGTACATTGTTAAATACAATAATACATAACATTAGACCCGTAATTGGATAATACAGTACAGAACAAACTGGAATTGATTTCTTTGAGGGTTTTTTCCCCACACTTTTTCTTTTAAGTGCAAATGCAACTATGAGATAAATCTCTCTCATTAACCAGTGGCTGCTCTAAGTCTGCTACAGCCATATAATCCAGCCAGCAGATAGCCACCAGTAGTAGGTAATAATTTTGTTTTAAGATATTATTCTTACTAGATTCATATCTTGCACCTTGTCATCCTTCCACAATCCTGCATTTCATCAGGTTGTGTTTTTGGAGTTCGTTTGCTGTGAAACACATCCCAGTACTGCCAAACATTTCCCACTACTTTCTGCTTTTATGCTGTATTATTCTCATAGTATCTTCATGAGTTTACAGGCATTGTGGTGGTGAAACCTTGAAAAGCTGAAACACTTTGAATTCAACAAAAGTGAACTAAAGAATTTTAAATTTATCATTTCAATCCAACAGTTGGATTAAATCCTTATTTTGAGAAAGTCACAGTGTAGTATCACCATGAACCATTTTATATGTCACAATTGATTTAAGCCAATATCAACCCTTTAAGCAGGAAGAAGGAATAGTGGGAACCTACTTTATTCGTGGGCTGTATTTTTTACTAGAATTTATGTTACCTTTATTGTGTTATTTTACTTCTCTGTGGATGCTTTTGGACTTGCACACTCCTGTAGTCATGCCCAGTCAGATCTCTGTCTAGAAGGCAGAATCCTAAGAAGCATCGAATAGGAATTGGGCTGCATGGGCTTCTTGCAAACGGTGTGCAGTGTTTACTTTGAAATTGGTACATTTAAACACTTCCTGGTAATTTTTGTTAGTAAATTTTGAAAGCTACAGTCTAAATTGTCCTCTGCAAACACATGCCATCAGGCTACTAATGTTTTAAAATTTAGCCTTCTGACAAAGAGAAACTGAGAGTAAGTCCAGTTCCAGGCAATGCTGCTTGTCTTACTGAAAATATTCTGTTGATCATCAGATGATTGACCACCCCTAGTCCCTTTTTGATTCTTAAACCAAAGGAGACTCACTTTCTTCTATGCATTTATCATCACAAATTATCATCACCACCCCTAGTCCCTTTTTGATTCTTAAACCAAAGGAGACTCACTTTCTTCTATGCATTTATCATCACAGATTAATAATAGCTGGTAAGGTCCCTTGAACATCTTTTCCCTCTTTCTTTAAATATAATTAGGGAAGAAGTTGTCTTTTCGAGGTTGCCCATACCACTGAGGGAGATTGGTTTTTAAGGAGCTGACAGGTTGGTTGGTGGTTGCTGTTGTCTCCTGGGAAGTGGCTTTATTCAGGATCAGTTCAGAGCAATCAACTTTTTGGACCTGAGGAGCACAAATACATCTATATGTTTGCAGGAGGACAGGGGGTGATGGCAAAACCTACTTCAAACTAACTCCGTCATCTGTCACCAGCTTGAGTCAAAGACGGATTGTGAACTCCACCTCACTCCTGATCTCAGTGACCAGTGGAAGCTCTTGCCTTTGCCCCAGCCCCTTGATCTCAAAGCTATGGAAGACTTTGGGAGGGCTTTGACTTGCAGTTTATAAGTTATGGATGATTCAGATGTCACAAAGCAGATGCTTACACAGGTCCTGTGGGAATGTTTCTACATGCATTCCCAAGTTTCCATTTCTAGGAGGATTTTCATTTGCTCAGTTCTATGACACTTTGCCCATGGTAATGTAGTGCAAACACCCAAGCCAAACTGGCTTCCTACAGGCATCTGCATTTATTACAGGAACAAGTCACACTTCCTACAGTGTGTGATTATTTGGGGTCTTGCCCTTTTTGGAAGCCTGCCAGCGCTCTTCCTTGCCTTGGATGACAGTTGGCTCATTTAAAGGATCTAGTAAAATGACAGACTAGGGACACTTTATAGGGGTGATAAAAACAATTAACTGGTGCTGGTAGTAAATTCTCTTTTGTCATATTTTACACTGTAACCTTGAGAGATGTGAAAAATGGCCTAAGAAGGATCTTCTAATGTGTGTGTATGTGTGTGTACACAGATGATTTCACTTTCGTCAAGAATATGAGGGGCATACTACAAAACTTAATATAGAGATACTATTTGATAGGATTCAGACATTTGTCAGGATTCAGCCATCCAGTGAAGACAGGATTGAATGGTATTTCAAGTTGTTGAATCTTCCCAAGATGACATAAAGTTCAGCTGATCTCACGCTTCATATAAAATTAGAAAATGTGCTGAATTACTAAAATTTTGAAGCTTAATTCAAAAGCATGAACAAAATGCAAAGAATCATAGAGTTGCAAGGGACCTTCAAAGGCCATGTTGTCCAACACCCCTGCAGTGAGCAGGGGCATCCTGCACTAGACCAGGTTGCTCAGAGCCTCATCAGGCCTGGCTTTGAAATGCAAATCAGTCCAAACTACATAGAAGTCCTCACCTTATTTATGCTCCTTTGTAAATGTGTGAACCCACAATACAGTTCACAGTGTGTGCAGAAACACAAATATATAACTTTGTGATATGATTTAATGATGGTTGGCTTTATAATTTCTATGTCTGTATGTTTCTAGAAATAAGAATTAAGAAATTCAAAGTGATTCGGTCAACAAATTAGCTAAAAGAAAGGGAGAAACTAAGCAGGAGTATGCAGTCTTCACAGTGGTGCAGAGGAAACAATGGACAGCATAGTGTAAGAAGTGACCAGTGTATGATACAAGAATTAATGAGCAGGAAATGTGGTAGCATAGTGATACGGTGCAAAAGGGTGAATATGGAAAGAATGATGCAAAAAGAAGATACATTGTTTGGCAAGAGAGAAATTACACAATGATCTATGAAATTAGAGAGGAAAGATATATATGATGGAGTGAAATTGGATTTAATGAGGTAGAAGAAAGGTGATTAGAGACAGAAGAAAAATAGTATTTAGTGATGAGAAAATCCTATTAAATTATCCAGTAAATCTTCTTGCCACTCAAGGATTTCCCTTCTTCCTTCTCCTTCTCCCCAGGATGTTTTCCAAGATAGTTGCCCCGATATGTAACCATCAGAAATAACACTTATCTTATGAAGAACTTCACCATCCATCCAGGAAAATGACACAAGTGTGTTCCTGCATGTAGTTGGGACTGTAGTCTACGTGGCAAGTTGATGCTTGGCCAATCTCATGTTATAAGTGACTGAGTGAACTTATTTTAAGGACTCTCTTTTTAGGATATGTTTTTGGGATTTTTCTTTTAAGGAAGATTGTATCTGCTCATTTTATCAGATACTGCATATGAAATAACAATCTTTTCAATTATCTCCACTGTGTAGGTTAAATATCTGGACTTTATACTGTTCCCTTGCTTTTAACATTGTTCAGTTCCATATTACAGCATTTTTAAACATCCCAGCGAAGTAGATAGGAACAGCAATATAGTAGCAGATGGTTTTCCATTAGGAAATGATCAATTTATCTGAATGATGCTCAAAAGGTGAAGTGCACAGTATTTGTGCAGTCTCTTTGCTTTCATTTTTTCAGTGAATAAACAGGAAAATTCAATACTTCATATCTGAGAACCACTCTGACAATCCATTAAAACAACTTCAAATATGGCTGCTATTGCATTCTCACTGTGTGACCTTTCTGCCTTGATGCCATGTCATTGAGACCTCATTTAGCAAGAATTTGCATATTTGTTAAAATTAGGTGTGTTTGGACAGCAGGGTGGAAATGCCAGCAAAAATGGCAGATTTTACACAAATAGTAGTTTAACAAAGACTTCAGGGAAAATTCACAGGACTCTCTTCAAGCCAGTGAGCTAAAAGAGATGGAGGGGTGTGATGGAGGGTTATCCTGACAAAAATAGTACAACTAAACTACAAAGTTTAGCTGTTTATTTTGCATAAAGTTGTGATGTTACAGTAGATATAATGCATGCACTAAAGCATCAGACTTAAGGAGGGGTTTTTTATAACATGAAAGGCAGCTGATTTGGAAAGTGTCCTAATGTCTCATTTAACCCTGCCCTGCCTTAGTTCAAAACCATTGCCTTTCCTCCCATTGCTCCCTGCTCTGGCAACTACACCCTCTTCAGCTTTCCTGGAGCCTCTTCGGGTACTGGGAGGCCTGTATGAGGGACTGAACAGCCCCAACTCTCTCATCCTGTCTTCATAGGAGAGGTGTTATAGCCCCCTGATCATCCTCATGGCCCTTCTCTGGATGCTTTCCAACAGGTCCATGTCCCTCTAGTGCTAAGGACTCCAGAGTTGAATTCTGTTCTGCACTTAGGGCCTCTTGACAGCAGTGCAGAGAGGCAGAATCACCTCTCTTGATTGGCTGGTCATGGTTCTTCTGATGCAGCCCAGGATACGACTTGCCAAAGTATGTCTGAAGTATGTTTCAAAACTTCTCTGGTCTATGGGATAGGCCTGATGTTGCTCAGGGAAGTCTTCATGACATGGAAGGTGCTCAAATCATAACTGAGCCAAGCCACTTTCCTGTAGTCTGATAACCCTTTCTCCATGAATTTATGCCGCTCACCTTTTGTCATGCTGAAGATGCAGTTGGCAGCATTGTAGAGAAGCAGAATTGTTAACTTTTTTTTAAACAAAGGAGTTTGTTTAAACTCAAAGGAGTTTGTACCAGGAGTTTGGAAATATTTGAGTATGAAGTAAGAGCTTTCTTAGGGGCTGTAAAAAAAGAAAAAGTGCTGAAGTGCCAACACAATTTAAAGAAAGAAATGAATACAGATTTCTAGCTCTGTGCTGTATCTGCTTCTTTGATTCTTTTATTATCAGTAACTGCCCTGTATATTAATCTTAAATCCTTTCTTTCCTGGGAAGGTTATGCACCCAGAGTCTGCTCTGCCAGCCCTTTTCCCAGTCATGTGAGTACAGTTGGTATTTTTAGTGATGAACCAAAAACACCAGTGATTCTTTCATGAGGATCTGGGCTGGTTTCCACTCTGTGTGTATGTACTAGAGTCAAATTGTATGTGAAGGGAAATCTGATAAAGAAAACAGCACAAAAGGATTTTTTAAAGGAATATAAAATAATACATGATAGCTGTTGAAAGCTAAAGGAAGCTCAAAGTGGCAAGAAGAGAGGAAGTCTTCTAAATTTGTAATGAAAATTAATTATGCATTCACTGCATTTGAAGAGGTCAGACATGATGAATTGAGATAGGTACATGAGAATGAAGGCCATCTTTTATATTAAAGGCATTACAACAGGGTGACGTGAGGAGAGGCAGAGAAATAAAGGAAGCAAAAGGAGAAAACTGCAACACTGAGGTAACAAGAACATTAAATCAAACAGATCTACTTTATGACTAAATTGATTCATGATTTTCAGGCAATTCAAAATAATGATAATATATTAGCCATAAAATTATACTAGAAAAATGTTTAAAGCTGCTGAGAAACTTAATAAAAGAAGAAATTTCACAGGGGATTCTCACCACCTTGCAACAACCTTCTGTACATCAGAATAATTCTTTCTTAAAATTCTTTTCTTACACATAGTTGTTACATGAGCTTCTTGCTTTTTATAGGTTTTTATGGTTTTTAGCTTCTATTTTTTAGAGTTTCCACTGCCAAATTTGCCGTATCTGTACTGTTTTCACTACCCAGATTAGTTTCTGATTATAACATATGAGCAAAGAGATTACAGCCAAGCCTGTGTAAATACCATGTGGGATAACTCACTGTATTGCTAAGCAGAGTATCTTGCTTCACTCTGCCTTCCTGGAGCAGAAGGACTATTCTTACCATGGACAGACTATACTGGATAGAACCAGTTGAAATCCACTATAATCTTCCTGCTTAACACTGCTTTAATATGTGTATTATGGGGTGTATGATGATATTTAGGAAGAATTTCTTCACCATGAGGGTGCTGAGGCTCTGGAACAGGTTGCCCAGGAAGCTGGTGGAGGAGGCCCCATCCCTGGAGACATTCAAGGCCAGACTTGATGAGGCTCTGAGCAACCTAATGCTCACTGCAGGGGGTTGAACTCAGAATGGCATTTGAAGGTCCCTTCCAACTCTATGATTCTATGATATTGCATTGCTCAACCACATTTTCATTTAGAAACATGGATATTTTGGAGCTAGGGACGCTGTACCTTCCATGTGGAGCTGGTCTATATTTTTATTGATATCTAAACACTGCTGCCAGATCCTGTCGTTAATTTTGAGTCAAGGTGTTGCTATGGAGTTTGAGGAGACAGGAGTGTGTCTCCTCAGCATGACTGGGAAGTCAGAAACTCACACCACTTTCCTAGCACAGGCTTACCTTTAATTATGGAAATTCCAAGTGAAGGGAGTCTTTCAAGTATTTCATTTCTATGGCCCTGAGCTAAGCATCGCTGATTGCAAGTGAAATCTGAGAGGCTTAGTGGTTAAGAAGGGAGGAAAAAAGGCATAGCAGCAAATAGTAAATTGTCACCTCAGGCTTTTACAGAATAGCATGGAAGAGAAATAAAGCGCGTTTTTCCCTAGAGGCTGGTTTCATGTATCTAGTTGTCCATGGGGTGCAAGGTTACTAGAACAGGATGCTGTACTATGTAATTCCCCTGTGGCAGCTGTTGCGATTCACTGGTTTTAATATTGTCCCCAACTTCACTGGAGGGAATTCTCCAGGCAAGCTTCTAAAGCATAGTGTGTAACCTCATAGCATTATTGTTTTTATTTTTTATCAGGTGCTAGTTCTTCATTTACTTACAGTCAATCACTGCTGAAAATGCTACCTTAATTCCTATTTTTGCAATTTGATATGCACAATCAATACCCAGTCTTCCAAAGATTATTATACTGCAATTGTGGAGTATGGCTCTCTCCTTCATCCTGACAAATGCAATTATCAATAGAATCCTCATCCAAGTGTACCTAACCCATGTAATAACTTTTTTACCAATTAAATAATATATTAATAATAGATCTGTTAGGATTTTCCACACATATACTGTCTTTGTATAATAGAATCATAAGTGTTAAGCATGATTATCTATTGATGGCTATTTATTGCACTGTGTAAAAAATTGTAAATAACATAACAGGCAAGAAGGGGTTGTTGAGCTTTTAACACATGGGAATTTTGATACCTAGTGTGGAATGGGGGCTTTTCATGTTTGATTTCCTTTTCCCTTTTCTTTCCCTTATTCTTCACCCAAGAAATGAGAGTAAGTGTTATTCTGAAGGCAGAATAATTCAGTGATATCCCTCCTTCACCCCAAAGTGCTTGGTGTTACTGTCCTCTCAAGCTTTGCATTGTGTCTTGGACTGAGAAATGGTTGGGCTGGCACAGTTCTACTAAAATCATCAATTAAAACCCTATTCTTTTTCAGCTTCTATGGGATTTTAAAATGTTTCTATGTGCTTTCCTTAATTTCAAGATCTCTCTTCTCAATCAAAAGTTTTTCCTTTTAAACAAAAATGCAACAGGGAAAAGTCCTTCCCTTCTAGGATCAAGTCAAATTTTCCTCATCAGTTAGGTTGACAGTAGGTTTAACACATTTATTAATTATGAAGGCAGTTTGTTAGAACAAATGGGATACCAAGCCTTTAAAAGGCCTGGTGTGATTATAAATAAATCTAAAAAAAAAACTCCTGGAAAATGCTTCAAGGCAAGAGCTCAGCAAATTTAAAGAAAGGACTCTACTTGGAATCTGTGCCAGTAAAAATTCCCCTTTTAAACAATTATGCCAAATATTTTAGTGATTAAAGATCTGCAAGTCTTTATTTCTTTTGCTTGCTAGTTGTTCTTTAAAACAAAACCTGTTAAATGCTTGCATACAGATCTCCTTGTGAACGTCTTCTGCCTGAAGAAGTGGCAGTAGTTCTGTCCTCTTGCTTGCTTGTCTCATTTCCAGCTTTGGATAGAATCACAATGCATAGAGTTGGAAGGGACCTTCCAAGGCCATCTAGTCTAACCCGCTGCAGTGAGCAGGGACAAATTGCACAAGATTAGGTTGCTCAGAGCCTCAGCAAGCCTGGCCTTAAAAGTCTCCAGGGATGGGGCTTTGACCACCTCTCTTGGCAACCTGTGCTAGTGTCTCATCACCCTCATCATCTGTCTCTGCTATTCAGCAAATAAGAGTCAGCCATAGCAGTTATTACTCTACTAAGTCAGTTCTGTGTTGGCACATGCTCTTTTTCATGAGAATGGATGCTTTCCAGGCACTTACAGGGGTCTTTGGAGGTTATCTATCTAGTCAAACATCCTACTAAAAAATGAAACCACTTTCTTTGAAATTACCATCCATTGTAATTAACCAAAAGCAGGTATCACTTTCCATGTTGCATTTGTTACCCAACAGACTGTTTATTGAGCAGAACCAAAATACTATTGCTGGGGACATCAGTTATCACAAATTACTGCCAGCAGATGCGAAAGGTTTGGGTGCTAATCAGCTGTCATGATCAACTACGGTACTTAGGGAATCTTAACTGGTGTTAGAGAACGGCAGTGTGATGATTTAGTTATATAGCACTAAGATTATTGATTTCAGGTCATGAGAGATTTGTTAAATATATCAGCAAGACCAGTGTTAATATATTTATTTTCATGGACAGGCATCAACACTGAAACAATGAAAGCAGAGTATGAAGGCAGTATGAATAAATGTCATGTCAGTGTCTTCAGAAGCAGCAAATAACTGTTTGTAACATACACAATCATATTTTCTGTCCTGATTTGCCCTGAGTCTCCATATTTACAAATATTTATAATATCCTTTAGAATGTGTTTGTGATATATATGCTTGTCAGCCTGTGAACGTATACCTCTCCCTGTGCTGTAGCCACTCTACTCCTTGGTGTAGCATAGAATGGTTTGGGTTGGAAGGGACCTTAAAGATCATATAATTCCAACCCCTCTGCCATGGGCAGGGACAGGGACATCTCCCACTAGACCAGTGCCTCATCCAGCCTGGCCTTAAACACCTCCAGGGAGGAGGCATCCATAACCTCTCTGTGCAACCTGTTCCAGTGTCTCACCACCCTCACAGTAAAGAACTTCCTTCCACCCTAAATCCTCCCCTCTTCCAATTTGCATCCATTTCTCCTAGTCCTGCCATCCTGGACCGTATTAAAAAGGATTGCTTGTTCCTGGTTTATCTACACTAATTTCAATTCAGGGTGTATAAAACAACACTCCCCCTTCTCCCCACATCCCCCCTTCCCAAGAAGTTAGTGCATGGCTGCGGTGCCTTATGCAGCACAACACCACCCGAGGGGCCTCCGAACACCTAATGATGTCCAGAAGTCTTCTCTTACTGTCTCTCAGGATTGGTGCATCTGTGTTTTCATCTGTGTTAGAGAGTTTACATCAATTACCTGCTTTAAGGTAAAATAGAACATATTTTCTAGTCTGTAACTTCACTTTTCATCTTGGCCTCTCCTGTCTGACTAAACTCTGAAAAGAGAGTCAGAGCAGCCTATTGGGCCTAACCAGGACCATCCTGTCCCATTGCTCTGCCATGAGAAGCAAAAAGAGTCAAATGCAAGCAAATAATCTGCTCATTGCTGTCAGAAGAACTTCAGAAACTCTCTACATCTAACCTGGATACCCTTTTCCCAAGGAAAGGTGAGAGCACTTGTGCAGTGAACTGACCCACCTTTTTGTCACCCCAGTGTTGAAAAGAGTTCTGTGGTGGCATTTCTGGGCCAGTTCCAGTGAAATTCAGGGAGCTACTCCAGCTGTACAGCTTTGAAAACTGGAGCTGAATTTGACTCATAAACATGTTTTTCTTCAAATGTAAGATTTGATTTCACTTGTGGGCTATTGTAGTGTGCTGCTTTTGTAACTGCATTTGTGTCTTTGAAGTTAAATATGACAATGACGTACTGTCAAGGTAGGTCAGGCTTGCAGGTGTGTGAGATAGTCAAGAGGAGGATATTGAGGGCTGAGAGAGTGCCCGTGACCCAGAAAGCAGCACAGAAGTGCATTTACCCTGTGTGCTGATGACATACTCATTTTGTTTTTTTCAGAAACTCAGTTATTCATTTTCCCACTCTATTATGTTTGTTGGACAAGTTCCACGTAGTTCATGATCAGCAGAAAACTGAGGTCATACCATTAACATTTTTGGCATTCACATCTAGATGCCTTTTTTTTTTTTTCCTTTTAAAAGAGCTTTGAAATACATAAATTTTATACCCCCAAAGCAAATTGCAGTACCTTGTAGGTCAATGACTTGGTTTTCCAAAAAATAATGGCTCCTGACAATACCTATTGGCAATTACTCAGCCATTCTGAGAATTGAGACATCTGCTTGGGTACAAGAGAGCCAATGTCACCATCCGAATTAAGGATTCTATATTATTTGTATTTTTTTTCCTTAATTTTTTAATGGCTGGTCTTTTTGATGATCTTTTCCCTGATGCAGAAGTTAACAAGGAAATATAACAGTCTGATTACAAAACATATATAAACAACTGATTATAAATCACAAAAAAATTGAATGAGTCTGAGATTTTGGGCATTTAATGATTGAGCTGTTCATCTTTGTCTAGCTGTGGTTGACCCAAAGGTCTGGGGGATCATCTGAAAGACTGATACTTATGTCAGAGTTTTAAAAAAGTTTGTGTGCTCTGTGCACCCCTTCCAGTTTTCAGTAAGATTTGTTGTCTTTCTGAATATTTATTTTGAAATTCTGGAAGGGCAAGATAGTAGACAATTCACTTGGTGACTGACTTTCAGGCTACCCTGGACTTTATAATTTGTGAATTCAGTTCTTGTTTTTCTGTGACCATTTTAACTAAGTAGGTTAGTTTGAGTCTGTTACAAATTTGAAGCCAGCATTTTTCTTTAGAGTTTTAAGACAGAAAGTAGATATTTATTAAGCATAGTTAAAATATTATTGCTAGTATTTTAAAACCTTGCGCAAATAAGCTGAGGTTAGTTTATTAAAATATGATTTTTAAAAAATTTGATAGGTGTTCAGAGAGTTGTTCTATTATCTGGGTATTTTAGAAGTTGCATTGTTTTATATTGTATCATACGTGAAGTGTATAATTTGAGTGTATATAGAATATTCTTCTAAAGCTGAATTTATTATTCAAATTATTCAAATGCTTTTGGAATTTTGAGATTAGTTCAATATTCAAAAGATCAGTCCTTTATTTCAAAGTTTTATTCGCTGCCTTGTGTTTCCCCATGGAATCTTCTTCCTCTGCAGTCCTTTCCTTCCTGTCATTGTCCTCAGTGACTCTGGCCCACCTTGGTTTTCTCCTGTTTTCTCCTTCTGGCTTTCACAACCATTTGCAAAGGCTGGAGTTGGAAATGATACTGTTCTTTGTGTGATTGCATCTTTGATTTTGGATGTCTCTCACACAGCCCACATATTGTCTGTGCTGCAGGGTGGCTTCTCGGTCCAGAACCAGGATCTGCTCTTGTTATCTTTTCCCTTGTTATTTCTTGAAGTCAGGAAGGCATCAGTTCAGCCACTGTGGTTCTGGCAGTACAGAACCAGGAAACTTTCACAGGGCTTGTCCATGGACAGCTGTGTTAAATGATGCCTCTCTGTGGATTCTGGAAGATCCTTTAGTTCATATGATCATAATTCAGTCTTAACAAATGCTTTTGTGAACATTTCATAGCCATGCCCAAGTCATCTCTCCATGTTTTGTGCAGACAAGGCAAGATGATTTCAAAGGAAATGTTCTGTGCCTTTCTGGATGACGTCCTGCTGCTTCCCAACCATTTTTTTGGTTGCCTTTTTAATTTTTTTTTCTCCTCCATCATATATTAATTCCATCTCTTCCTTCTTCAGAGACAGATGGTGAGCTGGTGATACTAATGAGCTCCCTGCAGCCCAGGGAAGGCAGACTGCAATGCTTTGTGCTCTGAGAGCTAGCAGGCTGAGCATCCTCACTAAGGATGTAACACACGTGATGAAAGGTTTGATGCGCAAATGCTGCAGCAGACTTTCTTCACATGCGTCTATGAACCATCTTTCCCCAAGAGAAACCACTTCCCAAAACAGCCTGCCTAATGGTCCCATCCTTATGGTGTTTACTGGGGCATTGCTCTGAATGGAACAGTCATGTCTCCCTTTTTATGGAGATGGAGAGAGCATTAGGTTGTGGACACATGGCAATTGAATGCCCTGCTTGGCTGGCATTATCACACTGAGAAATAAAAACAAAGAGCACCTGCTGTTCCTCAGAACGAGTCTTTGAACATTATAAAAACTTTCTTGGCTGAAAGCCATTCCTTCCTGGGCTGACTTGAAAAAGAATGCAATTAATTATAGGAGCCACAGACCTCGAAGGTAACAAAATGCAATTATCCAGGGATTCATCATGGATTCAGTTGTGCCTTGTTTAAAATGTAACAGGATTGTCAAAACTGACTTGTGCTAAGTACGTAATTAAAGGCAGGTCCAGCTGGCCTGGAATTCTAAGGGTTGCAGTCGTGTGGCCACTTCAAGGCTGACTGCAAAGTTCCCAAGTGGTGGCAGTTATTCAGCATGATCCCGTGGAGTTTTTTCAAAACCTAATGAATTTGTTATGGTTCTGAGAACTTTTGTAATGGATTCATTAAATGGCCTCTCTCCAGCAGAGATCACAAAGGAAGATGTATCTTTTTTCTCCACACTCAGCAGAAAAACTGCAGTGACACAGAATTTTTAATTGAGTGAATGTGTCACATTCACTTTCTGTGTTTAAAAACAAATAAATACCAGTATCAGAGTATCTCTTCCAAGAAACAACATTTTGCCACTGGAATGAAGAGCATTAAAACCCCCAGTCTTTGCTCTCAGTTACTAATAGAGATATATTACATAAAGTTAGGGGACAAATAATAAATCTGACTAACCTGACCAACTGTCATAGCTGATAAAGAGGTGTTGGCCTCTTATCAAAGCAGGTGCTTTGGTATCTGTTGATACAGAGTAGTATCCAGTCCACATTTAAGTTAATTACCATACATTAGCAAGTAACAGATGTGCTGCAGATGGCTAGGGTGATTAAAGTAAAAAAAAACCTCACAAATAAAGATTTTACAGGTTGGAAGCTAGCAATAAATAAATGGGTTAAAAAGCACTGTATTAAAACTCAAATATTTTAGTAATTGAACCAAAACCATATTTGTTTCCATATTATCAGCCAGTTGCTGTGAATATGTTTAAGACAAAATAGTTACAGACTTACAGCTGTTTTTCCCATTTGAATTTCACCAGTTCTATGCTAAATTACTCTGGGAAAATGTGTATGAACTCTCTTGTGTTTCTGTGCTTTCACTAGCTTTCAGTAAGAACATAAAATTAAGGTCAATCTGGAAGTGGCTGATGATTTTTTTTTAACAAATGTAAATTTACATTTACTGTAATGAAAGCTTTTTACAGGAATGTACTGATTTCAACTTTTAAGAGTGTTCCTTGTTTATGATTGGAAATACTACCCTGAAAGGAGAGGATGTCATGTATAGACAGAGAAAGCAAGGTGATTCCAGAGACAGTGTAGGATCAGTGGTTTTTTAGGAAAAAGTTTTTCACCATGAGGGTGGTGAGACACTGGCACAGGTTGCCCAGGAAGGTGGTGGAGGAGGCTCCATTCCTGGAGACATTCAAGGACAGGCTTGATAAGATTCTAATCAACCTGACCTAGTGCAGGATGTCCCTGCTCACTGCAGGGGATTGGACTAGATGGCCTTTGAAGGTCCCCTTCCACCACTATTATTCTATGACTAAGAAGTTGAACTAGTAGTTACCACAGTACCAGTAAATGTTTTATCTTTTCTGGGATAATGCTCCTTGTGTGGGTTGTGGTGTTTTGATGTGTTTATTGGGGTGTTCTTTTGAGAAAAACAATGGCAAATCTGTTTTCATCCTTATTTTCTTCCGAATTTAATCTGTGGCAATTCATGGAGTCTCAAAACTTTCATAAGACAAGAAAATGGTTTCCTGCCTAGGTCACTTCCTGTAAGGTAAAAAAGATTATGAAATGCTAGTAAAGGAAATTATACAATCTCAGTAATTTAAGCATATATGGGTAGGTTGACCCAATTTCCAAATTAGTACTAAAAATGTAGACTGCCTTGCTGTGAGACTTGATCAAGAGAAACCACATAGATACATGATGTAACATTGAATTATCATAAAGGAGTTTAGTTTATTGAATGTATTACACTAAGTTACATGTACTAAAGGCTCACCATATTATGGAACTCAGGACTAGATTTAAAAAGAAAAATTAATCATTTAGAAATAGTTCATAAAGAAATTTTTGGGTTTTGTTGTTTTGTGGCATTTTTTGTACTTTGTGGAAGTGCAAGTGGAATTTAAGCAGCAAAACTATATGAATTTTTTGTTTTAAGAGGCTATTAAGAAGAAGAAATAAGTACTTTTTGAAAGAGGTGACTAAACCCAGGTAAACTGATTATTTCTGGACTTTGCAATAGCTATTTCTGCATTATTAGGAGGGAGCTATATTTTGATTATTAAGGGAAAGATCATAAATACAAAGAGAATACTCAGGTTCTACTGTTTGTGGTTATAGACTGTGGTGTACAAGTGGGGTAACTCAATTAATGGTACAGGAAGGTCAGGGAGGTTTCTCTTCTGTCTCAAGGTGTTCTACTTTTTATTTTATAAACCTCTGCACTGAGTGGTCATGTACACCTTATCCACATGGAGGAGGCCCTGGAAGAATCAAACAGTGCTTTGTTTATTCACTGTTATTAAGAACTTCCTTGCTGTGTTCCCTTGAACATTCTCATTGAGTCCTGCAATGCTCCATGTTCTTCTCCATGTGCTTCTGGAAGGGAAGAGGTGGCCATTGATGGCAAATGACTGCTGGTGTGCCAGCCAGCTGCTGTCTGCCAGATCCCTCTTCCATTCGCGTTGCTCACAATGGAGATGGTAATCCTTTATCCAGCTACTGCTTGAATAAACTTGGAGGGGTTCAGGATTTTTGAGGTCTCTCTTCCTCTGAAACCTGTGTCCAAAAGCCATTTTGCATGGGAGAGAGAAATGAGAGAGAAAACAAAAGATCATGTAAATACTGTTTTGCTAGGGAGCCAGACAAGAGATGTCTATTTAGGACTTATCCTCTCACCTTGTAGATCAAGTGAATGCATCCCTCTGCTGTGCAGTTGTAGCGCGAAGCTTAATTACGGGGATGACGGAGAATTTAAAACTACACCTCCATTCCAGTGTTATCACTCTGGGTTTATATTTTTACATTAATTGTCATTTGTTTGCTAATTTGTTCACATATCCTGTGTAAGTGTTACCTGTTTCCAGCTGTTTTTTCTCAGGTCATAGCCAGAGATGACATAATTATATGCATTTGTATATATAGAATCATAGAATAGTTTGTGTTGGAAGGGACCTTAAAGATCATCAAGTTCCAACCCCCCTGCCATAGGCATGGACACCTCCCACTAGATCAGGCTGCTCAGTGCCAGGTCCAGCCTGGTCTTGAACACCTCCAGAGAGGGGGCGTCCACAACCTCTCTGGGCAACCTAAATCTCACCTCTTCCCATTTGCATCAATTACTCCTAGTCCTGCCATCCTGGACCCTATTAAAAAGTCCCTGGCAACAGGACAAAGACAGCAAAATGAAGCCCCCAACTCAGATTTTTAACTTTGTTGGATTTGGAAATGATGACACAGCACACCCCACACACCCCCAGCCCTGCCTGCCTTGGCCATCGCCATGGTCCCAGTGATGCGGGGTGACAGGGCTGTGATATCACAGGTGTCACCAGGCACCGAGCTGTGACCTCAGCACAGGGGTCCCTATAAAGCAGAGGCCACCCCAGCCTGGCCAACAGTGGATGGTGGAGCATGCTCCGAACAGCAGCAGCAGCTCTGTCCTCTCCTTGCCTTCCTGCTGCTGAGACCTGAGCTTGTCCCGGCAGCGCACAAGGAGAGGAAACCGTCCCTGAGCGGCCATGCCCAAGGGAAAGGCCGAAAGATCCAGTGCGAGGTGGGGAAGCTCCTCCGTGTCGAGGACACTTTATTTGCTACGAAGTGTGACACTGCACTATTCTGTCGTATGAGCAGGTAAACGTGAGACAGGCTACAGAGTTATTTCTTTGCAATGTGCTCTTGCTTATTAGATTTGGTTTCTGTTAATGCTTTCTATTAGTTTTGATTTATGGCTATGGTGGAACATTGTCAAGTATAACCCCCATGTATTGTTGAGACAAGCTCTAGGTTTTCAGTGGCACAGGTAGTCGCTTAAAAAATTAGACTGAGAGAAAAAGGACTAACATTGCCTTTTCCTGAAGCATCATGAAGCTCATCCTTAAAAATATTTAAATTTATGTTGTGTCACATGACACAACTTCCTTTCCCTCTAGTTGTGAGACCAATACCCCAACTCCCCTCCCAGATGCAGAAAAAGATGTAAGTTGAAGTATTTAGAACTGTTTAAGCTTTCCAGCTTAAGCATATGCTGGTGGCACTGTGGAAACGTGGGAAACTCTCTCCCTGTAAAGATGAAGTGAGAGGAGATGCCTTTTCAATGCTGAATAAACCTCTTCTGCTTAAATATGGAGAAGCTTTGGTATTTTGGATTTAATGAGGCCTAAATATGTCAACATTGGAGGCATTTGCTTTTGTTAAATAGTTGGCACACTGTACTGGCTGGCACTGCTGTGTTTGCTCTGTCAAAATCCTCTGCAACTCATTGTTTCCCCGGCTATATGGATTCAGCTCTTCAGGCCTCCCTTCTTATTAGGTTATTCTGTTTAGTTTAGGAGAAAATACTACTGCTCTCTTTTTTTTTTTTTTCCAAGTGATTGTTACACATCTACAAGCAATCATACAGGCAAATTAAATTATTGTGAATAATTCTTTTGAATAGAGCCAGTGCAAGAGAAAGTGACACATTTGAAATGTGAAGTGTGGAAGTCGAGCTCATGTAGATGCTCTTCAGCCTGATGGCATTCAAAATTGGCTTCTGAATGTCCAAGTCTGCATCCATTTGGCAAGGGGCACAAGGCTGTCGTGCCTGTGGAGCTGGATTACTTTGCAGTCCCACCTTGGAAATCCCCTGAGCTGGCACTACAAGAGATTATACTTGTTACAAATGACAGCTCCATAATCCGCTATCAGATTTCTACACCTAAAATAGTCCTAGTCACAAGGCTGACTGGAGTTACTGTCTAGAAAACATATTTTCTCCACAGTTGTTGCAGTTTTTAATTTCTCTTTCTGTGGTTAGCATGCAAAGGACTACAGTAAATCATTTCCTTTGCTGTTGTGTACCACATCTCTTGTTAAGTACAATGCCAGAATTATAATGGGAATTGTTACTATTCCAATGCTGAGCACTGAAATTCATGGAAATTTTGGATGTAGAGTGATGGGATTATCAGTACTAGACCAGTAAAAGACATGTACACTTTATTGCTTTATTTAGTTGCTTTCCATAAGGTAATTTTGGGCTACTTTTTATTTTGATCAAAGAATTTGATGGTCTCCTAAAAATACCCCAACATCTAGGGGCTGACAATCAAGTGAAGTGGCTGCAAGGGAGGTGGAGAACTGGTATGAAGACCTGCTAATGCTTAACCAGGAAAACAGAAAATTTAAGTTAATGAGATCCTCTAGAGATCTGTGTGTTAGGGTTCAATCAATTTTTATTAGTGATCTGCTTAGTGGTGTGGGCAGTGCATATATTAAATTTGTAGATGTTGTGGAGTTTGAAGGGCTTGTAAGCATGTTGGAAGACAATTTGAATTAAAAATGAGCTTGGCAAACTGGGGAAATGACTGGAAAAAGAGGGGATTAGTAGGTGTAAAAGAGATTAGTTAGTAGGTGTAAATGTAAACTATTGCTCTTCAGTAGGAATTAACAGCCTTACAGCTACTGACTGAATGGAAATTTTAAAGAAATAAAATCTGAGAATTAAAAGGCATCAGAAATTGCATTTCAGTCCTGCCTTGGTGATGCAGAAAAGCCAAACCTCACATTGGAGCTTATGTTCATCTGATATTATATGTGAAAGGATTTCTGTGTGGTTTTGTTTGTTTCTTTGTTGTGATTCTAATGTCAAGTTGATATTTTCAGAAAACAAATGTTGGGATTTAGCACCAGTGTGTACTTCTATCCTGAAAGATTTCACTCCAACCAATAATATTGCTTATATTTAAGTGATAAGAGGGTTTCTGAAGTTAGGCAGATGAAGAATGTTATGCTGATCAATAATTATTTACTATATCTGCAGTATGTGCTAAATTGTATCTGCCTTTTGGAGAACTTCCTTTTATGAGCATGCCTAAAATGAGCACTTTTATCTGCTCTGACATCTTGATGGTAAATAAAATACACTGTTAGTGTTACAGCTCTTTTTAAAGTGTCAGATTTATTCTGATTACTATTGTGACCTCCTGAAAGTGGTAATTTGGAAAACACAGTAGGAATGTTAACAGGCTCTACAGGCACATTAGCCTACATGGCATGAGAGTTTATTTCAAAGTTCAGCAGAAGCTCGTATGGTGAAGCAGAACTTGCCTGTGTGCCCTTGATCTCATTCATAGAATCAGAGTTGGAATGGACCTTAAAATTTCATGGAGTCCCACCCCCTGCAGAGAGCAGGGGCATCCTGCACTAAATCAGGTTGCTCAGAGTCTCATCAAGCCTGGCTTTCAATGTCTCTAGGGACGGGGCCTCCATCACCTCTCTGGGCAACCTGTTCCAGTGTCTCACCATCCTCATGGGGAGGAACTTCTGAATGTCTCATCTAAACCTGCCCTGCTCTAGTTTAAACCATTGGCCCTCGCCTTGTCCTATCACTCCACATCCTGGCAAACAACCCCTCCTCAGCTTTCCTGTAGCCCCTTCAAGCACTGGGAGGCTGCTGCCTTCTCTTCCTCAGCCTGAACAGCCCCAGCTCTCTCAGCCTGTCCTCACTGATGTGCTGAGGTGTGACACTTCTGAGCAAAGCAGTAAAACTCAGATTGGAAAATAATGTGGTATCCTTATCACAGAGAGGAATAATCTTCAGCAGAATGTGATGGGCTTTTGGGAGAGGCCAAGGTTTAATTTGCTTTTGTCCTTGTAACTGCCTTATCTACAGTAGAGACAGGAATGGCAGAGCAGGCAGGTCACCTTGAGGTGTTTGAGGTGGATGGGACACCTGAATTTATCCTTTTAGAGGTGAAGAGTTCACTAGTAATTCCACAGTCAGCAGCTGTTCTGCCTGCCTCCAGGACCCTTCATTTTTCATACAGAAAGGAAGTTTTTCATCCATTGAGGTGCTTCCTTCATTGTGGATTACAGGTATGCTAGAATGTTCAGATCCACAGTTCAGACTTTCTTGGAGAAGAAATTTATTTTTATAATAGTCATATGCAATAGTTAAATATTTATAGGCACGGGAGATTGGAATCCTGTCTGCTAATTGTGATTTATGCAGAAATTAAGGAGTTTCTTTTACATTTTTCATGCTTTGCATGTGTTCACATTCCTAGTGCATTTTCAGTTCCTTTTGTTATCTTAAATATCCTACCTATTTTAGATTTGTAAGAACAGACCATTTACACGAGGCTTATTTGTTCCAAGCTGCAGTGTAACCTCATGGCTTTATCCCATCAAATGTAGAGAACACACAATTCTGTTGGCTTTTCTGGATGACCCTACAAAGCTCTAAATGAATTTAATATTGCATGCAGATTTTAACCCCATTTGTATAGACTGAACACTGAAATCAGATCTTTCAGCCTTACATTCACTATAATTTTAAAAAATTGTACTGAACATGGCATGCAGAGATAGCTCTATTTTTTATACCACTGTTATCAGAACTGGGTGTTTTTTTGGAGGAGACTGGACCAAGCATTGCCACTCTACTTCTTCTTCTGTCTCTGCCTGTTCTGAGGTTAGGTGCTGGCATAATTTTCTTCTGCAGGTGACAAGATTTGGTAGACAATATTCCCTGCCAGCAAATCCAGTGTCATTCCTCTGACACCAAAGATTAATTAACAAGCCAAACGACACTGTTGTGGAACCAGTGAGGGTGGAACCCAGAGGAGTGACTATGGTCACTGATTTTCCCTTGGAAGCCCTCCCTATATTTCAGGTTGTTCAAAGTTGTGGTTGATTTTGGTTTCCCACTGGAAGCATTTGACAGTGGGCTGGGGAGTAGAGACTTTGCTGGGACACAGAACAAGTAAGTGAATCTCTTGTTCTGCTTGAGTCAGGCAACAGAATATTGCATTTTTTCTGTGAATATTAGCTCATAGTGGAGAACTAATTTATTTCAGACCTGTCTAGACACATCCTGTGTTCATTTTTTACTAATAGACTTTAGCAAATGGCAGGATTTGCCAAATCAATACATTTTAGCTATACATTACAGAACACTTAAGGATAGCAATTGGAATTTGTAATCATAAATGCTTAGGACAGAAGAATGATTCTATGAGTTGCAAGTTGATCAGGAAAAAAACCTTAATATGTTGTCTTGTGCCCTGTCAGAGCTTGGATATTTTATGGCTAAGAGGCTACAGGTCAAAAATTACTTCAGTAATCTGAGACAGTTGTTGCTGATTTTTCGGATAATTTACAAACAGAAGAGTAATTTGTCTAAAGAAATTAAATAGTCTGTGATACTTTTGTGTAATTCGGTGAATTTCATTTTCTTATATATGGAAAGCACAGGGATTGATTCCAGGTGATTTACTCTGGTGCCTTTTTACTGGGAATCTATGATGGACTATTTGCTCCCTCTCAGCATCTCTTCCCTTTCTGTATGTATCTTTGCAGAATATTTATTATTTTCAGGAAATGCAGTTTACCTCACCATTCTCAGAGATTCACCTTTTCTCTTTTATAATGGAAAATAGATTAGTGAGGGTGGCAAGTGAATTCAGAAAGGATAGGCTAAATCCCAAGTAAGCACACAGAGATGATGCACTCAAATAAGCAAGTTACTGTAGGCTTTGAGGAACGAAGTTCCAGCCACCTGGCCTAGTTTTCCCCCCAGAATTGATGGCAGAGTATCAAAATAAAGTATTCACACTGAGGGTGACAGAACAGTGGCACAGGCTGCTGATAGAGGGGGTGGGGTCTCATTATCTGGAGACATTCAAACCCTGCCTGGATGCCTTCCTGTGTGACCTGGTCTGGGTGTGCCTGCTCTGGCAGGGGGATTGGACTCATGATCTTTTGAGGTCCCTTCCAATCCCTGACATTCTGTGGTTCTGTGAAAACCAGGCACCTAGTGAGTAATAGCTATCAGAAGTATCTGTGAGCAAATAGTGGGTATGGACCACTGGTGGTCTGCAAGTTCATGGGCCAGTACTTCACAACTGAGCTGTAGAGCTACATGGCAGGTATGTTGTTTCAGTACAAAGCATAAAGTATGCTGATACTTGAAACATTCTGACTAAAGTCCACTTATCCAAATGTTTTGGAGCTGATTTCCCACAGGCAGCACACCTGATATTTAAAGCTCTTTGTTTTTTCTTCTCTGAGTTGGGGCAGTAAATTGGCACCAAGCACAGTTATGACAAAAGAGAACAGAACAGAGAATTCCAAATCAAGTGCAAATAGGCCTTCTCATCTTCTTGCCAAGGATGCCTGATGTTGCTTTCAGTATGGTCAATGATGCTCTACCAGCAGTTTAGATGAAATCTGTGCCTAGCATGTCCAGCTTTCAAAATAGGGAATAATTTATTTCTCTCTCCTTGGCTTATGCTACACATGGAGCCTTGTGTAGTCACTGCCAAAAGATAAGGATGAAATGGGAAGAAAAAGTAACAAAAACCAGTGCTGTTCTGATGGTGAAAACAAAGGAAAGGCTGGCATAAAAGGAAGACTATGTACAATTGATGCTGTGATAGTAATTTGAAATGCAGGTACTTGAGGTCAACCATCTCCAAAGGCAGATTTTGCTCTGCTCCTCCTGGGCCTGTAAACTGTCAGGGAGAGGCTTATGGGAAGTAACAAGCAGGGATAGGGTGAAGAGGAGCAGAGGACAGCTGGTAGCCTTGTCCTCCTCAGGGCCTTAGATCTTCTTCTGAAGGTGAACACCTCTAGTTATTTTACACCTGACAGTATTGGTTATTTGCCACAGCTTCAAGAAATGGATGACGCATTCCTGTTTCCTTATACTTCTGCCTTTGCATATTTGCTGCTTGAGGAATGGGGAGACAGCAGAACTAATTCCCTCACCACCTTATTCTATGCCATTTGACACATTTACTAACAAAGACAACTTATTTCCCCCCCCGAAATCTACACCTAATGATTTAAAGAGACAACTGCAAAGCATAAAAATTAAGCCTGAACATTTACCTTGAGCACGCATACCCCAAGCTGTATTTGGAAAGTCAATTGAAAAGATGAATGTTCTTTTCTTTCCTCTGGCACTTGCATAAAGATGTGAGAGTATGAATGTGGTGTTATTTATTGTTATCATTGTTGCTGTTATTTAGTGAAGCCATAGAGGCTGAAATGATAAGTAGCCAAAACCTCATAATAATAAGTAGGCATGACTCATGGGTTCCTCATAAAGCATTTGTTCCATTAATCCCACTCTATCATGTGGTTTGAAAGTAATTACATTTTGAATATCACTGTGAATAACTTAATGCTTTGGAATCACTTGAAATTTCTTATCAATCCATCAGCTAATATCCCTTGCTTACAATTTGCATTCTTAACAGACTAAGTAATTCAAAGCTGCTACTTATTTTACTTCTTTTTATAATCATTTACAGCTTCCTTTGATCATATGGTAATGTCCTTCACTTTTACATCCTTCAGTGTCTTAAAGGCAACAGGTATCAACTTTGTTCTATTTTTATGCTTCATTGAGACAAAACCAGAAGTTTCTCTGACCTCTTTCAGTGTTTTAGATCTGAGGAGTCTGAAGCTCAGTGGAGTTGAATGAACATTTATTTACTTTTGAAAAACAGGTGAAACATTAGGACAGTCTGAGACAAAGACAAAAGTTGCCATAACAAGAAATAAAAGAGAAATTTTAAGCTCTAATCAAAATGCTGCCCACACATAGTGCTGAGCCACCCATATGTGGCCAATCCAAATGCTGGTATGATGTGACTGTTCGATGTTCTGCTAGATTAGTCGGTTCCTGAAGACACATTACTAATGTTGGAGGACAATTTCTCTGGGATTTGATGGGTCATCTAATTATCATATTTTGTATCAATCTAGCTAATCTTGTGCTGTAGAAGAGATGAATTTGTCAGCAGATAAATAAGGAGAGTGAAATTATATTGGAAGGAATGAGAATAAAAGTTCACTTTACTTCCTGAGACAGCTGGGCAGCAAAGGAAAGGGCCTCTAGCAAACATAGGAGAAGATTATTGCCATACATAATTTGTTGGAAGGAAAGTATTACCATTGGAAAAGATTTTCTTCATCTTTCCCCCTTCTTAAATCTAGATGTCTTATTTCCATGGATCTGATGCTCAGGAATGCAGGCCCCACAGAGGGTTTTTGACAGAGGTACAAATAACCTGGTTTTATACATAATGATGGAAGGGTAAATCAGCTTTGAAGCATGAAAGCTGCTTTTGAAAACTTGCAGAAAGCTTACAAAGGTGTTGAAGCTTTTTAGATTTTTGAGATTCTGGAAAGGATGCTTGACCTGTCAAGTTAAGTCCTTTATTTGATAGTGCAGCTTTTTTCTTTTTCTGATGTTACTAAGTCTGCGTTGGCCTCCAAAAAATCATATATTTCAATAAAAAAGGAAAAAAACCCAACAAGGAATAAAAAATAGTTTATGAGTCTTTTACATGTCTTTAATCATGAGGTAGAATAATGAAATTTGTCTTTCTTAAAGTACATTATAGATGACCCTACTGTCCACACTCATTTAGATCTTTTCAAAACTGAGAAGTGCTGACATCTTGTCATTAATATTCTTGTATATTCTGAAGTAAACAGGTTTCAAAGACATTTGACTGAGTGAAGACAAGGTCAAAGATTTGAGTAACAAGTCCTCCTGGTACAATAAGACTACCCATCAATCAGTTTTACCAGGAACTTCTTAATGAAGAGAGGAGATTGGAACATGACAAAATACAGTCTTGGAAAATGTATGTTTGAGATGTCCATTTTGATGTCCTTGGATTAATATCTAGTGGCTGTTATATATGGTCTAGTAATGTGGTAGTTTCCTGTAGAATGTCTTCTGCAATTAGGCTTTTGAAATTCAGAAATTGGTAAAATTGATTATGCCAGAACCTTCTGGAGAAAATAGAGGAACTAAAATAAGTCAGATGGTTACATTTAATTGAAGAATTATCAGGTTTTAGTAATAATAACTTCATCTGCAGGGTTAGATGCTACAGGAAGGTTGATCAGTGGTAATGTTAAATAAGAGCCGTCTACCAGGTTAATAGTAGAACATGGTCTGTAGTTAGATGGCTCTGGAAGAAGGCATCCCATATAACTACTAATTAAATGTATAAGAGCAACTAAATTATGACTCAGATCTCTGTTTGTTAGCAAAAGATATAATAAATTGGAGAAAATATAAATGCCTATGTATGAAAGGGTGTCAGATGCATTTAACAGTCAAATACTACATATGTCTTTAAGACAGATTGTGAGGTTTTTCCACTCAGTGTTATCTCATGATGATAGTAAGAACACCTCATGTATCTTATTCTCTCTTCCCAAAACACTGACATGTTGGTTTTCATTTTTTTTGATATAAGATCAAGCTGGTTTCCAAGTCATGTTTACAGGTACTTAATAAAATATGCCTGCTGAGAATAGTGGTAGGCACTTGGGATCTGTACGTTTATTTGTAGAATTGTGGTGTTGTGCTGAAGTTTCACTATGAACCTGAGGCTTGACTGCATAGACCAAAAGGTTTGCCGAAGCTTTCCAAGGTTAAATTCCCTAAAGTGGTGGTTTTGAGTGGGATCAACAACAGCAGAGAAAATGCTTTCACTGGACAAAACCACAGTATTTTTTTCATGTAAAGCCTGACTGCTTTGGGCAGTTGAATAAACTTGGTTCTGTGACTGTAATAAGAAATATAGATTAAATGCTTCTATGCCACCTTTCAAAACACAAGTATGTAGCGTGGGATACAACTATTATTTCAGATTTAATGTCCAAAAATTGTGCAGGCCCTATATTGTAGGTACTTTGATCAGCTATTCTTCCTGATGCAGCCCAAGACAGAATCATAGAATAGTTTCGGTTGGAAGGGACCTCAAAGATCATCGAGTTCCAACCTGCCTGCCATAGGCAGGGACACCTCCCACTAGATCAGGCCGCTTGTCCAGCCTGGTCTTGAACACCTCCAGAGAGGGGGCATCCACAACCTCTCTGGGCAACCTGTTCCAGTGCCTCACCACCCTCACTGTAAAGAATTTCTTTCTTATGTCAAGTCTAAATCTACCCCCCTCCAATTTACATCCATTGTTTCTAGATGCTGTTGGATTTCTTTGGTGCCCTTGCATATACACTTGATGCCTACCAGCTTCTTTCCATTCTGTTGGCCTTCAGTGTGTACTTATTGCATTGGGTTATTCCTCTCCAGATGCTCTACCTTTTTAGAGCTTCATGGGATTTGTTTGCCCATATCTCCACAAGATCTATCTCTGATGTATCAGCCACTCCTCAGTTATGTGTCATCTACAAAATTGCTGTCATCCCATGGATCTCTTTCCTTTAATCTCAGAAGCTGTAATTTCTATAGACTTCCATCTGCAGCTGCTTACTTGGTGACCCAGATATTCCACCACCACAAGGTTCCTGTGAGGAAAAACCCATCTCCTGATGTCAGAGCCTCTGTGAGAGATCCCAGACATTCTCTGCTGGTGGCTCCATCTGAACTTGAATGGTAGATGTTAGGGCAAGCAGAACATGTAAATAATCTTCACTCCTACAAAAAAAAAAAAATCTCATTTTTAGATGCCGAGTCACTTTTTTCTCTTCCTAGTCTCCCTTAATGCCAGACAAGGATGTACTTGAAGTATTTGGCTCTTCCTTGTGGGTTGTTTTTTTTTTCATTTGTATTTGAAATTAAATGGTAAGAATCTACTGTGAACAAAGCTTCCATTAAGGGCAGTTAGTCATCATCAAGTGAACAAATGTATTAGTGTGTCACCCTGGTATATATCAACCCCTTTATCTTCTAAAGCACAGAGTCATCTGTGAACACACTCTCCATGCAGCTTTCTCAGTACAAAATAGATCCAACATGGCATGCATTCAGAAGACTTCTTTTGCCAAGGATCATCTCCTTACTGTTTTATTTTCAGAACATTCAGTACCATGGTGTGGATGGTCACCAAACCACCTGCTTCCTGTGCTTGTTGCTCTGAAGTGTGATCTTCTCAGTTTGGAAACTGCCACACATTTATAAATGTGTGGATTTGTCTTAAGATTCTGTTTCCTCGCAGACTGGGACACAGTGCTGCTCTTGCTGGAGCTGGCCCTCCTGCTTAATTGGTGTAATTTATGGGAACACTTCGCGGTGCCTTCTGCTCCTAATGGTCTCTCCCAGTCCTGCAGAAAAGGCTGGTTCTGCCTCCTAATTTTAAGAGCCATGATGGTGGCACTGTTTGTCTCATTTCTGGATCTACTTCGGATTTATGTCTGGCCAAGGGATTGGAAGAGCTGCTATGAAAGCAGAAACATCTGCTGGGGCTTTATGTGCTTGCTGCCTGCTTGCCAAGTTCAGCAGCAGGCCAAATTACAGCTGATGGGCTCAGCCCTCCCCAGGTGTCACTGCCATTACAGGAGAATGACTGCAAGGGAAATTTGGCTGCTCCAAACAAAATAAATTTAAAAACAAAAAAGAACCAGCAACTGTAGAAGCCTATCAGGAGATTACAACTGGGATCATTAGCCAGTAACAGAAACAAGTTGTGCTGAAGTGGTTGCGAGCATCATAGTTCTTCCAATCTCCCTGATTACTACAGCACTTGAGGGGTGCCTCCTGCAATCCTTCTCTGCAGGCTTTCTTGCTGTCCTCTGCAAACTGCCAGTTGAGGTGGCACAGGCACACAGGGATCTGAAAGGCTGTTAGGACAAGCTCATCTTGTTTAACTGGATGAATATTTTCTCGACTTCAGACACATTGTGGCAACGTGGTTGGTGGGCAGACGTGGGTGAGGCAGGTGATGCACTCAACACAGATGAAGAACTGGAATTCATGCAGGAGAGGAATTCAATATGATGCCTTAAAATTCCTTGTAAAGGTCTTTTTCATGATGCAATCGTAATAACTTATAGTAATTACTCCTTTGACACTGGGGGTGCAGAAACTGGTATTCTGGATGAACTTTTGCTGCATCTGAGCACTGCTCAGCCTCCAGCAGTTTCAGAGAAGAATGCCAGAAAATCCACAGCAGACAGCTGTGGGGCAGTTGATGGGACTCCACTCAGCTTGATACTTTCCACAGTCTCTCTATCTGTATTTACTTACTGTTTAGAACACTCTCCCTTCTTCATAAAAACCTCCAGTTACTCCATTAGTTCAGCCGAGCATCTGGCTTCAGGTGCAGATTACCACAGTCAAATTCCTGACACAACTATTGACTTTATTTGCTTTTTTTATAAAGTGCTACAACCTGACCACCTCCCACCTTCCCTTCAGCAATTGTAAAGGTGAGGTCAGCACTTCAGCAGCAAAAACTTCCACAAATGGAGTTAAAGATGAGTTCCACTTACTGAAATAGTAAGTTGCTGAGTATTATATTTGGCAGAGCCCCTTATTGGATGAATACACAATCACATATGAATGTGCACATACAATTTATTAAATTATTATAAGTTCTTTTTTAATTTTGTAAATATTCTTGTTACAGACAAATCTATGCAGCGATTACAAGACAACTTGCAGTTCTGGTCAGCAAGCACAGGCCAGATGCTCTCTTCTCATGCATCCCAACATCTTTCTTGCCTTCCAAGGAGCTGCTTGGCTTAGAATGTTTGTTTCAGAAACACTACAGCTGTGTGCGGTGGTTTAAATAAAAAGCTTGGGCTGTGGGAAATACCTAGCATTTTCCATGGTGGAGAATTTTAATGTTCCTTGTGAAACTCAAGAAAAACTCTTCTTAAACCGTCCCCAGATATGTGAGATGAAAAATGTTCATTTGTAATTACTCATTTCCAATCAGGGAACTGACAAAATAGGAATAGTACTGGAAATTATACAAAAATGTTTCCACTTTTGGCAACATAGTTAGAAAGCATAATTTTGGAAAATGGCATGTTGGCAGAAAAGGCTACTTTCTTTCTCTTCTCTCTTTTCTCTTTTTTACTCTTTTCTGTTCTTTCTTATCTTCCCCCTCCCCAAATTTTCAATAAGCGCACTTTTTGCTGATGTTTGTTCAAAATGGAACTTCAAAGGAAGTTAACAACTTACAAGAAATGAAGAATTTCTTGGGGTTTTGTAGGTAGTAACTGAATAGTTAAGTGAAAACACTTTTTTTCCCACCACAGAACTTTAAGAAATAATAAATTCAGCTTGTGAAGGAAAGACTTTCTGTTAAAAAATACAAACCTAATAGTAAAAATTCTTCCTGTACTCTAATATATGGTATAACTCGCTCTCCCCAAATTAATATTTGTGATGAATGAATATTTTTTGTAGCATTTTGTGAGTTTTCAGTTCTGATATTTTGTTTGTGTTTCTGATCTGTTAGAGCTGACTCTCAGTAGCAAACCCCTCAAACACCCATGATAGACTCTATTCCTTGCTGAGACCTACTAATGCAATGCTGGATTTGCAGCTGCTGTAACTAAATCTTCTTAGGATAAATGCTTCCATACTACTGGCTATTTTCATGACATGTTGAGTTTAGTGAAGAAAGTGTGGGAAGACATTCATATTTCCCTCAATTTCATTCTCAGCTTTCTGCTCCCTTACTAAGGTTACTACAGCTGGTTGTGGGACTGAGTTGCACAGAGGATTACTGAAACAATCCAGGTTGAAAGCAAGTCTGCAAATCGATTAACTTGAACAGTTCAACTGTGGTCTTTTTATTTTTAATAAGAGCAAATGGCTGAACAATGGTGGGGATTTTTAAGGTGCCTCCAGGCCTGGCCTTGTTCAGTACCTTCACCGACCCCACTTGGGTTGCAGAGCTAAAAAGGAAGAAATAACACAGAGCTTCTAGTTTTTACAAAAGTAAGACGTAACTTTGTCTTTCTGTCAGTGTCTTGTCTGCTTTGTCACTATGGCACTGCTTGTTTCATGGATGAATGGATTCAGCATCCCTATCTCTGCACCACAAGCGTGGCTATGGGCTGGGCCTTCCAAACCCTGCCAGAAGCAAGCGCTGTGTCTGACTGATGGAATCAATGCACCAAGGCAGTAGCTTCAGGATAGATGTCCTACCTAAATTAACAGTTTGTAGCAGAAAAGGTGATAGCTGCAGCTAATAGAAATTGATGCAGTATTTTTGCAGTCAGATTATTGGAGCTGTGCGGTGAGGTAATGAGGAACATGAGAATGGAACTGATAAGCAGCACGGTTATAGGCTAATGAGCTGGTTGGTTGTGGTATATTGGAAGACTAATGAAGGGCTGCAAAAGATAACTGTGAGCCTGTGCAGAGTGGGAATATGTAAATACAGCCCTGAAAGGTGTGCACCATGGTACTAAAGACACAGTGCTTCTAACTATTAAAGTGTGTGTGTATTGCACAGATGAAGTAATTAACCCAGGCCAGTACATGATAAATGCATTACAGAAGACACCAGTAAGGGAAAACATTATAGTGCACATAAGTACGTATTCCATAGCTTGAATTATTTTGTGCCATGTAACATTTCCATCTGTTTATGTAGCTGTTTATCACCTTCCATGTTCCATCATAAGAAAGTACGAATGGTTTATGGACTATTTGAAGCTTTGTTTCTGGACAGCTCTGAGACAGGGTTATTACTGGAAAACACTGGCTTTGAAACACCTTCTGCAAAGGCAGCAGAAACACCAAGAGGTGATCCTGATGTGCCAGGAAAACACCAAGAACCATCTTGTAGTGTCAGACCGATTGTCAGACTTTCAGGGGAGAAGCCAGCATAGAGCATCACTTAGTCTTTGTCTTCTGTGATTTTTAAATAAGGTCATGTCCTGTTCCTCTAACTGTAGCTCCCATAGTAAGGGTCTGACACCCTGAAGTCACCCAGCAGAGTATTCCTTGCTTTCATTATTATCAGCTACAGAGGACTGTTTTTTACTCTCTGTGGAACTGGATGTATTTAATTCATGGAATAAAAATCCATTTCTAGAATTTATGATGTTTTTATCCTATTTGAGTTCTCGATATAAATGCAGCTGTTGAGGCGTTTGATTTCATTAGGATTTTTTTTTTTCTGTAATTTTTTTTAGGTCAGTATTTTGCAATCAAGTGTGTTTACAGGTCACTTGAAAGCCATGGGTGCCCAACATTTCTGGAAGCCAGAGAGAGAGAGAGAGGTATTTTCAGAGTTCTCCGGTGTAGCTGGTAGCTGATGAGTAATCTGTTATTTGGATTGCTATGAAATCTACTCTTATACAGCTTTTGAAAAAAACTTTGATCTGTTGGGGTTCCTCAACAGATGTGCTGGGGACTGGAACTCAGTGTTAAAATGTGTTTCTTTGGGGTTTTACAGGCATTTTCTTGCTGTTTTAAAAGATTTTATAAGCCTAGCCAAGGTCTCTCTAATTTCTTCACCATACCTGTAAGAACCCTTAAAGTCTGTTTAAATAAAAAAGTTATAATTGCCTACTGCTACCTTAGTGATAGTACTCTGGTTATTTCCCTTTGTCCTGGCAAAGTAGATTTGTCTTGTCATTTGTTATTGGAACTTCTGATGTTTTAGATACTTTGTAGGCCAGTTCTTCATTACTTGACTGTCCTGTTTCTTTGCTGACATTTGAGGCATAGGTGACAGTGTTGTCTCTGCTTACTTTGCTGACATTTGAGGTATAGGTGATAGTATTGTTTCTGCTTTTCCTGTGAGGGACAAGAACACAAAAGAAAACCCTGGTATAAGACTTAAGTTTGTGAAACACCAAGAACATTAATTATTTTCTCTTGTGTTTTAAAGTTTGCAGTATAAATACTGGATTGTTCTGACCAAAATGAAGGGAAGATGGGAAGACAACATTTGCAATTCAATGTGGAGAAAATTAAGTGAGAATGAAGTCCAGTTATGCACAGAACCACTTGTCCTTGATCTTGTTACGTGTGTCTCAATTGAATCTCCTTTTTACAACAATTTGTGAATAATCTAAACCAGTAGAGCTTTTGTATGTTTTATTTTCTGAAGGCTTTCCTTTGTTTCACTTGTTAAGCAATCCATGAGTTGTTTGAAATCTCTTCATCGTTGTCTTTTAGGATTTTCAGTTCATAAGTGTGGTGCAGGATGGCTCATTTGGCTGGAGTTAATCTTTAAAAGGGAAGGGCAGAGGAAATCCGGTTAACATGTGTGTTCAGTTTTTCAGTGGTTCTTTTTCCAGTGCATCTCTTCATTAAAAATAAAACAAAATGGGAGAGGAAGTGTTTGCAGTAGACATTTTCTGTGAGTGTTAAATTTGGCTTTGCAATGCAATTTCCATCTGTCTAAAAATTTTCATTAACATCTTAGTATATACATTTTAATTTTTCTTAAATATTTTAATTTTTTTTACATATAGTATTTAATAAGTGCCTGCAAATATAATCTGGAAAAATGACTAGCAATGAGCAATATTGAATCATAGGTGTGAATCATGGGTGGAGAGCTGTATAATGATAATGAAGTGCAGACAAGCAAACATTTGGTTCGTGTCTCTGTTGATGATATCTGTTAGATTCCTTCCTCTTTCTCAATATTTCTGTTGGAAGATGTCCAGAGTCAGCATTTAGGTACAGTTCCAAAGTATGTTAGGAATAAATTTATTTTAGCTCGAATATTAAAAAGCTGCCTTTTTAAGGACAAAACCTAAGTTTCCTTAGAGTTTAGGGGTTTTGGAAGCTTTGTTTCATCACTGCACGTTTCTGTACCACTTGGAACTTTTCCCAGCTACATTGGAGCTCACAGTATTAAAACAAGCTAAAAAGGCATAATCCTGTCTGTGGTGTAACATCGTTGTTTGATTTTTATGATTATTTCAATATGCCATTCTTACAGTGACAAGTGGTTTTTCCTTAAAGAAAGAAACAAAGAAAGTCAAATGTTTCAGATGTATACACTTTTCATGAAGCTATTACCCAGCTATAAACCCTAGCAGACACAGGTTGTGTGATGTCTGCATTAGTACATGAATAATCATGTTCCAGCATTTGATTGTCTTACTGCTTTTGAGTCCTTCACTGAGTTTTTCTCTGTTAAGAATCATAGAATCTGTTGAGTTGGAAAGCACCTTCAATTGTCATCAAGTCCAACCCCCCTGTAATGGGCAGGGACATCCTGCACTAGATCAGGTTGCTCAGAGCCTCAGCAAGCCTGGCCTTGAATGTCTCCAGGATCAGGGCCTCCACCAGCTTTCTGTTCCAGTGCCTCATCACCCTCATGGTGAGGAACTTGTTCCTAATGTCTAATCTAAACCCTCTCTGCTCTACTGTAAAACCATTGCCCTTTTTCCACCCCCAGTTTCCCTGTGGCCCCTTTAGGTACTGGGAGGCTGCTATGAAGTCTCCCTGAAACCTTTTCTTTTCCAGGCTGAGCAGCCACAACTCACAGCCTGTCCTCATAGGAGAGGTGCTCCAGCCCTTTGATCATTCTTGCGGGCTCCCTCTGGACCCTCTCAAACAGGTTCATGTCCTTCTTGTTCTGAGGGCTCCAGAGCTGGATCTGGTACTCCAGGGGGAGTCTCATGAGAGCAGACTAGAGTGTCAGAATTACATCCATACAGCCTCTTGAAATAAGTTTATAGTGAAGACAGAGAATATATTTATCTCGATAAACACAGATGACTCATTTATGAGAGAATTTTTTCCCCCTCTCCTGAACAACCTTTCCTCAGCAGAAGTTTGGTTCATAGCACACAACAAAAATCCCTTTATGACTGCGAGTGTAGAAAGGGCTTCTGCTCTCCTGAATTTGATGTAAAACACATTTTGTTCTGCAGCTTAATATGTTACTGAAATAAGCATGCTCTGAGATACCAGAATTTCTCCATCCCAGCCCTTCTGTAGCCCACTGGTGCATTTCCAGTGGAATTCTGTTCTAGCTGTATGCTACAAAATGTTAATTTATGTATGTTGAGTCAGGAATATGGAATTTATCCCTCAGATAAAAAAATTGTAGTGAATTGTTTCTCTGGATTGTAGCAGAATTGGAAGACCAATTATTTTGGACAGGGTTCTCCTTGAAAGGTGCTCTTGAACTATGTCCTCTTGTATGTGAATATCTCAAAGAGTAGCTAGTTCCTTTGAGGTTGAGTTATAGTAAAAAAATACTTTAAACCTTATTATTTTATTTTAGTACTTTTTATAAATCATGAGAATTAGAAGACAAAGATTTTAGATAGAATTTTTTATCTTTGAAGTGACTTATCTTCTATGTGATCCCTCCCTGTACTCTTTTCATATCTTGATAGAGTTGGCGCTGCCATCACTCCGGGGGCAACTCCTCAGTGATCCCATTGGATCAATCCCGGAACGAACTCTTCAGAGTAAATTGGATCATCTTTAAGGTTTTAAGAATTATTTCAGGATGTTGTTAGTGGGCAATTACCTCATATTCCACCATTTGAGGGAGTAGACTGGGTTCTGTTTCCATCATACGTCCTTGTTCTGCCTGATTTCCATTCATCTGGCTGATGTATTTTAGTCTTCGCTTTAGTTTCTTTTCTGTCAAACACCTCTGGCAAATTAGGTTAAGGACTATCCATTCTATTCCCCTTAGAATTTTAATTAGCTCAGTGATGAATACCCAGTGCAGTGCAATTATATGTATTTGATTTCCACATAATTATTTGTCAAAGCTGAATTGCTATGATTCCATTAACTTGTGTAATGTGTTGCTGTATATTTGCAGGTGAAGCAACATTATCAGGGGAAAAAATACTGGATCAAATACATGCAGATGTCACTATAAAAATAAACTCTCAAATTTAGGCTGAGAAGTGTGGTTTGGGTGTCATAGGCTTATGCCCAGTCATTTTTTTGACTGGTAGAGAGGGAAAAAAAGCAAGATAAATACGAACATTTCCTTAATTGGTGTTCCTTAGGACCTAACCCAGGCTTTACATTCTGTATCCAATAAACTTGGTGATGTCATGCTGCTCTACAACCCCAGATGAAAGTTCTCACATCTTGTGTAAAGCTGGATGTCTGAAAGCAAAGTAGCTGCCTCTGGCTTCATGCCACATGCCCTCTTACTTAAGTGATATCCTCCATGGGACTGGGACCTGGACAAATGCTGGTTGGGGGGGCCACACAGTGCTCATGGCAGCCTCCTGTGGGCATCAGCCCATCAGGAAATGTTCTGCCTCAGGCAGTTCAGAGGAGGCCTCAGGCCATGATCTGCCTGTCAAGGTGCACATACTCAGCTAGGGATTTGGTTTTTCAGTTTTCTCTCTTGTTGTAGTCAGTCATGTTCCTGCAGATTTCAGCAGTGACTCCTGTGGGGGAGTGAGACAACACAGCCCCACTAGGGAGCGATGAAAATGGTACAATGAGGCTATAGGGGAGAAATCACTGCATAAGCAGGCCTCAGTGTCACACTGGGAGGGACAGAGGTCTCATCATGGTTCTTCTTATGGGTATGAGAGCTATTGTATGTTCTCAATAGTTTGAGTAAAGCAGAGGTACCAGGCAGGGCAGCTCCAGCGCTATTTGTTAAAGGAGTGAAACAAAAGAGTAGAGCGGAAGTCCTCCCACCAACCACCTGTCTCAGGGAAGGCTTCTTGTTGAAGAAGGGAGAGGTGCCTTAGATGTGTCTGAGTCCCCTTCCATATGTGAAAGGAAAACTGTTAATATGGAGAAACCATATGGCTCAAGTTGATCCTATACAGAACAAATGAGGCTTCATCTGAACTGATCAGTTTTTGGATGTAACTTGTTCTGAGTTTTACTGTCTAAGGTTTTTCCATATTGACCTTTTGCATGTGCATTCTTTTTATTATTATACTAGATATTGCTGATGTAAGTGCATAGCTCATGTGCTGCTTTCAATGTACTTTTATCAGGAATGCAAAGAAATTTCTCCTAAGCATCCACATTGATACGAGTATGACACACCAAAGGCCAAGTTCTGACTTTGGTTTTCTTCATTTGGAATTCAGTGATCCTCTGAAAGAGAGGTGCAAATGGGAATGGATACCTTCATCAAGTTGGAATTCTGGTAGTTGTCCATGGCAAGTCTTCTAGATCTCAGTCCAAATTGTTCTTTTATACAACACCAGGGTCTGAAGTTCTGTCATCTTCTTCTGCATGGAGATGCTATTAATACTTGCTGATGAGTCTTTAATTAGTTTTTTTCCCCACCTTGGTGATGGTGATGAAAAGATATATATGTGTTATGCTTCTTTGACTGCACAATGATAGGATGAAAACTAGAACTGCACAGAATTGCAAAATCCAGACAGAACTAGCCATGTTTTTTTTCAAACTTAGAGAAATATTCCTAGTAGTGGCAGGTTTCTTTTAGATTCTTGTAGCCAATCAGGATAGGAAAGAACAGAAAAATGTTGGAGAAACATTAAGAACTGATAGTTATTGCTTTGAACTGCATTTTTTTTGCAGTTTCAGTGCTGAAGCCTTTAGAAGAGAGCATTTACAAATACCTCATTTCTTTCAGGTCCTCAGATTTTGGGACATTATATACGAAGTTGAATCTGCAGCCTGGGAGTTCCACTGTTATTGACAATTTCTACATTTGTCCCACCAACAAAAAAAAGGTATGTGACAAAAAAATTACTTCATATAGCACAGCTGAGACTGAACTCTATGACACAGCAACTACAATAAATGTGTTTCGTAGGTTTTCAGGAAGTTGCAGGTCACTTTTGGTGAATTTGTGACAATTGGAAGTGGGATATTTACTCTTGCTGAATAATATAGAAAGATGAAATGTCTTGATGGAATATGAAAACTTGTAAGAGCATTGACTCCTGGAAATGGAGCTTCTAGAAATTGAAAAGCAACTCTGGTAGGTTTCCATACATCCACCTAAAATAGGGACTGGTGTTTACCCTCTTCATCCTTTATGCAAACTTTCAAAGTCCTTTCTTAATATAAAGCATTAAAATTGAGTGGGCTGTCATTAGAATTATGTTTATCCCATATAAAACCTTAATTAAAATATAAAAACCTCTTTCTTGAAAAATGTTTCTGCATGATTACCAAACCAAAATACTTTTCATGGAACCTGGGAAGATTAAGTGGACTTTATAAGTGAAATCGACCCATTGAGTGTATTTATTGTGGATGTTATATTGGAAGCAACAGGAAGAATGATTATGAGGGGAAAAAAAAAAACAGTAACAACCCTTCTATGTCTGCAAAACACTTGTGATTTAAACAGCAAAAACTGTGTAATACATTGTGAATAACACCGGCACAGTAAGTCTTTCATGAAATAAGAATTTTCCCTTGATAAGGGCTTTTTAACTCCAGTGTAATGCAGGGACATTGATTTCATGCAGAGGCCACTGATTGGAAGGACAATGTTGGTTGTGTTTATCTGTCTCTTCCGTTTAATCAAAAATCAGTGGAACTCAGGGAGGCTGCCTGAATTACTAAGTACATCTTTTATTTCTCTTGTAATTGCTGCTGGAGGTTTTGCACCCAAACTATGTTTATGCCTCAGTAATATATTTTCAATTTGCTGCAAAGTCAGAAATTATTATTTTTTTTATTTCTTGAAGGGAAAGTGCACCCAAGCACAAAGGCTCTGTGTCTCAGAAATAAGATCTGCTGGAGATTTCAAAGTCTAAAAGAATGAAAAAAAAAAACATTAACTATTTCAGCTTTGGGAATAGAAGCTAAAAGCAAGAGACAGATAAGGATCCTGTGGAGGGCTTTTCTCAGCTCACCCAACTAAGACCCTGCCTAAGCATAGGGGGGTTAATGACAACATGGTGGTGCCAGTTGTCTTGCAAAATAATTTCAAGCCTGAGGGAAACACCAGTGTTCACAAAAAAATCTCATGTTAACCATATCTTAGAAAAATCCATATTCTGCTCAAGGCAATTGGAAGTTCTTAAGAGATACAAAGCCTGCTTAGTAAACTATTGCCATTGTGGAATCCATTTGTTATACAGAGTCTCTTTGGGTAGTCATTAAATACACCGGTCTTACATGGAGATTTTCTTCTGCCAAGGTTTTGTTCAGTAGCAGGCAAACAACAAAACCAGCAGAGCAGAAAGGATTTCTAGGACCTGGAAATGATACCAGAGGGAAATATATTTTTGTATAAAAATATACATACATACATAGGGTAAAATTTGAGTTAAATTCTGTAGCCAGCAGCATCAAACTGGTCTTCAAGGTACTGCAGTCACCTTGCAGTCAGGTGTGGCAGATAAGGGGGAAGTCTTCATGTTGTTAGAACTTTGTCATTCATTATGGCAGCTTTTATGGTGTTGGACAGTTGATTGGAACACTGAGACTACTAACTGATTTCACACAAGTTGTATAGAAGGATGGTAGAAACTGTCTCCCCATTGATCTCTTTCAGCAGTTGCAGTAAGCTGGGATAGAATCTTTAGAGCTCTAAACTCAGTGCTTCACTCGTTCACTTTTTCCTGATGCTACTAGACTTCAGATCATTCTGGTATGGAGTTTTGTCAACCAGTTCATATCTTATGAAATGGGCTGCAAATGGAGTGCTGACTGTGCATACTGAAACTGAGCATACACTTTAAATTTAAAACATATGTCATCCCTTGCTACCACTTAGCATTTAGACACTAGGAATATACAAAAAAGCAGGGATAAAAGACATAGATGGGTATTTTTTGAGTACTTTTCATATTAAGCATTGTTCTATGCTTTCATTTTATTTACACCTTGTAAACCTCATCTGTGGAGGAGCTGGTACTGCAAATTTAATGTTTATTATTTCCACCTCAATGTCATTAGCCTCACCTGCTTTTAGCTCTGTACAATTTAGGTACCTAGTCAAGCTCTCTCCATCTGCAGTCAGTGGAGAAAGGCATGTACCTCCAGACAGTTCAAACCATTAAAGTCATAGTTCTTTGTCAGAATAAGACCTGACTGATCTCGAGGTCGTGTACTTTGTGACAAATGTGGGTCTAACTGCAGCTTCCTACAAAGACATACAGAGATGGAAGCTTGTTTTTGTTTTGGAATGGAATTAGATAAAGTATTTGCTATAAATTTAATGTGTAATCCCTGATCTGACATAATTTCTCCACTTTATCTCTGCCAGTATACTAGCTCCTGGACTGACTTTCACTCAACATCCTTTCATTCTTTGAGCTGCAATTTTACCATTCAAACCAATGGACTTTTAAGTGAGCTTTGTACAGCAAATATAAAGTTATACAGCAATTTTTCACTGCTTATGAATTGCTCTAGTTCGTTTTTCCTTTAGTTGGACTGAAATGGGAAAAAAGTTTATGCATCTTATATTTCCTGCTTCATTGTTTAAGAAGTTAAAATTCCCCAGAATTATAATGCTGTCATGAAGAAGTGCATTAGCAAATGCAGTGGCCTCAACGACATCTTTGCCATGTAGTGCTCCCTGGAAAAAACATTGTATTAAAAAAAGGGAAAAAATTACAAGGTAAAATACCAGTACGCTGGGGAATTTTAACTAGCTGGTGAAAGCGATTTATTACCTAGATGAGAAATGAAAAAATCTAGATGAAAAGTGGCAGATTACTTTTATCTCTTACTCTTCAATGAACAAATTGTGATGACTACTGTTCATGGGGCTGAGATGAATGAGAAAGGTGATGTATCAAGGTCATCTCTACACACTCTTTGTGATGACTGATGCACATTCACTCAATCTGGGTCTTTTTTTCCAGCTGAAGGTAGCAGAACTCTGATGCAGAACTTGTGTTGCTGCGGTTACCACAGGACTCAAGCTATGACAAGAAACATGACAAACCTGTGAGGGTAGAAATTTAAAGGGCTTTGTGCATCACTCTGAATGAGCCTTTCTGATGAAACCACAGGACAGAGGATCAAACTGGCTGTCTTGTTTGTGATTCAGAGCTGAATTACTGTCAGATGGCACCTCAAATAGAAGATGTTTATATCTACCTGCAAAAGGCTATGTAGGCTCCTCCTAAATGCTTTACAATAGAGTAAGAGGCAAGGTAATCCTGTAATTAAGAATTCACACTTCCTAAGGATGCATTAATATTTGCTTTGCACTTTAACTGTTTTTAGCATAATGTTGGAAGGGACCTTCAAAGGTCATTTAGTCCAACCCCACTGCAGTGAGCAAGTGATCAACTTGTAGTAGATCTTGTTACTCAGATTTTAGTATAAACCACAAAGACACTGAAATAGTTATTCTGACATGGATTTGGAACCATGGTTTCGACTAGTTACAGAGTAATGACAGTGAGTTCTCCGCTATAAGCTCTCTGATGCTAGTTTCTCCATTTAAAGCACTTTTTCATTGGTTAGTGAGATAAAATATCCTTATTCCATGTAGGCCTTGAAATCCTGTGCATTGATGAGAGAGGATTATGCACTTTACACAGCAGAATGTATGTAATTTTCTTTTTCAGTAATTACTCTATGCCAATAGAGTCAAATAATGCAGGCAGCTCATTATGTACCATGTGGGAGACAAAATTTGATTTGTCTCCTCTGTTTTCCTGAACAGTGTGATAATTTTGATTTGGAAGGTGATGCACGTGTTTCATGGACAATGGGATTATCCTTTCCATAGTGTGAGTCTGGAATCAGCTGAACCAAGTGCATTCTTTAGGCAGAAGGAAAAAGTTAGCAGAATTCAGCTAAGAATTTAACATTTTAATAGGTCATGTGTGCTGTTGGGTGTAGAAATTAGACATTTAATTCTTCCTGTCTAATATTGCTGGGGAGGAGCTGAATGAACATGCTGCTCATTCCCCTCATATTTTAATTTTCATTGGTGCTAATTGAACTGATGCATCCATCCTTCTGCTTATATGCTTCTGGAAAAGAGGCAGCTGAGATATGTGTATTGAGGCTTTTCATATTAAGGGAAAATAAATTTTGATTGTTCATACACTGACTTATTAGTTAAATGGGTTGAACACTTACATTTCCCAGCTGTCACTAACCCATAGCTACGTGGTTTTCCAAAATAAAAGGCACGATGACAAATATCTGTTCCTGCTTCACAAGCTGTGAAGAACAGTGAAGCCAGTGATTAGAGTGTAGGCTTTCCTGCAAAATATTTTAAAGCCTGATACTTTAAAGTAGTCTATTTGGCACATTAGCACAGAAGGATACTTGCCACAGCATTTCATGGGGTGCAGCTGGCTTGGGCAATGTTTGGAAGCCTTTACAGGTAAATGCAGTCCTACAGCATTTTGATGTTTGTCTTTCAGGTCAAAACAACTGATTGTGGAAGTAGTCGAAATGAGTAGGACTATGTTTGCCTGGAAGGAGTAATTCTACTCAAGAATCAGTTTCCTTAGAGACCACACCAGGACATCTGTGAACATAGAGAGCAAAGTTATGTTAGTTTTATTGGTGTAAGTTGTCAATAGTGGAATGTTCTTTTCAATTACTTTAGTGGTTACTTCAGAAAGATTTCACTGTGAATTCACAGAATCACAGAATGTCATGGATTGGAAAGGACATCAAGACATCGTCAAGTCAAATCCCCCTGCCAGAGTAGGAAAACCCAGATCAGGTTACACAGGAAGGCATCCAGGCAGGGTTTGAATGTCTCCAGATAAGGAGACTCCACATCCTCTCTGGGCAGCCTGTGCCACTGTTCTGTCACCCTCACCCTGTCTCTTTATCATGATGCCTTCTGTCCTCATAAGCAGTGTCACCATTCAGTTCTATTCTAGAGGTGCAATACCAGAGCACTGATATAACCTGCATACACTGTTTTACTTAAGACTTCTTTCTAGTACTCTTTAGTTAATCTTAAGGTTTTCCAAATGCTTCCACAATTGAAATTTTTTTCCACTCATAATTTGCTAATAATGGATTGCTGTGAGAGGCAGAGATCCCAGATTTTAATCACTGATGAGCAGTTGCCTGTTTGACAGCCAGGAAGTTATTAAATGCAAATGGAACTCAGTAGGTTAAAACAGTCAGAGCTTTCACTGAGCTGTTAGATAGCAGTCACCATCTACAGCAGAGGTTGCCAAAACCAAGCTGAGCAGGGTGAAGATTTGATGGATGCTATTTGATGGGGTGTAAGTATGTGTATGTGTAAAAAGTATGATAAATCTTTGAGAAACAGGAAGTGGCATCCTTGAAAATTTAACATCTATAGGAGCAGTCATAAGGAATCTGGATATTAGAAAAGTATTTGAGTTATTTGCTGGCTGAATGGAGATTAGGAGCTTCAGCTTTCCCTTTCTCACTTACTCCTGCTTTGTTTGAGAAACCAAGGTTTTTCCATACTTTTTATGTAAACAGGACTGCATCAAGAATGTGTAACTCATGTAATTTTCATACTCCTTGTAACACCTTCTTTCTTACAAGCAGGCTGTGAATGTATTTTTCAATAAAGTGTGACAGAGAAAGGTTTGGTTTCCACAAAAAATTTTCAAATGCTTTCTATGCCTTTCTCTGTCCTGGTCTTGCGTGCAGAGAGTTAGAAAGACATCCCCAGTTCTTGTTGGTTAGATACATTTTTGTCATAAGATGGTTTTTTTGCATGAATGTCTACCAAAGCATTGAACTACCTCTAAATCTATTTGTTTCAGTGTTGTTCCTTTGACCTATAAATTTATTTATAGTCCAAAACCTATAGTAGACTGCGGTCAAAGTCTGCACCTCGTTTTATGGAATCCTAGAATGTGTTCAGTTGGAAGGAACCTTCAAAGAACATGTAGTTCAATGTCCTGCAGTGAGCAGGGACATCTAGCTCTAGATCAGGTTGCTCAGAGCCTCATCAAGCCAAGCCTTGAATGTCTACAGGAGTGGGGCCTCCAGCACTGCTCTGGGCAATCTGTTCCAGGGTCTCACCACCCTCGTGGTGATTTTCTTTTAATAAAGAGAAGTAACAACCCATAATAAAACCCAAACCAACAAATCTGCCCAACAGTACAAGTGAACAGCGGACTGCTGTGACTAGTGTGTAGGTTTGCCATAGTATGCAGGATAATTACTCATCAAGGTAAAGGGTGTGTGGGCTAAATTAACAGAAATTCTGTGTTATTGTTCTATCCTGTAATTTATTTGATGCTTAACATAGAGTTCTCAATTGAAGTTATTGAGATTGACCTTCTGCTGTGGTTTTGTAGCCTACTGTACAACTTCTGCATTCTTTTTTGCCCAGGCATACAATTATTCTAAGGAAAAATAGTTCTGTCTTAACTGCATACTTATTATAGATCCTTTTATTCTGTTTTTATGAATTTCCTGTCTAAAACTCATTAATCATAAAAGCAGACCAACAACTACCCAAACTGCCGTAATGTTAAATTAAGTTTACTGTAGTGAAGCCAAAAATAAAAAGACTAGTTGGTGGGAGTACAACATAAAAAAGATTTACGTGATAATGGAAAAGACCTGCAAGCAACTGTTAAGCAACCATTGTGCATGTGATTCTGCACTTGAGACACATTCATTTTCCTCCTGGTATGTCTAGGAAGAGAAGGAATCCAAGCATAGTATTTTCAGGAGGGTTTTTATTTCCTATTATGATGAGGAAGGATCATAGCTTGGAGAAATGGGAATAGTCAATCAAGAACATCGAGCAGAAAGCAGGTCTGAAGCTGCTCTGGGCACTTGTCGCGATGTGTGCTGCTGTGCAGGTGGCTGGTCAGAGAGGACACGTAAATGGGAATGTCGGGGTCAGGGTCGATACCTGTCAGGGCTCTTATGCCTTAGTCGGTGTGATCGGCAGAGGAAGAATGCGTGCACGCTCAATATGAGTGATAAGCAGACTTCGGCTTTATTTAGCTCAGCAGGTACATTTATAGAGTATCTTATGAATAACACACTTGTCTTAGTCCCTACTGCAGTACAGTCCCTCATTGTTCTAACTACAGTATCTTAGTGTATAACTTTGTATACCACATGTTAACTTTGTATCATCCTAATGCTGCTCTCAGCATCTTCCCATAGGACCCAGTGCTGGTGTCAGCACTTGGCCTTGCTGTACCCGAGTTCACCATCGGTCAGTATCTTTCCTCACATGCTGAATCTTTCAGTATAGCAGTAGTGTGGCCAAGGCTTTGGAGCTATCCCAGGCCTCAACTACTAACACTGGCTTTCAGCACACAGAGGACCCCAGGAATGGCCATGTCCTCTCCCCCTAAGCCAATCCCCAACATGGGAAGGCATAATGTTCCAAACTATAGTGGATAGAATATAGAATCATAGGATTGGAAGGGACCTTCAAAGGTCATCTAGTCCAAACCCCCTGCAGTGAGCAGGGACATCCTGCTAGAGCAGGTTGCTCAGAGCCTCATCGGGCCTGGCCTTGAATATCTACAGGGATGGGGCCTCCACCACCACTCTAGGCAATCTGTTCCAGTGTCTCACCACCCTAATGGTGAAGAACTTCTTCCTAATGTCTCATCTAACCCTAACCCTGCCCTGCCCCTCATCCTGTGGCTACATGCCCAGGCAAATAGCCCATCCCCAGCTTTCCTGTAGCCCCTTCAGGCACTGGGAGGCTGCTCTGTGGAGATTTCTCTTCTTCCAGCTGATCTCTTTGATTTAGTATGTCTGAATAGAGGGGCATTTTTGCAAAATTTAGACCAGATTGTTATTGCAAAGGTCTTTATGTAAAAATGTAGGCTCTTTTATTTAAGCCCAAATCTAAATCTGACCCATACCTTAGAGAAAAATCTAGGGGCAGGGTGATAGGTTGTGGTGCAGGACAATAGGCAGGCTGGATGTTTCTCTGGTCTAGCTTGCCCATGCACTCATTGTCCTGAAAGTATGGGGTAGTGTCCAAAGAAGAAGGTTTCCACGTGGAAACCGAACAGTTACCAGTTCAGGGTTGCATGAAGTCTGTGACAGATAAAACCAGAAAGGATTTGGTAGTTGTATCAGCAGTGCTGACTCTTTGCAAGAGGAAGAGGAGAAAAGAAACTAATTGTATAGAGCAAATGGTAAAGGATTAGTAACAAGGATTTTACGGCACTTAATAAGGATTTAATTGGTTGCCAACTATGCTAGCATTAAATGGGTACAAATAAGTCTACAGAAGAGTGAGGTTTCTACTAAAGAGGTGCACACAGGATGAGGATATTCTGTGATTAATTTAGATTATTTATATCTATTGCAATTATCTTCTGTGTTGAGATTACTTTCATCTAATTATTTACTGAACATCACAACATGCCTAGAGGCACGTATCAAGGTTCCTGTGTTACAGGAGGGAGGAAATTGGGAAGTCTTTCATCTTAATTCAGAGTCTAATTGCAGCAGCAACCTGGAAAGGAGAAGACTCCATGGAGACCTTGTAGCAGCCTGAAGAGGCTACAGGAAGGCTTAGGAGGGGCTGTTTGCCAGGGCATGGAGCGACAGGATGAGGGGCAATGCTTTTTAAACTGGAGCAGGGCAGGGTTAGATGAGACATTAGGGAGAAATTCTTCACCGTGAGTGTGGTGAGGTGTTGCTACATTTTGCCCAGAGGCATGGTGGAGGCCCCATCATTGGAGACATTTAAAGCTAAGCTTGATGAGGCTCTAAGCAGCCTGGTCTAGTGCAGGATGTCCCTTCTTACTGTAGGAAGATTGGACTAGATGGCCTTTCAGGTCTATGGCTCTCTATGGTCTATGGAAGAGGAGTAATACCATTCAGGAGGTTTGCAAGTACAATATATAGTAGACATATTTCCCAGATAGCCTGGAAGTAATGGTGTAGAGTCTTTGAAACACATCCATCACACTAGCTGATGGACCTTCTACATCTCCAGGAGACCTATGCATTTCCTTCTCATTTCCCCAACGATGGAATGGCAGCATGACTCCAAGCTTCCTCACTTCATTCTCTGCTGGTGTTTTCCTGTCGACTGATTTGTCAAATTCCGCTTGTCTTCACTGCAGCTGTTTGACTTCCCTCCACTTGTGCTGACCACACAAGCTCCTCTGACTCTCTCAGGGGCTAATATGCAGCCGGATTTTTTTCCCTGGGGTTGGCATGGAAGCATGGTGGAAATGAGCAGGGTTTATGTTGCAACCACAACCCCTTTGCAGGGCTGGCAGCAAGCTCACCCCACCAGGAATCCTCATTCTATACACCTGCACTGCTGGAAGCCAAACTGCTGCTGAAACCAGTCAGCTACTATAGTCTTGCTATCATGGCACAAATATTTGTACAGGACTTCCATAATACTGTGAGTCTGACCATTAAATGTGCCCATGATTTTGCATATTCCAACCTCTTTGTGACATTTACTAGAAGGGATGAACATAAGTGCTTACTCATTTCTAATTTTGGAAGGAGCCCTGATTCCCAGTGGCCCCAGCACCTCGCAGCAGAAAAATTTCTACGGAAAAGGACTTGTGTGACAAATACTGTTTAATCATGTCTGACTCATGCAGCCTGCACACATATATTTGAATATAGTTGTCAAAAATTCATGCAAACATAGAATTTATTTTGTTTATTTATCATTTCTCACTGTGTTTCTGTCAGGCAGAGAAAGATTTTTTCTTCTGGAAACTGAAGTAAGTTTAACCCAGCTATTTCTGAAGCTTTTTTGTCAGTGACTTCTTTCAGACTGATGCTAGAGACAGATTTTTTTTCCAATCTGTGGGAGTAACCAGCACACCGGGTTGCTGTTATCCCTTCATAGCAGAGGGGTGCTATCAGATGAATGGGGAATTCTTAATAATTCCTGATTTGGTTTGGAGGAGGGATCTTCTGCAGGCTTGTTTTATCTCTAGCTGGTATTTTTCTTCCTTAGTTTTCTTTTAATAATAATTTTTTGCAACCTTTCTGTCACTTCTCTCTTTCCATCTCTTAATCTCTTTCCAGCATTTTCTTATTTTCCTGCTTTTCTTTCGTATCTCAGTATTACTTCTTTTTACACCTTGCAAGTAATTTCTGGACTGAATTAAACCTTTTTATTTCACAGTCACAATTACAAAAAAAAAAATTATTATTTCGTAGGATATAGCCAATGTTATAAGTTTCTATTTAAAAATTATACTTTTCTGGGGATGATAAAGAAACTGCTGACACATCCCTAACTATAATTCATAAAATTAATCTCGCAATGGCAGTAGTAGGATGATTTGATCAGGGAGCTGTTAGGCAGGAGACCTGACTTCAGTTTCTATGACCTTGAGCAAGCCTGAGCCCCCCTGGAGCCTGGATTCCCACTGCCTTATGCAAAGACACTGTGATGTGATGTGACATGATTTGACAGTCTACCTTGAGGTCAGATGACAGGGATTTGTGGGAAGTACAGAGTTAGTCTGGTTTAGTTTCCCTATTTATAAACTTAAGACAATGATACTGAACTGTGCAGAGCAGCTGTAAGCCCTAAATAAATTCAGAATATTTTTGTGATCTCATTTCAAGAGGAATGCATATTTATAAGGTATTTTTTTTGGTGTCACATCCCTGCAGTATTGAAAAGTGTTTTAAGATTTGCAGCATGCTGAAAATAATGGTAACAAATAAGTTCCTATGGTTTTCAAGATTGTTTAGCATTTCTCAGGCATGGCTGGTTCAGGACATAGGTAGGTTTTTGAGTGTGAGGAAATTAAACTGCTTGACAGAGTTGTAGAATCAAAGAATCATAGAGTTGGAAGGGGCCTCAAAAGCCATCGTGTCCAACCTTCCTGCAGTGAGCAGGGACATCCTGCACTAGATCAGGTTGCTCAGAGCCTCAGCAAGCCTGGTCTTGGATGTCTCCAGGAGTGGGGCCTCTAGAAACTCTCTGGACAGCCTTGCCTTTCATGAAACAGGATTAATTTCTGCTGCAATTGTTTGACTTACAATTTACAGGTTTACAGTCCGATTCTTTGCCCTGTAAAAAATATCACAAATCTGGACAGTTAAATGACATTCAGATTTGACTTTGAAATGTTCTTCTCCACGAGGCAATCGTGGGGAAAGGTCTGGTGAAGTGGGAATTGCCTCAGGTGGCACTGAGGGACTGTAGAGTTTATATTGCAAAGCTTGATGCCAGAATTAGGTGACTGCTAGCTGCATAAAAAGCTGTGCTTTCAATGTAACTATGACTACAGGAATCAGACCAACATCACTAGGAATAAGCAAACATATCAATTTAAGATAATAAATACACTGGTGGTGCTCTACTTTAAGGCTAATATGTGTCCTGTTTGTTTCACTCAGCCATACCTGTAGACCAATTTTTTTGTCCCATTTTGTCACTTGGTAGGACTTTCTGTGTCTAAATGCTTTTTACAGCTTCTTTGTGATGCAGTGGAGGCAGGGATAGATTAGTGGAGATTTGTCTAAAGGTTCGATTCTGTCCAGGAGAATCATAGCACTTTGTTCTCTACTGCAGCTGTAACAAAGGCAGCAACTTTCTTACTTGCTGCACCTGAAGGATTTTCATAGAATCACAGAATGGTTTGGATTGGAAAGGACCTTAAAGATCATATACTTCCAACCCCTCTGCCATAGGCAGGGACAGGGACACCTCCCACTAGAACAAGTTGCTCAGTGCCTTATCTGGCCTGGCCTTAAACACCTCCAGTGAGGGGGCATACACAGCCTCTCTGGGCAGCCTGTTCCTGTGTCTCACCATCCTCCCTGTAAAGAATTTCTTTCCTATATCCATCCTAAATCTCCCCTCTTCCAATTTGCATCCATTGGTAGCTTGTTTTTCACAGTTCACAGAATTCACTTTTTAGTAACACTTCTGCTGCAAACTAGTGTAAAACACATCTGTTTAAGGATATGGTGAAAAATGTTTATCAGTCCCCTGAAAATTTATGAAAAAAAATATCCTGATTTCCAGATGAAAACAAAAGACTTGATAAAAGAGTTGATGGAGCCAAGATATGGAAAAACAGATAAGAAGTTAAATGCTTTTGCCTAACCCAAACCATTCTATGATATGAGTCTATGATTTTGAGTAAAGTGTTACTCTCTTAAATGTTGTGATTAAAAACATGTCAAGGCTTCCTTATAGAAGTAATAAATACTCCTAATTAAAATTAATATTTGGATTGAGAAACTTGTCAAAATATGCATTGGAATACATCGCCTTTGCCTCTTCAGATATTTTTGACCAGAATTTATATTTTCTGAAAGTGCCATGGCATTTTAATGGCTTGTAAAGTGCCAGAATTTCCTTGTGGTTTTTTTTTTTTTTTTTTTTCTGTCATCGCTGGTAAGTTTTTGAGTTACACAGTATTTTAACTCTAACCCTGAGTTTATCTCAAGGTTCTAATATATTCTGCTTTACTTACATATTTTCCTCTCTGTGGGATTCTTTGGTTCATTAAAAAGGGGATTATCCTCTTCCCCCTTTATTTTTTTTTTAAACCAAGATGTTAAGAGGCAAATTTATCAGGCTGATGTTCACAGTCTGCAGTTTTCTCTTTTTTTCCTGTATTCACTGGTCCATGATTTAGGTAATTGCCAGTTATTTATCTTTTTTGAACATTTTGATAGCACGCTGGGTTTTGTTTGAGTTGGGTTTTTACCATCTCATGTTTTCTCTTTGACTGGAGAGATTACTGCAGCTTGTCAGTGGCTGGGGTTGGACTCTTTGCTACTCCTTAATACCACTGTGCCACCCGCCACTGCATTTAGAGTGCATTCACAAACATAATCTAAATACCACCCAGGTGAAAACCAGAGAAAGACTAAATCACTAAATGTTAATGCTAGCTAGTAAGTTCAATTTTAAAATCACCAAGTGGTGCAGTGTCAGAACACAGGAGTCCCCCATCCCCCATCCTGCCTTCTCTGCAGGTCAGTTTATAAATTGCAGTGAATAAAATTCAAGGCCAGTCTCGATGAGGCTCTGAACAACCTGATCTAGTGCAAGATCTCACTGCAGGGAGGCTGGACTAGATGGCCTTTGAAGGATCTCAATGCTTTCTATGATTCTGTGAAAATTATCCCCAGAGAACACAGAGGTTGTAAACCAGCAGTGACATTGTGGTGGGAAGCTACAAGCTTTACTAGAAATCTCCAAAAAAAAGTTATGTTCTCAAGGCTGTAGACATAGATCTTAGAAAGATGAAGTATATCATGAGAATGCACAATAAATTTTCAGGCCACTTTTTAGTCCAGTAAATACATGTTGATGACTACACAGTAAGATGTTATTGTGTTTTCCCCCTGAAGGATTTGAGTTTTCAGCTTGCTTTAATTTTTCAAGGAGCTACAAAAATTACAAGGAAACCCCCAATTTGGGTTTTCCCAGCTCTGTTGTAGTATATTACAAGGTAAGCAGAATATTCCAGCTTGATGACTTTTCATCTGGGGCTGTTTTTTAACGGTGTACACTGCTGCAGTCTGGGGTTTCATATGTTTTTGAGTATTGATTTTGTAGGCAGGGAGAACTGCAATAATAACCTGGGGAGGTCTGGCAGCACTGTGAACTGATTTGCTTTTATTCCTTGTGGCTCGAGGCAAAGCAGTCAGCTCCCAGCAGTGGTGGGCTGCTGGAAATGGCATTTCTCCTACGCTTCTCTTGTGTGAAAGCCTTGAAACAGTGTTTCCCTGCTGTATCTGGCTCTCCCTCCAGCTTTCCCTTCCAACTTATTTCCATTCCACTTGTCTTTTTATCTTCTTACCCCTCCAGCTGGGGGTTGGCCCCGAGAGGTCTTTTCCTGGCACCCTCACCCCAGGAACGTTCAGCTCAGCCAGTCTTGCTGAGCAGCCTTGCCCAGGCACTGTTAATGGCTGCAGCACTGGGGGCTGTGAGAGTTGCCTGTTGGATGCAAAATTGTGCATAAAATGAAGTTCTGGTGATGAATCACCTCAGAAGGGTGCTCTCCTCTCATAATGGATTGTGTCTTCCCTTGCACAAAGAAATGTGCTGGCTTTATCTTGTTCAAATCTGTGTAAATTCACTTCTTCCCTTTCTAAAGCTCTAGGGTGTGCACACTGAGATACCATGGTGATGGGTGGCTTCCAAATGGCAAAGACAGAAAGTGTGATAATGGTTGCTGTGGTGTTCTTAATCCCCTCATGATCCTCTTTGTATGAGACTAGTTGTATGTGAAGAACCTATGATCCAGACTAATGCTCTCTATGCCAAAGGAATGACAATGCAGGGAGCAGTGACGTCTCATGGGGTTGAGTTGGTGACTGATGTCAGTACTCCAGGTTTCTAAAGCCGTGTCACCAGATGTCTTTGTAATCCTGGATATGTTTAATCCATCTAAAAGACTCTTTGTAAATGTAATTCATGTGAAGGAGGTTACTTACTGACTACTTCAGAGTACAGTATATTGTCAATATTTATTCAGCTCATACAGTGGTGACTATGCAATATTTATAGTCTTTCCATAAAGATTACTATTGGGAATAGCAAAGTCACAACCAGTTGCCTCAGGGGCTACTTAAAATAAGCCATCACAGTTACTGTACCTTGATTGGAGTAATCCAGCCCCACACTTGTAGTATGTTATCCAGTGAACACAATGTGGTTGATACCTATTTGAAGAGACCTGACTTGTTTATAAAGTCTCAGGAGACAAAAGGAGTTAGTTGTGTGGCTGAATCACAGAACAAAGGAGGAGCTATTTGTTATCTGAAGGAACAGGACAGCATATGTTTCACTGCAGTGTGGCAACCTATAGCCTTGCAAGATGTCTTCTTGTCTTCAAGGGAGCACAGACATCAACTTTGTGCATCTTAAGAGGTGTTAAAACAGCATCTGATGAGTCATGTTGCAGTCAAGTGAGCTTTGCTAGGGAAGAGCAAGGAACATCTTAAAAATTTTGGCAACTGCCATTTTATCTTTGCCTTTTTTCATCAGAGAAAATTTGGCATAATTTCTCACAAGTTTTCTTGAGCTATAAAATCAGGAGAAGCCCTGAGCTATGCTTTCTCTTTCAAACTGCAATTTTGAAGTTTCAACCTTAGAAGTGAAAATTAAAATACAGTTTGTATTTTTGTTCCTGTTCTCTAACCTATTAAAAATTACTGAGTTAGTCATCAGAGGGGAGACCTGTGTAACCTGTCTTTATTCTGGAAAAATAAGCTGTTGTTTTTTATCTTTTTGAAGAACACTGACCTGCCAATCAAATATTCCAAGGAGTGAGTTCTGCAGATGTACATAGTCCTAAATTTGTCATGTTTATGTTCAGCTATGCCGCACCATCTGTCTTCATGGATGTAAGAAGCTTATTATGTGTAACCCTTTGGGTGGTTTAGAGTTTGTATTTTGTGGTAGAAGATAGCAGTGATGCCCACAGTTTTCACACCCTCACTCTGATGAAGAAGAAATGATGGTAATCATTAGAGACTTTTTATGCCCAGTAGCTTGCAAACGTTGTGGAAAATAGTCCTTGTACCAAGAAAAAGATGAAATGTGTGTGAAATACTTTTCAAAGACCATATGTTTTCTAGAAGGTCAGGCAGTTTCATCACCTCCACTCTGTAAGGATGAGGGATTTCATTTCCTGGTGTTGAAAATAGCCTGGTCCAAAAGGGACTGTATCAAAGTAAGTGTGACCAGCAGGTTGAGAGAGGTGATCCTCCCTGTCTGCTCTGGTGAGACCCCACCTGGAGTACTGTGTCCAGTTCTGGAGGATTCAGCACAAGGAAGACATGGACTTGTTGAAGAGGGAGTGCAGAGGAGGGCCGCAAAAGTGATCAGAGGGTTGGAATACCTCTTCCATGAGGACAGGCTGAGAGAGTTGAGGTGTTTCAATGTAAAGAGGAGAAGGCTTTGGGGAGACTGTATTGCAGCCTTTCAATACTTAAAAGAGGCTTATAAGAAGGATGGTGTTAAACTTCTTAACAGGGCCAGAGGTGATATGACAAGCAGTAATGGTCTTAAAGTAAAAGAGGGCAGATTTAGGCTAAGTATAAAGAAGACATTTTTGATCTCAATAAAATGTGCTGTGCTTACTTTCATAGGTGAAGGGGAGGAGATGCCTTAGATGGGAAGCTTCTCATTACGGATGATTTTCACCTCAGAATTCCTCTTTCCTCACAGAAGACATGTTTATAGTAGAAATAGTGAAGGATTTAAGAAAGCCCTTTCATCTTTTGTCTTCTAGCCATGGCAAGAAATAATCATCCAAAGTGGAAAAGGTGACCTTTTCTTCATTCAGAAAAATATTTGCTAAATTAAACAAATCATTATAGATGGCTTTATTAGCTTAAACGGCTTAGTTGTTCTATCACTGTTGCATCATGTGGAAGTTATTACATTTGGAAAGCAAATAATTACCTCAATGAAAGATACCTTATTTCATTAGCATATCTCATGCTGTTACATGTTCATTGAAATTATCAAGGTAAATGAGGTACTGATACATGTGATACTGCATTCTTGATCACATTCTCAGGGGCAATGGTTCACCTTCTTCGTGAGTGCCAGCAGTTAGTAGGTAACACAGCACAGAGAAATATTTTATATGTTTTTCCCCTTTTTTTAACTTTTTCACAGCTGTGAGCAACGTGAAAGAGCATCACGAGCAATGTGTTGCTCCCAGTATTGCTTTATGAAAGACACTAGTAATTCATAGAATCCTGATAGCAAAAGGGGAAAACACGTAAAGTAGGTAGATTTACTCCTCAGTTTGTGAACAAAGGAGCATTTGTAAAAATATTGTGTAAAACTTAAGCTATGTTTACTTGTATCACTTCATTCATTCATTACCACCCTTCTCAGAGCCTAAACCTTTTGTTTGTACCAGAACTTGTGTTGCAAATAATTTCTTAATTGTTCTGTTGACAATGAGTGTCTTTATTATCTGCTTATGACACAGCATATAGCTAGAGATGAATGACATGCAATGTAAATATGATAGGATGTGTCACTGGAGCTCATCCTTGATTAAGAATTTATTTTTCTCTCTTCTTAACAAGGATTGACTGGATCACAGGCCATTTCACTTAGGACACTGCATATGAAAGCTTTGTTGATTTTTAATTTTCCTCCGTTGATTTTCAGCATCCAGAGAGCACTTGTTCTCTAATGGCTCTCTGTGTTGGTGTTTGCTTGCAATTTGAAGTAAAAGATAAATGGCTTTCAGGGTAATACCTCTCCAAGGGCTTCTACTTTAGGGTTGGTGGCTGTTAGCAAAGCTGCAGTGTGTCTAGAAAAGTTCTGTGCTCAAACAAAAGCATTCCTGAGTAAAATTGTTTCAGGCCTAGTGTGACAACAATCTTTACTGATTTATTAATCTTTAGAAGGAACAGCCCTGTTTTTCAACATTTTTCCTATGAAAGTGGAATGCTCTGCACTTTTTATAATAGAGAATCAAATGTTTTCCTCAGCAAACAATTGCTTTTTCAGTTAAAGAAAGGGTAACAAGCTGTTGGTATTTTCTTAGTTATGAGTAAGTATTTGTTCTAAAATGCAGTAATTTTTTGTTTGTGGTGAAGTTGAAAGTTTTGTCCTGTCTTTTGAGAAATAGTATTTTGAAACAGTAATTTACAAAATCTGAGCTTGCTTAGGAACATTAAGCTCATTTATAGTGTGAACTTCCTCTGTGCATATTATGAGCCTGCTTGTACACTGTTACTGTGATACATCATTACATTAAGGAAGTGTTCTGTCTTACAAACACTGCTAATGGCAGGGTCTTGCCTGGCAGCCCTTACCCATAGTCTTCTCAGACCAGCATCACTGTTTAGAGAAGACATGTTCTTAGTCTAAGCTTGATTTAGAAAGCCTTGGTAAAAGGGATGTGAGGCTCCAGGGAGATGATCCCATGAATCCTGAGCCTCATCTGCCACAGGGGCTGGGCGCCATCTCTTCCCATCAGCTTCTCTAGAAATGATGGCTTTTCATTGCCTCAGAGACTTGTATTTGTGTGACAGGCTGCACTATGTACTTTCATACACTCAAATTCCAAAATTGGGCTAATACACATTTTTAAGAGAGTTCAGTTATTAATCATATGCTGCTTACATAGCATCCATGTCTGTCTTTTCTTGATTAGGCTTGCAGCTTTTCAAATATCCTCTAAAATCAGTAAGAATTTGGCTTAAGGAACTCATGATGTATTTTTATTCCCACTCTCTGCTTCTTATGTCACTTACATTGAGCTTAATTCAAGCAGCTCTAGCAAAGGTCTGGAGCAAGATACACATTTGCATGTCTGGATCCATACTGAAACAGCTTAACAAACTACTTCATTAGCAGACAGGCCTGAGAAATTAAAGAGCTACAAAAACTGAGCTCCTTTCTTCATTCTGTTGCTGTGTCATTTTGTGTCTCTGAGATTGTTTTAAGGACAGGCTTCCTAACAGTCCCTTCACCCAGTAGCATCCAGTGTCAGTCAGAATTTCATTCAGACCTGAAGAAGGGACAACTGAGTTTCAGTTTGGTTTCTGCTTTGGCAGAAGTTTAAACTGCTCATGTTTGCCATGGCAGGGGGGTTTGAGCTAGATGATCTTTAAGGTCCCTTACAACACAAACCATTCTGTGATTCTATGATTAAGTGCATGGATGATGGCGTTGAATTCAGTCTGATGCAGAAGGTTAAGCATTTGCACAATTGCATTTGGGTAGTGGGGAATAAAATGGAATGCACAAAAATTAGTCTTTACCAGAGGAGTCGGGCAACAGTCTCTCCACATGTTTTATAAATAAGAGGAGTAGCTTTTTTTTTAATCCAAGCAAATGAATTCATTGCTCTATAGCAAAATTCAGTTTATCTGAAACCTTCCTTTAGTTCTTTTTTTAAATTTATAGACTGCTGCTGTGTCAGGTGCTACAGGGCATGCAGAAATCTCTTACTGGAGTCTTTGTTTCAATCTTGTGGGGCCATTCCTTCTTAGTAGCCAGGCTTAATACATCCCATGTACTTTTGCTTAGTTTCTTCAATTCAGCTTTCAGTGTGACCTCTGCTGAGATAAAAGAACTGAAACCACTGTGAATTTCCCTGAAGCAGCAGCTTCAGCAGTGATGGGGCAGTCCATAGCTCTGGAAACAGCTGCACACTCCAGAAAAGAGCTCAAACCAGACCACAGCAGACGTGGCAGAGCTCTTGTTTTTCTTTGTGTTTCTCCCCTGTGTTACTTGTAAATCAGACAATGCTAAAGATTCAGACTATAGTAGCGTAGGTCATGACCCTAGTAATGTTTGAGAAAAAACACTGTCTTATTTTTTTCTTAGAGAATTTAATGAATATCATAATGTCATTATGTTCCTGTTTATTGTTAGCTGTTTATTGGGGGCTCTTTTGGAGGAGCTGGAATTTTGGGCTGTATCTCCAGTGCTGGGCTCAGTTTCATTTGAACTTGGGCAAATCTTATGTGGAGAGGCTTGAAATGCTGCCAGTAGTGAGGGATGGCTCTCGGTTACTTAAAATAGGTACCAATGAAAAAGGGTAGATGACTGGGTTTGGACATTGCACAGGTGCCTTCCATAATGCAGGGGCAAAGAGATGCAGGGGGTCCATTTCAGGGTCTTTTCACTTGTCAATGGGTTTAAATATAGTTTTAGGTCAGTGTGGAGCTCCAGGAAAGGGTCTTTTCCACCTCCCTCCCTGCTAAAAAGAGAAAGCATCAGGGCCTGAAGGACCTCTTCTCAAAAAAAGAAAGATGCATCCACCAAAGGACTGAAAGGCAAGGCTGCAGACCCAGAGGACATTAAATGGATCATGTCCTGTTGTTTCTTCTGATTGGGTTTAGAATAGTGCCTGATGTGGCAGACTTTGTGCAACAGAGGTGGTGGTGCCTTTTGTCTGAGATGGTGTGGCTGAGGCAGCTGCTCTTGCTCACATGTAGGAGCTAAGTGGGGATCCAGCACATTTTGGTGAGAGTAGGGTCATGTGTATTTAACTTTGTCTAGCTGTGAATGGCTAAACTGAAAGGCAGGGAGAAGAGAAATGAAATTGCTGTCTCTTTTGGAAGTCAAATAATAGTCTCTATTGTGAAGGTGACTCTTTGTTTACTTTTATTGCACTAGAAGGTAGGAGATGTTATAAGCAACATTAGACCATCTTGCAATCCATAAATCAATCCTTATTCTTTAAAATGAGGGCAGGGGTGGAGGTAGGTGTGTCTTTTTATCAGCAGTGGATGCTCTAGAGTATTTCCTGGGAAAAAGGTAAGGCTAATATTAGGGAATAGTCCTGGAATAAGCGTCAAAGGAATAAAATAATGAATATTTTTTTTAATGCTGCTTTTTAATAAGATGCCTAACAAGGGAGTTGAGGGAGGACACTGTAGTGGTTTGAAGCTGCAAATCAAGCATTTTTATGGAAATAGGCTCATTAAAGCTGCCTGCTACAGAAGTGCAACTGTTTTCCCTATGACTTTGATGGTTCAATCGTTAAAATGTATTTCTTAAAAAGAAATATACCATCAGTTTTCTTCTTTGGTTGTGTAATTCATAATTCCATTTGTAAATGGACATGATACCTTGCCCCAGAAGGCTTGCAGTGCATCTATCTACCTGCTTTTTAATGTCTGGACCTGCTTTTTACTGTCTGGTAATGTAATCAACCTGCAAAATAAAGGTTTATTTTTCATCAACTGGATAAATTACTAATGTGAATCAGTAAGTCTGAGAGTCAGTAAGGCAGTGGTTCTGCCCCACGGTATATATTGTCTAACTTTAATGAGCCAGATTCAAGTAGCTTTGAGTTATTTGCATTATTTAAAATACCCCCAATGAACTACTTAGTTTACAGCATATTAAAAAATATTTTAAAAAGCATTTGAAGGTTTTTTAGGTCTTAAACTGTAGTCCTTGCTACTGGTGCTGCACAGGTTTGGTGAAGCCACCCGATTACTTATTTTATAGTCACACTGTCATCTTTTTAACCATCAAAATAATAGTTCAGTTTTACGGAGTGCTAATTAGTTCTTATTTCTACCATACAGAGTGACAGTCTTGGCTTAAGGAAGTCTGTGTGATTTATTCCAGGTTCAATGCTCAGTGTTAGGATGCAGAATGGTGTGGCTGCTCCATGCGGTTCTAGGAGCTGGGATCTGAGGTGGCCAGTGAGGCAGGGACAAAGACTTCCAGGTAGATCCACAGTGATAAGGTTATGGTCAAGGGGGTCATCCCTGGGTGTAGCCTCCCATGGGGAGCCAGGAGCCTCTTCCTCCCTTTCAGCCCAGAATTTCACAAATAATTTCAGCCTGAGTTAGCTGTTCTGTTATCTCATCTGTTAGGTCCCCCCCAGGCTCCTCTGCTTGTGCAGGAGGATGAACCAGAGCCCTCCTGGCATCTTCTGAGCTTTTGAAGTTACTGAGTGCCACAAACATTCAGGACTCAGTTTCATGGTTCTTCCTTTCAAAAGACATGATTTACTTAATAAACTTTTACTCTACATGTCCAGTTAAACTGAAACTCACAACTGCTTAGGATTCTTTTTCAGGTAAGATGAGCAGTTTGAGCCATTTACGTATACAATCTAGTTAAGTTTGCAGAGTTAAGGACACCGTGTGGAAGCAAAAAGCAGTATATGAAACATGCAGTATAAATCCTTGAAATAAATCCTCTGAGTCCTAAAGTAATTGATTTCTCATGCTGGCTGTACAAAAATGTGTTTGCTCCATCCTCCAGTTGACCACAGACTTGTGTTTAAACATTTCTTTCTCATTCACTTGTCATCTCTTTCCTTTTGTATGTATCTGAACTAGACTTTTCAAGATTGTTGCACTTTCTTCCTCCTTTCCTCTGATGGGACAAAGGATTGCTCCTGTCATGCCCCCTGGAGCCCCATTGAGACAAGAATCAGTGCCTTGTTAGGCTGGGAGCCTACTGAATTCTTTAAGGATAGAAAGTCATGCTGTAGTAAGCAAGATGACCAAAGTTCACTTGGTTTTGTTGCATTATGTGTATTGATATTGGTTTTTTTGTCACTTGTCTGACTTGTCACTCAACAATCTTCCTGTTTTGAAATCTGGTGGCACACTGGAGACCAGCTGAACCCAAGAAGCACTGGTGAGCTATTGTGTGGGAGTTAAGGGTGTCTGAAGCAGTGGTTTGGAATTCAGTGAATTCTGATCAGTTCCTGTGGCAGACCTTTTAAGCAAAAGGTTTTGTACCAGGCACCTTTGTTCCAAGTTCATGGGTAAAGAAGAAAGATGTACTGTGCACATGGAGTATTCACCCCCTTCCAGAGCAGCCCACTCTTCTGCAGATCTTTTTCTGTACGTTACATACTTACAACATACTGGTTGAATTTTTCATCTCTTCCATCCAATTATGTTTAAAAAGTGGCCATCTGAGTAAACTGCTTAATGGTTTTCAATGAAGTTTGTTCATTTGGAGACATCAAAGCAAGCCACAAATTTGTCTCAGCCATGGCAAAACTGAGTGGGAGGTTTCACAATGCAGTTTTTGATAGGAAAAGGTACAGAGGAAGGTAGTCCATCAAGGTGGGTCGCATGTGTGGCAACATCAAGGATTGCTTGCAAAGTGCTGCTTGCATGCCAATTAATAGACCATGTTCTCAACCTTTAGTTTCTTAGGCATACATCTTCTCTGGTAGTTCAGGAACTGCTGTGTCTTTGCCTGTTCACACAGGGAGTCGATAGACTTATATAATACTGATTGGGTTTTTTTCCCCCAGACTTCTCTATAAAGTAGGCAAGCTGTGAGAATCCTCAGTGTACCTATGGGAAAAGTACATTCTGTTCAGCACAGAATGGTGATCCCTTTCAGCTCTCCTTCCAAGCAGCAGAGCACCAACACATGGACTTTGCATTGGCATTTTCATCAGGTTTCTGAGGATACAACGTTGCGGCCTCAATCAATAAACCTCAGTTGGATTTACTGATTACACAATTCTCTTTTCCCGAGACAAACAGCCAGTTCATAATTGCTCAGCAGACTATATTTTCCAGCAGCTTTGTCCAGCCTCACCTGTCAGTTTGCAGGTGTCATGGGACAGGATTCAGATCACTTCAGATCTCTTTTTCTCTCTCACACTGCTGTGAACTGGTGAACTTTATTCAGCAGAAAAGCAGAAACACGCTTTTTGCAACCTTAGCCTGTCACTGCAGGCTTCAGAGCAGTGACCATAACATGAAACAAATGTTTTCAGACTTTGAAAAGGTAGGTGGTGACAGCTGAGTGGGCTAACATAAAAAAGACATAGATTGTCCCAAAGAGCATACTAATCCTACAAATTAGTAGTAACACATGAGGTTATCATAGTATGTCCAACTGAGCTACGCTGTCACTGATTTTAATTTTGTTTAGAATCATATGATCACAGAGTTTGAAGGGACCATCAAAGGCCATCTAGCCCAGCCCCTGCAGTGACTGGGACATCCTTCACTAGATCAGGTTGCTCAGAGCCTCAGTAAGCCTGGCCTTGATTGTCCCAGGGGCCTCCAACACCTCTCTGGGCAACTCATTTCGGTGCCTCACCACGCTCATGGTGAAAAATTTCTTCCTAATGTATAGTCAAACCCTGCCCTGCTCTAGTTTTAAACCACTGCCTCTCATCCTGTCAGTCCATGCCCTGGCAAATAGCCCCTCCCCAGCTTTCCCCAGCCCCTTCAGGCACTCGGGGGCCACGGGAGCCTTTTCTTCTCCAGCCTCAACAGCCCCAGCTCTCTCAGCCTGTCCTCACAGGAGAGGTGTTTGATCCCCCTGATCATCCTTATTTTGAAACAGAAATATAATTGTTGTCATAGAAATGTAATAATTGTTTTTTCCAAGACTGTTGTAGGAACTGTGAGATGCCCTGTGGGTTGTTACCTCTACTGCCATGTGCCTGCTCTTTTGTACATGGGCAGATACATCAGTGATAAGTTTCAGGAGAGATTAAGTCTCCGGTATGCATAAAAGCTCTAGGCTCAGTGTAAATGTTGGACCTCTTGTGTACACTAAATGCCAGTCAAGGACAATTGAGAGTTGAAGTCTTGGAGCTGAGGGTAATTAATTCATTTAATCAAGGTGATCTGGATGTCTGCAAAATACTGTGCTACATGATTACGGGCAGGTTTCTCAAGCTGCCTTTTTCTCCCTGGGTTTGGTAAAGCAGTTATTCTCCTCTATGAAAATTCAGGTCATGTCCAACTTGGAAAATACGTGCTAAATAACACATAACAGTTAGATGAGGACTTCCATACTCCTAATCACATTTCCCCCAGAACTGCTGTTGTTTTTTTAGTAATCTATTTACTGCTGTAACGATGCAATTATGGGGCCGAGGCCTACTCACTGAAGTACTTCCTAAATAGCTCTGCTTGAGGTATATCCTTCTTCAGTTTGGCTGCCTGCTTGGGAATTACAGCTATTCCCTCCCTGGTTGCTTTCTTCTGGAGCACAGATTATATGCAAAACAGACAAAGCTTCATTGATATTAACATTCAGTTTTGAGCATTGTCTTTGCTTTGTCCCTCTCCTGCACTTGGTTGTTACTGTCACAAGAAGCTCTTCTCATTAGCCTGCATTATTTGTTTTGGTAAATGTAATCACAGAATCACAGAATGTCAGGGATTGGAAGGGACCTCAAGAGATCATTTGGTTTGATCTCCCTGCCAGAGCAGGAACACCCACATCAGGTCACACAGGAAAGCATCCAGACAGGTTTTGAATCTCTCCAGAGACTTCACACTTTCTCTGGGCAGCCCATTCCAGTTTTCTGTCATCCTCACTGTGATAAAGTTTTTTCTCCTATTTCTGTGGAATCTCCCATGTTCCAGCTTACACCCATGACCATTGGAGGTCCACCCATTGGAGGTCACTGAGAAGAGCCTGGCTCCATCCTTCTGACATTTACCTTTACATATTTATAGACATCAGTGAGGTCACTGCTCAGTCTTCTCCAGGATGAAGAGATCCAACTCCCTCAGACTTTCCCCATAAGGGAGATGCCCCAATCACTTAATCATCTTTGTGGTTCTGTTTTGGACTCTCTCAAGCAGTTTCCTGTCCTTCTTAAACTTCAGAACTGGACACAATACTCCAGATATGGTCTCACCAGGGCAGAGTAGAGGGAAAAGAGAACCTCTCTCAGCCTCCCTTCTAATACACCCCAGGTTGCCATTGGTCTTCTTGGCATAGATTGGCCATTCTTCTTGCTGGGTGTGCAAACCTGATATCCCTGGAAAATCCATGGGTAAAGAAAGGAAGGATTCAGTGACACTGCATGGCTGGATTTGCCTTCTCTTAGAGGTTGTGTCTTTTTGGTGTTTTTTGCCACATAATTTTGAGATTCTTGGGGCTTGATCTTGCACTGCCCTGAAATCTGCCTACTGACTTCTGAAACTGCGAGAGACTTCAAGCTGACAAACACCCAGGCAGCTCTGAGGCAAAGCAAAATGGAAGTGGCAGAGAAACAGGGCTGATTTTAAACAGCAAACAGAAAGGATTTGTGGATCCTAATACAAGGATTAATAAATTGTTCTCAAGCCTGAACTCCCCAATGAGTATTTTATCACATTTCCAGGGGCCATTTCAGCACAGTTACCATCTCTGATTTCTTTGAAACAAAGTGACCTTCAGCTGAACTTTGCTAAGACATAGTTTTAACGGAATTATACCAGCTGCTAATAGAGAGTTAGGAAAAAACCTGTGCTGGATTCACAGCTGGTATAAATTGAAGCAAATAAGTTGTGTTTAGGAGAGCTCTGTTGGTTTGGGGAGTTCTGTTTGTTAGGTGAACCTGAGGGTTTAGTGTGTGGGGCTTTTATGAGGCTGATGTGCAGCACCTGCCTGCTGTTTTCCCCATGTGCTGGGCAGTTTTGCTCAGTGTGTGATGGTGTAAAGATCTGGTTCTCCTCTTAGATTTTGGATTTTTGGATTTTGAAGATTGTCCTTTGTAACTTGTAACACTTTCCATCTCTTGAAGACAAAGTGGGACAACTTCTTTCCTTGGCTGGAAGTGCACCAGCTGGTGGCAGATATGGAATCTCTCTGAGGTAGGCATAAGTTTCTGTCTTAGATTGTTTCATTGCATAGTTTAAAATCACTTAACAGGAGGTCTCATTTTCAGGGATAAACAGTGTTGTAACTTGTTGATGTTGCTTATGTGTGAGTAGTATCTGCATTGTTGTCCTAGATGCTGGTCTGCAGGTAGATAAAAGGGGAGTATACTGGTGGGCTGGTCTTTTCCAGGATTTCTATTCCTTACGAAAACTGCAGCTAAGGTTTTTTTCTTTAGACATAATTTTCTACATCAGTTACAAAAACTGACTAAAAATCAGTTAGTTGGTTGTTTTTTTTGAGAGTTTTAATAACTTATAATGCTATCTTTTTACATAGCTTTCTTGTAGTGCTCCTAAATAATTTAATTCCTAGAAAATGGGTTCTATGAAACTCTAAAGTCCAGTTCTACTTTTATCCAGAACTGTTATTTTTTAGTATCTGTCTCCCATAATGCAGTGTCTGTGACAAGTTGAAGTTTTTCCAATGTTATTTTTGTCAGTATGAAGCTTTGTGATGGAGGTATTATTTCATAGCCTTTGCTTACTACTATTTGTAGAATTAAAAATTTTCCAATGGAATAAAGGTGAATAAGTACATGCTGAAGATACTTCGAAGATCTCTACTTTCTTGGATGTCTGTTTACTGCTTGCTGTTCTCTGAAGTAGGGATTGTCTCCAAGTGGATGTGCTGGGATGGGATATCAAATCCGTTTTGTCTTTGATTCTTAGGCAGCTTATTACAGCTAAAGGAAAGGGCAACCAAATATTAAATGATCTTGGGTCATAGGTACTAGTTTCAGATGCAGGATTAAATCTCAGAAAAACTTAGTACCCTTCGTTGGACTGGAAGCCCCAAAACACAAACACACCCCCCCTAAAAAATGTTGTTTTTTCTCCTCCAACTGAAGTACTTTTTATTTTTGTTCATAGGGTTTTGGGTGTGTACCTTCATTTAAGTACACAATTGCCTAAGTTACTTCTCTCTCCCAATATTTAGCATCCCTGATGACCAAAGGGAGCCCTTCCTTGTGTAAGAGATGAGAGTCTATGTATTTCTAACCCATTTTCATATGGCTTAGCAGGTGGAAGAGTGAGCAGAATTACCATTAGGTGGTCAGGTACTCCTCGGTGGAGCAGCAGCAGGTGAACTGCTGGCCCCTAGTGGTAAATGGGGAGTAATCGGAGAGTCTGAGCGTGTAATACCCAAACTTGTGCAAGGCCAGGGCTGTGATTTAGTTTCAGCGTTGCTTAGTTTCATGTTTTCAATGTGGTTAAGATAATCCTGAAATGGAATACTCTTCATTTGTACTGATTGAAGTAAAATCCCAGCTGTGTGTGAGCACTGGAAGAATTAGGTGCTAAAGGTATATAATTTGAAGAGATCATGCAGTCAGTAATTTTACTATTTCTGTAAAGAGAATAAACCTCTGTCAGTCTGTTTGTGGCAGAGAAATACATGTTACAAAAGATGCAATGCAATCATCTGAAGATATGTGTGTGGTTTGTTGGTTTTTTTCTACTTTTTTTCTTTTCCCACATGAATCTGTGGAGAGATATGGCTCTCCATGGGCTATGTGGGCAGCTCATTCTCTGTGCAGTTGATGAGGAAAACAGCATAAAGACCAGTTTGGTGATCTTCAGGTAGAGCTTGTATCACATGCTGATCTCTGCTCTTCTGAGATGGCAGAAGCCACAGAAGACTGAACTGCAGCATTCCCATTTTTCACACATCACTGAACTGTGGACTAGCCCAGCAAGTGTTGCAGTGGTGCTCATGCGAGCTCTCCTAATGAAATTTAGTAGTAGTCACATGGAAAGGATAGCTGAAACACTTTAAATCTGTCTAGTAGTCTCCAGGACAAATGCTCATTGCAGCAATTCCTTAGAGGGCTGGAAAGAAGGAAGGAAAATGCAAACCTTCCAGTGGAGTTGAGAGGAGAAACATCATTTGTTAATCCCAGATTTAATCAGCTTGAGGAGCAAGACAATTATTCTTATTGATTTGTGTATTATCAGATTTTTTACAGTACTCTAACACAGATATTTATTGAAGAAAATGAAACTTACCTGTTGCCCAACCTTTATTAATACCAGATAAATTTACTCTCAGTCCTTTCTTTAAAGGACAGGAATTATGGCTCTGAATCCTAATCACAGAAAATGGTGCAATTCAAAAGTAGAACCAAAGGTTCTGTGCCAAGGTAAAACCAGAGTTGAACCTGATAACCGTGCTTTAAGTGGTGAGCTAGGCTTTGTTGCCAAGCCTGAGCTGACATTTTAGGGTTAACCTGAAGTAGCTGCCCTTTCTGCAAGGATAATTCCTTCTCTAAGACATCCTTCATCCTTTTTCCTCCTCCTTCAGTCACCAGAATGACTGAGGATCTGCTTACGCGTACATGCACCTCAATAAAATATTTGCCAAATGTTCTTTGGCAGGACATTTTGTGGTGACTAAGTTTCTACTTCTGTATTCATTTAGCCCCTATTTTTGGTCTACTTGGAGACATACAAGGCATCTGCTGGGTTTTTGGGTGTGTTTGAGCCGGCAGAAGAAGGCATAGGAGATAGAGTAATCCCAAGAATACAATATGCTTTTCTTTCTAAAAGCCACCTTCCAGTGCAGATAGTTCAGCTGCAGATCAAGGGCAGTGGGTTCCAGCTTCTCCCTGCCTGCCTGGCTGTGGCTGCCTAAAACCGTTGGGGTCGTTGGCACCTGAAGGAAGAGCAATGGCAAAAGAAAATGAATAAGCAAAAAGCTGCAAGAAGCTTGTTTCAGTGAAGTTTGTTATGGTAGAAGTTTTAACATTTAAAATTTGCTTCTTAAAGCTTGTGTATTTCTGCAGCTCTGAAATCTTCTGGAGCTTTTTCCCCAGGTGTCTCCACCTTGGAAGAATGTGTGGCTTTACTGTTGCTACTGGAGATGAGGCATCGTGTTTGGTTCTCGGTGCTCTTCCTCTCATTCATAGGGAGCAGTGGCTTGGAAGAGAAGACTGATGCCACTCCTGGCATTCATAATAGGATTTCCTTCCTTTTACAAGCTCTTTCCATTACTTACTCAGTTGTGCAGGGTTGGATGTCATTGAATAGCTGGCTGAGTAATTTTTTTTTTTTTTTTAGTTATTTAATGTGTTGAGGATGAGCTTGAAGCTGTCGGACAAGTAATATCTATGTAGGCTTTTTCTAGCTGCAGCCCTCTTAATTTCTGTGCTATATAAAAGCTAAGCTAAAAATAGTGCTTTGTGTGATACTTTGATGGGAAGCTTTGTTAATGCATTTGAGAAGACTAAAGAGGCTGGTTAATTCAGTGCTACTAATTTCTGAGAGGCAGTGATGCTAAACTGTAAGTTGAATGGATGGAGCAGCTCCTTGTTTTGCTGAAGGAGATAAAATATCTGTGTGTAGGTCTCTGCAGCACATTAACTAGTGAATGGGCACAATAGCTCCATTGTTGTGTGGGAGCTGATGCTTTTCTTCTTTAGGAATGTATGCTTAGTGTTTCAAGGAGAAACTTGGATGTTAAAAGTGAGACTAATGTTAAGAACGTGGGTACAGATATTTGTTTCCTTGTTGCATGTTAGCAGTATGCCCACACTGGATTCTTTTCAGAAACAGCCTAGTGTTTAGCACAATTAAAATGGAGAGTAGTGCATCTCTCAGCAAAGGCAGATCTACAGATGGCCCCATGTCTGCACCTATGTCTCTGAGCCAATTTGGTTACATGAAAAGGTTAAAAGGTGATGGTAATGAGGGTTACATTTGAGAAGAGCAGGTGAGGATGGGTAAGCCTGCTGGAGAGCCTCATGGGGCCACAACTATTGCAAATTTATATCATAGAATCACAAAATGTATTGAGTTGGAAGTGACAATTTTCTGTCCAGCTTGGCTCGTGCTTTAGACGTGAGGAAGTAGATGGGTGTCAACACCTCTGCATCACCCTTTGCTCCAGTTGCGCAGCTTTCTCATAGCATGCCTAAGCAGATAAGGTCATCTTCTGTATTGTCTATGTCATTTCTTTGCATGGTTTACTTGTTTTTTCCCTTTGTATATCGACAAAGTGCTAAACATTGAGAGTGTATGTTCAGGGAAAAAAAAAANGGGGCCACAACTATTGCAAATTTATATCATAGAATCACAAAATGTATTGAGTTGGAAGTGACAATTTTCTGTCCAGCTTGGCTCGTGCTTTAGACGTGAGGAAGTAGATGGGTGTCAACACCTCTGCATCACCCTTTGCTCCAGTTGCGCAGCTTTCTCATAGCATGCCTAAACAGATAAGGTCATCTTCTGTATTGTCTATGTCATTTCTTTGCATGGTTTACTTGTTTTTTCCCTTTGTATATCGACAAAGTGCTAAACATTGAGAGTGTATGTTCAGGGAAAAATTGTATCCCTTGCGGGAAATGCAGACTTTGAAATGTTTATTTTTTCTCTTCCAACTAGAAATGTCAAAATAGTCAGCAACTGGAAAGCTACTGCTTTGTATTAGGGGAAATCACTGATACAATTTTCACTAGCATCAAGGCTCTTAATGAGCAACTGTTGAAGGGAGGACCAACACAAGTATTTGTTCTACTCATTGAGTTTGCCCTGTCAGCTGAACAACTCCTATTCTGAAGTAGGAGAGTATTTTTATGGTTGTTAGAAATGCAATATCCTGGGGACCAAGGATCTCTTCTTACACCTGAAATATGAAAATTCAGTCATCCTGAAAAACTGAGTAACTTTCTCTCACTGCATGTCATTCACAAGTGAAATGTGAATATATTTAGGTGATGTAACTGAGTAGGATGCTGCTGCTTCAGATTTCTAAAGCTCAGCCGGTCTCTTGCATAGTCCAGTTATTCTTGTAGGAGCACTGGAATATGCACATTTTGAGCAGTTAAAGCATTGGATAAGGAAAGATAAGGGAAATACTCAGGGTTTTTTGTGGGATTTAAGCATGTAAAGTCTGTTAATACCACTTTTATATGCTGATGGTACTCAAATGTGAAAAAGAAAAAAGCCAGCTGATCTGAAATAGATATCTTTATGTCCAGTGTTTTCTGAAAAAGTAAATTCTAAACAGCAATATTTTCAGCAATGGCTTTTGGGTTTTATGGGGGTGGGGGAAAAAAAAGCCATTGCAAGCATTACTAAATGGGCAGAATCCATCACTGGTCTGTGTGGTGTGTAGCTGTGATGTTTTCTGCTCTCTCTGATTCCACTGTTACTATCCCAGATATAAAATTTGTTAATGCAGAATCCATATGACCACTACAGGTAATTCTTTATACATACCTAGACGTTTGTAAGATTGCTCTGTGCAAGAATGGGTTTGATAGTGGGATGGAGTCAGAAGTGAACACTGAAGTCCAGATTCTCCAGAGACAGTGACAGGTTAGAAGCAGGTTTAGAAGCAGTGACAGGTTAAAGCCAAGTGCTGAATAATGCAGACACAGCATAATATATCTCCATTTTAACCTTTCCTAAAGGTAGCTTTAGGAAGGGCAGTAAACTGTTATTTCAGTGAATTATGCTATACAGATTTAAAAGATTTATTTCTTTCTACAACCATCAACATTCATTTTTAGTGCAATTAAACTGCTCTCATGGACTGATGAGCACAGATAACAACTCAAAGCAGGGCCAGAGCATCCACCAGCAATCTTTTTCATCAAGCGCATAACCCAATATTATTTGTTAGGTTGAAACACAAAATGCTTCTAAAGGACCAAATTTTGTCTAAAACTGAGGGAGAGACCAAGCATGTGACCTTCTGGGAGGTGAGGACATACAGATGAAGCATTCAGGAGCAGACAAGTCAGTCCTTATTACTGCTATGAGGTTTAAAACCAGTTTATTCAGGTGAGGATCTAATGAAAAGATAAATGCAATAAAAATGCTCACTGTTAGAATTAGGCCCTTAGCAATAATACAATCACAAAACAAAATAAATCCAAAAGCTTTACAAGTAAAAAGAAGGATATTCTGAATGTCTATAAGCAAATCCAAGTTTTGTCAGGTTGGTAGTTCTTTAAAATCATCATACAAGCAGTAAATTAAAAAGGAGAATAATTCAGGAAGCAGAAGAAAAATAATGAGAGATAATAGAGAAAGTAACATCTTGATAAATTGGTTTTTTTCCCCTGCTTGTTGCTTAATGTATTATCAGCATTCGTTGCAAAACAATAGCTGTTTCCATAATAAACACTATCATTCCCAAAGTGACAAAAAAATATTACTTCAAAATACTTAGAACTTCTTCTTAGGTAAACGACATCTATGTTAGGTTCATCTACCAAATGTTCATCTACCAATTTATGGCTCATTTAACTTTACTGTTTTTAAACATGGGTATTGATATTCCTCTGACCTTTATTTGTAATCACTGCATGGACATGGCAGTTCTGTCTGATCAAGTGTGTTGTACCAGTGGCTTGGAAAATATTAAAGATGAATAAGGAGGGAAAGTTCCATGCTGAACTGTACCTCTAGTTTCTTAGCTCTTAGGAAAAGGAGAAATTCTTAAACTGTATATGATTATCTTCTTTTAAAAAAAGAATGGCTTCTCTGAGTGATTTGTAAAAAGGAAAAAGTATTCTACTGTAGTTCTGTAATTTTGTATGTAGTAAGCCAGATCCAGAAGTGATGAAGATATGTTTAGAGTCTTGCTTCCTCCATTAGTAGTTATACAGAAAATTAGACTTTTGGTAAATTTTGTCAAAATTAAAGAAATCAATGTCATCTCAACAGCACATGACATAGAATTGAGGTGAGAGACAGCTGAGATGTGTCAATGGATATGAAGGTGCACAATATGTCATTGAAGTAGTGACATACTTTTTCTAGAGACTGAAGGTACTTTTGTGGTCTGATGGTTTTTTAGAAATTGGCCTTTTGTTGTCATTACTGGCTACTACTTCGTTTATGGTCACTGTTAAAACCTTGAGCACCTTATCTCATGTTAAATTTGTGTTTCTAAATCAATACTACCAAAGGAGAATTTTGCTTGCAGAATATGTTCCATGTTGGACAAATGAAAACTATTAATGAGGAGTTCCTAATTTCCACTCTTACTGTGCATTGTAAACTGGCTTGAAATGATAGAATCCCATGATTGCTCAGTCATTCATCTGTTCCGGTATAAATGACCATTATTATTATTATTGAGAATATTAGGTGGGCATTTGTGTATCTGTTGGTACTTCTCCTTGCAGGAAGAGGTGTGTTGAACACCTCTCAAAGCAGTAAAATATGGTTTCTAAATGTGGAGAGCTGATAAAGATTGCAAGTTGCTGTAATAATGGTGTGACTGTAGAAATTACAGTAATACTTAGGATCTCCCCTTATTGTAGCATGCCTGAACAAAGTAAGCTGGAGATAACTATTCTAATTTTCAGTTTGTTAATGCCTAGTATCCCTACAAACCAGATCTTCTGTGTCTGGAAAAGCTATAATTTTTCTCAATTGTGTGTGTGTGCTTCTAACCTTCAAGATAATTACCTGGGGTAAAAAAAAAAAAAATTCAATTATGTACATACAGGGCAGTTCAGACATGAGTTCCATCTCTACTGAAGTGGCTTTTTATCCCTAGTTACAGTAATTTGGTTAAATGTGTTTGGATTTTTAAAACTTAATAGAAAATATGCAGCAGAATGATGTGACACCATTTTACATAGCCTTCATTGTCCGTGACTGTTTCCTATTGATCACAAGGCCATAAAAGTGTTTGCTTGTTTTTCACAGAAGGATTTTATGTGAAGTACAATCTGTTGCTTTTTCTACCACAATGATATTAATGTTAAGCAAGTTTCCCTGCAGTAATGGCAAATAGAGGACAAGAACAGTTTTGTGTCTGATGTTGATGGTCTCTTGCTAAAAGAGACCCTATTGTAGATACGGACCACTTGAAGGTCATTTTGAACTGGATAAGAATTTGCAGTGGGCATTGCTTTAGAAGAGCACAGTGGTACATTGCCTCAGAAAGGTGGCAGTTCTAACAAGAAAGTAATTCATAAGGTATGACTGAAGTATTGCAATTCCTTTTGAATTATCCTTTAATGGAAATCTCAATGGGATTAATGAAGGAAGGAAATTCTTCATCAGAGTCATGTGTTCATTGTATTAGCGCTTAGGATGTCCTGAAATATTCTGTGATATAATAATAAAGTTTGAGTGTCTTAGTAGCACACCAGTATGTGCTTTCTGAAATACATAGTGGACTAGTTCAGAGTAGTACACATCAGGCTTGGCAGAAAGTGTGATTATCATCTCCTTTTCTTAAACAAGTTAATTGTCAGTGATTCAATTTAATACATAGGCATTTGCCACTGAAGGTGAAATATCACTTATGCTTGATGAGGATATGTTGCTTCTGTGGCATGGGTACTGACCATAGGCTCATCCTCATTTCAGTGTCTGAGACGAGAAAGGGGAGTTAAGAAATTGTGCCAGTTTCAGACTGGCTGTTAAACTGTGTTGGGTAATATTGTACTGAGCCCGAGGGATTGTCTCAGACCAGTTCTGCCTCAGAGCACAGCTTACTACAAGGAGACAAGGAGGGCTGGAGCAAGGCCAGCAGCAGAAAGTGGTACTTGGTCCAGGTCTGTGCTGCATACTGCGCCTGAGCATCTCTCAGATGGCATGGTCTGGGCTGAGATTACTTCCCAATCCTAAATCTCATGTAAACATGGAGGAGGTGAAACCATGATCTTGAAAAAAATGGTTTGTTTTTACTACTGGAACATGATGTATTTTTATTTCTGCTTTCTTCTATCATATCCTGACACCTATACATCACTGAAACTGAGCAGTTCTCTTCCATTACATCTTTTCTCTGTTGAAGTATCATCAGTTTGGTCTTGCTGCACAGATTGGGCTTACATGATAAAGCTAACTTTTCAGCCCTTAGAGCCTTTCTGTGGCTTTTTAATTTTTTAAAATTTAATTTAATTTCTTTTTACTTATAAGTGATAAGTGATTCTGTGGCATTATCACATTTTACATTTGAGTACATGTATTTTCTAGCTATACCCTGCCATAACTACTCAATTTTCTATGGGGGTTTTTACTTAGCTATGGATAATACAACTAGTCCAGCTGGCTATTTCTTGAGTTCCTTAATGTATATATAACTGTATTTGTGAGACTGAGTTTTCAAAGGCTTTTCTGCTGCCCTAGTTCTGCCCCTTCTGGAGACCATAGTAAAATTCTCTTCCCAGCCAGTGGGAGTGAAGTTAGGCATCAACAAGAGCTTTAGAAAAATCCCAATCTACAATTACAACCAAAAATAACTTTTTAGCAAATGGTTGTCTCTGGTTTCTCAATTTAAAGCTTGAGCCATCCACTGGGAGTTTGATCCTGTAGGACTCTGAAAATTATTTGGGGGGCCCAAGGGGGGAAATAGACCCTGAAAACAAAACTTAGTGGAGCTCTTTTATGCTTCAACAGAGACACTGTTGTAGGCCTGCCATTTCAAGACATTCAGGGCTGAGAAATAAATGTTGGATGCTCTGGAAAGAGAGGTTGTATGTGTAAGTATCTGCCTGACAAACTTTGCCAGTTTCTAATGTCTTTTGTGTGAGCTAACAATTGAAGTGATCCCAGTCGGCTCAATTAACTTTACCAAATTCATGGTAAGACATGGTGTGTTTTTGTGAGACAATAATGCAAACAATGATGTCCTACTGCTTACTTCATTCATGGATGGATTATCAAAGTTCATCACTCAGTTTGTTGCTGGCTTGTGACTCCCATTGAAGCTTCTCCACCTTGCTGCATCCCTGGCTGAAGTATCCTGGTATGTCGATAGAAATGTCACTTGGGAATGAGGTAGCTAAGTTCTGGTTGGTAAAAGCTATGTTTGAGTTGAAGGACTTCAGAATGCAGTCTTTTGGCTTCTCAGAGAGGGTAGCATTGGTTTTGTAGTGTAAAAGTATGAGGATGTCTGCAGTGGACTGCTGCTCTTCTGCTGGAAAAGCAGTCCATATGGTGTAAGGTAAATCCAAAGGCAGAAATGGAGCTGATCCTACTTGAATTCAGTGGTTTTCCTACAAAGAGTTAATATTCTGCTGTTTGTTTTGAAGGTAGTCTTTTGTATTTATTTTATGCTCAGCCTCCAATAGCAGCATCAAGGCTGATTATACGAAGGGTTTCCAGTCAGACACCATTGAGGGAGAAGGAAGGATGTAAACATTTCTGCTTGCTTTCTTAAAGAAGCATATTAATCTCACTCTGCCATGCCTCTGTAAACCTTTGCATTGGATAAATGGTATTACAGTTCTTCAAGCACATAGAAAAGTGAAACGTGGTTGCTGAACTTGTGCTGTTAGCTATCACTGTCAACAAAGTATGTATTCCTACAGCTGCTGACAGTTTGTAGAAATCCTGAATAAAAATAGGCATTTTTAGTCAAATTTTGCTGCTAACTCCAATGTGCTGTTAGCAGGATATCCTGTTTCTGTGTGGAATATAATAGATTTCATTGAATAATTCTATTTTTGAGCTTTGTATTTCTTCTTTCTATCTCAGTTTTCAAGATTATAAATAAATTTGTGTGATCATTTAGACATTATCTTGCAATTTAAAAAAAGTGATTATTCCTGGATAAGTGATAAGAATTCATTTGTAATTTTGATCAAATGTCAACTATATCCTGATGTATATTTATCATTATGTAATATAATCCTGTCTTGGTATTACAAAAACTCTGTAAGACTAATTTCAAGAGACATTCATTGTAGTGGTCAGTGTTTGACTGGTGCTATAAAAGGTAGATCATGAGAAGGACTCCATTCTTGCTTCTTGGAGGTCATAAGTATACCACAGTTATAATTCTAGTTAATATTTCTGTGCATTTATAGAAAAATGTAGGTGGTTACTCATCTCCTGTAATTTTCTATCTGTATTTCCTGTAAATGCCAACTGTACCATTTTTCTATATATTTTCATAGCTGAAGGAAAATGTCATTTCCCAGAAGACAAGAGTCATCTTGTCTCTGTAAATAAAGTAAAAAAAGAAATGTAAAATGTCAGCAACTGCTTTCTTTTAAACAAGGCTATTTTGCTTGTGTGTTTTCACACAGTGAATAGGAAAAAGGAGTTATTTTTAAAATTTTTTTCCCCCAGTATTGCTGACAAGAATGATATTTCAAGTAGCATTTTTAATTTGCTTTTCTCCAGGGGTTGAGTAGTATAAAATGGTGATAATGAATTATTGACAGTTTTTAACAGTGATGCTTCCAGTACGTGATTTGCCTGTAATCCATGGTCAGGTCCTGTTCTACTTGGAGGAGAAGGAGGACTTTGTTCTGTGCAATCCATGGGATTTCAGTTGTGGTCAGGTGACCTTTGAGAAATACTGTAGTGGTCTGAGGTGTTGACCCTGTTGTCACTCATCCTTTGAGTCAGAGGTTGGACTGTAAGAAAGGTGAGGTAATAGAATGAATTGAGTACTATTCAACAGCTTTCATGCAAAATGAACTATATTTTGTTTAACTGGATTGCACAAGTTATCTAAATCAAGCCATCAAAATCCATTCTGATGGGGAGGAGGAATGTTTATAAAATCAGCTTCTCAGTCAATAGTAGGAGGGGTTCTCTCCAGCCAAAGAGTTAGCAAACAGCTTACACATGGGAATGGCCTGCACCTTGTAGGAACATGTAGCCATTTAAATTCCAGCCTTCAGTTCTTGCTGGTGGTTCTGATATCCCCTGTGATACAGTTCATTTTTTTCCCCTAGTAGTAGCTGCTGTTTTGGATATAGTATGAGAATAATGTTGATAACATGTATTGTTTTAATTGATGTTAAGTGATATTTGTCAAGGACATATTCAGCTTCCAATAGTAGTGATGATGAGAGTAACCTTTGCTCACTTTATTTTGTGCATTATTTTACCTTTGTTATTTTTTTTACTGTTTTATTAAACTATCTTTATTTCGTCCCTGTAGGTTGAATGTTTTTCCCCCCCTCTTCTCTCTAACCTACTGTAGGATAGGGCGAGTAGTGAGCACCAGCGTGGTCCTTTGCTGTTGGCTGATTTGTCTTGGAGGAGAATGTTGGTAAGATTAGTACACTGGGGTCCAGATTAATTCCAAAAACTCCATAACTATCTTTTATTTACCTTCCTAACTTTCCTTCTTTGTCTTTATAGAGGGTGAGCATTGTGAGGGGCATTTCCTTCCATATAGGGTGTAAACAGTCCTGTGCTTGGCCTTCTCAGTGTAGAAGGACCACATTCCAGTGTATGCAAGTAGATTAAGTATTACAAATACTTGTCTACAGTTAGGTGAGATGAATTTGGTGTTAACTTGATCATGGGTTTGAGATGTTATTGTCCTGAAAAATTGCTCTGAGAAAGCCAGGGAAGGTATCTTTAACCACTGCTCTCAGCCTTGTATATTGTAGTGCATTGATTTGCATCTATTATGATCTATGCCTGTGCACAGTGATGGCTGCCATGGGTCAGTTGATATTTGGTAGCTGTATAAACTATAATAACTGGATTTGGAATCTTATCCCAAGCTGAATGCACATCAAGGGTATTGTTGTCACTGAACTTCATTAGAGTATTGGTGTACTGAGAAACCAGGTGTTATATTAGTAGACATGATCTAGGTTAATGAGATTTGCTTAGTTCAGTATCCTGTCTCCTAGGGAAACTAGTTTGAGAAAAACATCACACAAAAAAGAGTGAAGGGGAAAGAGTTAATATTTTGCTTTAAAAAAAAACCAAAACAAAACAACAAACCACTAGTCAGTGACGCTTGTGCTTCTGTCATGAGTCAAAAAATGAAAGCTCCCTTTCAATATAAGTTGTTATTTTTGATCTGTTAATTATACATCATCTTGTTTATTTCCCTTCTGGGATAGACACTATCAATGGTTTCAAATCCTACTTCAAAGGAAGAAGCTCTGTTTACAAAGAATTCCTAAAAATGTGGCTAATCTTAAAAGTGTGTTCCAGGCAAAAACTTTGATAATTGTAACATTGCTGTTACAACAAAGCATTGTGGAATAAGATTGAGTCGGAAAGCCATGTCCTATCTATTCATTGGCCTGATGCTGTCATCTTCAGACTGAAGGTAGTTTGAGTTAGTATGAGAAAAATCTATTTTGTTTTGAATGGAAATGTTGGGCTTCCCTGTTCCTCAGCAGCGTGTTAGAAATAAATAGCAGAAGGAGGCATAATCCAGTCACTGGAGAAACAAAGATAATCTACATGTTTATGAGAATAAGTTGCTGCTTCCAATTATAACCTTGTAATTTTTTATTTGTCTTCATCTTTTTCTTAACTAACACTAGTGAAGTCATCCTCATCCGTGTTATTTAGACATCTTTTTTCATACTTAAACACCTCAATTTTTTTAATTTCTGTTGCCTGATGATTGTAGTGTACTCTGAGGTGGTATGGATAGCCATTGTAATGTTTGCCTTGGGCTTCTTTTTTGCTATATGGAGGACCTGTAAGGTGGACGTGAATCAGAGCCACTGGTGTTGGAGCTACTCTCTGTAGTGGGCAGGTAGAACAATACAACCTTGAAGGTGGCTGAGGAACATACATTTTAGTGTTAGAATTCCTGTTATCTCCGAACTTCAGTGTTTCAATTAGAAGATTCAAGGTGATGGTGGTCTTTTGGGTAGGTTGTTTGGGTTTTTTTTCTGTATTTCTGTTTTTATTTGAGTACCAGCACTCAGTACTTGATTATTGCAGATGGAAAAAGAGCATTCAAGAGCATTAGGATGCATGTCAGGATGTTCTTCAGATCACAAGGTTTGTTTAGTTTGCTGTTGCACAGGCACAATGATATTCTGAAAGGATTAAGGCCTTAGAGTGATTTAAAATTAGGTTTTACATCTCAATATATTTCTTGCATAGTGATAGATGGCTTGTTTTACAATACAAGTAAGTAATTGGAATTCATTGTGGGGTAAAAAATCTAAACATAAACTTGCTGAGTCCTTGCAGGTTTGTGACCTAGTGATTATTACATCCTGAAAAATTATTCCATTTAGATAGTCTCAAAGCTTGGTTTTCAGTTCAGGAACTAGATCTGAACTGAGTGCTTGATAAGACACTTAAAAAATGGAAAAAGCAAGTTTGATTGGAGCAGTTTTTCCCATGTATTAACATTCATTTAAAATATTTGCTTTTGATTGTTAAATCTCATGTGCTGAAATCGTAGTCAAAACCTGGTAACTGCACTGAAAAGACAGGTCAGACAGGGGCAAATCATGTCCAGCCTAGGGCCAAGTCAAAAGTCGTTGGCACCTCTGTCTATGAACTGCTTTTAATTGTCAAGGAATCAGGAGGTGCTTCAAAGGGATGACTATCTTTTGTAGCTGCTGTCTGTGCTGCTGGACTGTGGCTGTGTGCAGCAGGGTCTGCACGTAGTTTGAGAAGTGATAAAGAGTAGAACAACAGAGGACTTAATCTTTATTAGTCATGTCTTTGAGCGTATGTTCCCCCTGTAAGCAGTAATGGATTGCTACTGTTGGTGTAGATGTTGCTTGAATTCTGTGTTGGATAAGGCAAAATCAGGTGCAAACTAAAGCATGTTCAAACTTGTATTCTAAAATTGTAATTGGACCTTTAATATGCATTTTTCTGGTATTCTATTTATTAGTGTTTTGTTGCAATGAAATAATTTCTGAAGGATAGCTAGATTTTTCTTCTGTTGGTGAAAATAAAAGCAGTAGAAGTTAATTTGATCGGGAAACGTAGTTTTATATGAGAAGTCTGTGTAAATGCCAATTTTGCCTCTAACTTAAATTTTGCAAGGATTTGTTGACTGAATTTACTTGCTCATTGGTATTCTATTGAATGAAATGCCTGCTTTATTCAGGACACACAGTCATACAGGTAAATTAATTTATAATCATGGAGCAGATGTCCTTCATTAGGAAAGAAAACTTGTCAGTCTGCTGCAATATTGATTCACATCTTTGGACCCAGGACTTAAGATAGTGTGGCTGATGTCTGAGTGCTATTTAATTTGGAGAATTGGAGGTTCATTGTTCCATTTCTTCCCTCTCTATATATAAGCTTTAATTGCTATAAGGATCCCAAGAATAATGCTAGAGCTTCACATGGGCAATATGTCCTTTCAGTGTTGGAGAAAACTTAGTAAATTCAAATGTTTCCCTAGGTAGTCTGAGATATGGAGCAGTTCTTCTTGATTCCTTATAATTGAAAATGTACTAATGCTATATGGAAGTGCCCCAGAAACTAAATAACATGGATAGCAGGGGTCTTTAGCTTTTATTCTATAGAGTATTCTAGAGTATAATGCATTTTATATAGTTCAGAATGATAGCTTTTAGGGTATCTAAGAATGTAATTCTCATTACATTTTTTCATCTTTTTCTTCTTTGGAGAAGTTCTCTGCTGTTAACCAGCTGCTACAAGAACTGAAACTTTGGTAGCAATTCTTGCATTTCTTATGACAAGAGAAAATAGAGAACAATTTAAAAGAAAGATGAAAAGGAGGAATTGGTTCTGCTTGAAGCACTTTCTTCCATGGCTGGACAGTGTTAAGGTGACTGAATCACTTTTTCTTAGCAGATGATGAGGTGCTAGCTCACAGTTAGTACAATTTCAATAGCAAAAGTCTAAACCCAGGGTTTAAAGGGAACAGTACTTGCTGTTGTGTGTTCACTCTATTGATGTCTGTCTTGACTATTAAATCAACTTTCTTATAAACAAAATTGTCTTTAAGATGAGCAAATAAATTGTGTTAATAGCATTTGGAACTTGCCATTCCCCAGGGAATTCTTTTTGCAATCCTTTTCAGTTGATGTGTAATTCTGGGAGTCAAGCCCCATCACTTGAAGGCAATCTTGCTGCTGAACTTGATCAGCAAGCTGTCTGTGATTGCAGTAGCTGTTTGATGTATTTCAGTGCATTTTACTGAGCATGCTTTGCTGGTTTTTTTACTCCAGAAGTAAATGCAGGCACAATTTCCTGAAATCAGCCTTTTGCAGCAAGGGGTGATGTTGGAGTGGGGGATGGATGTGGAGTAATGACACAACATCTATATGAGTATGGTCGTTCTCCTTTTATTGCTAGTTTATATAGTGAGTACATAGCATAATTATGATTGGATAACTGAGGCTAACAAGACGTATCAAGGCAGCAGTTAATTGGTTAACTGGATTGGACCATGTTGGTCAGTACTTCCTGAGTTCCCAGATAAGGCACTGCTTTGTTTTCATAATTTTACTTGTTCACCACCTTATTCTCAGGCTCAGGAGAGAGCAAGGTCGCTCTGTGGCCTGCAGCTAAGGCTTCACTACTTATGCTAACAGTGCTATTCATTGGGTGCTTCAAGCTCAAATGCTAGGTTGCTCACGATGTGTCCTCTGCTTACCAGCCATCATTTCACAGGTTAGTGGCAGGACCAACCTCTTGATGTCCAAACCAAGTCTTCTAGTCATCTCCTTGCTCATGGCTGGTGAATGCCTTTAAGTAAGACAAGAGCTATATCTGTCATGAGATTTATTTGACTGAAGGCTGCCTTTCAGAACTGGAAACTTGAATGGACACCTTCATGCTTTCATATATCCAAAGGTGTTATATTGTAGACCATAAATCTAACCATTGATTTAGTCATGTAAGTGCAGCTGGAAGAACAATTGTCTGGCATTAAACCAAACAGCTCAGCTCTTTCAGGCAGCAATGCACGTATAACAGCTTCAGATCATTCATCCATCTAGGTTTTGATCTACTGTGAAAAGAAATGCTAGAATTTATGCACTTGGTCACACTGCTGACAGATTCCACAGGATGCTTTGAAGAAATCTGACAGCTCCAATTGAAGATTACTAATGTGATGAAGTGTTTTTTTTTTTTTAAAGGGAATAAACGTTTTATAAGGAGAGCTGCAATATTGCCAGGGAAAGTGTTTGGTCTTACAAAAACATAAAGCAAACAAAATCTCCTCCATAAAATAACATGGCTTTATAATATCATTAGAAAAATTTAAATAGCTGTATCTGCTGAAGAAACTAAAGGGTTCCTTAGGCCATCAGATTTCTGTGGCAAAATCCTGAAAGTCTGGAAATTATTTAATAGAAGATTAAATTAGGTGATTAAAAAAACCAAAACATAAAACCTTTGGGTTTTTTTTTAAATAAGCAAAAAATATTGACTTAAACACAAGTCTCCATGGGGATACCTCTACAAAATTAAAATCCAGTTGTTTGATGTTTTTTACTAATAGTTTTATATCAGCCTAAGAGTATTCCAGCCCAATGTCTGAGTAGCTGTTTTAATATCTGTCTTCAGTCTTTTTAAATATATTGAACTAGAGTCAGAACACAGTGTCATTGCTTTCTCCAACCATAAAGAGCAAGAAGTAGTTTAGGAGAGAAAACTGCCTGAACGCCTCTGTGGGCACTGTAGTCTGTTCCTTGTATTCTTTGGCAGCAAAGAATGAAAGAACTCCTCTGTCCTTTCCCTTTCAGTTTGGACCAATTTTCTTAATGTTTTTAACAGCATGTATGAAGAAGAAGTTTGGGGTTTTTTTTAACACCAGCTTGAACTAGTGAAAGAACTTGAATTCTCTTTAGGATAATGAATTGTTTTCTGACATATGGGAATGTGAAATATCTTTTTGGCAGTAAAAGATCATCCTAGAGTGAAAAACTTAGTAACAATCATAACCATTGATGGGAAGGAAAGCATTACATTGCTCCTCGCTTCATGTATGTCCAGTGAAGGTAACCTGTTTGTTTGGTTGTGCCTGTTGTGGCAGGTGAAAACTTGAAAATAATCAAGAGAATGCAAGAAACTTGTATTGCCTGAAAGGAGTCAGGTCCTCCCACTGGTACCCCTTGTTCACGGAGGGTGCCTGAGAGGATGAAGCTGAAGTGCCGACAGAGGAGATAGTAAAATTAATTTTCAGGCTCTGATGATGCACACTTAGGAGGGGAAATGAACTTACAGATGCACCACTGCTGCCTTGTACCTGTTGCTGAAATCTGATATGCCACGAGAGGAGTAGAAGATCTCAAAACAGGAATGGGAAGGGAGAAAAGGGCATGTGCGGTCTGTGGAGCTAGCCCAGTACCTAAAATCAGTAGAAATGCTTTTAAGAATAAATTAATAAATATATAAATATAAATTGTATCAAAGGGATTCTGTGTGAATCTTAATGTCTCAACAATTTTGGAGGTTGTTTGAGGAATCTGGTTTTTGTTCAGGAAAGGTTTATTTGATACTATCCTGTTTGGATTTTCTAATGGTTCTGCTTTCCTACTTCTGCTGCTGCTTTGTGTGCTCCAGTGTTGGCACAGGAGTTTGTATGTGAAACATTTGCAATGGTTTAAAAAAGGAGTAACTGATTTGTGGAAGAGGAGTACATCTAGACTGTTAAACATGGAGCTGATACTCTTGTTTGGGAAACCACTGCTGTCTTCCATCAACTTGTGGTTCAGTATAGGAGATGAATATGGCAAAAAGTGTTCGGCAAAGATTTATTTTTTCTATAGTATGTTCTTCAACTGAATCTATTCCTCTGCAGTCACAGAGAAAAGATGTTGATGTGAACCTCTGTCAGCACCACTGTGGCTAATCTTATGAATATTTGAAGAGTGTAAAACTGCAAAAGCCTCTGCATAGCATATTCATCTTATACTGCCCAGTGCTCCCTGAGGCTATAAATATATACTTTTTAAAATGTGAAATGATAAATGCACCCAATATATTAAGTGAAATATAGTAGTTGTTCTCTGAGTAGATTATGATTGAATATTTACTCTCTCCTTTAACTGAAAGTGCTTTCTTAATTTAAAAATGCTCTAATAGTATGAAAGATATGTCACAGAGCGTATGATCCAGTTAAGAAAGAAATGGACCAGAATACACTGAAAATTCACCTGAAATGATTCAACATACTCCTAACGTTCTGAATGGAATTCCCTCATAGCTTTGTGCAATGCTTTCTATATATTGTCTTTAAGTGATGGATTCATTGGATGAACACGATATTGGATGCTTAACTTTCTCATAGCTTTCTTAATCTTCTCATTTCTTTCAGCAGATAGATAAGGATACTATCTTCTCTGGCAATGTGACACACACCTCTCACCAGTTATTAATTTCTTTGTTGCTTCTTATAGCACACTCACCAAAATTTAGCATCCAAATACAATTTTGATGGAATCAAAGTCTAGGAGAATAATCCTGAGAATGTCTCTGGGTGAGTTACAATCCCTCGAAGTCCACCTTTTTTTCCAGTGGAGTTCAAGTGTCCTGACTTCTAATGCTGTGCAAGCCAAGAGGTATCCCTGTGTCTTGGCACCTACCTGGTGCCTGAGGCAGTGAGTGATTTATGCAGATGGCATCTGGCTGCTTAAATCCCTGAAGCAAATAAGGTAGTAGGTAGTTTCAGTACGTGTCTCGCCTGCAATGAAAGTGTTGTTAAGTTAGGGCTACTGTAATTGGTGCAAATGCTGGCTATACTTGTAAGTGAATGCATAACCAGGATCTTAGGATTGCTTTTGATAGAGGAAATTCAAGCCAGAGCTTGCACTTTTCAGAAGCGTCCCCTAAATTTATGTTCTTGTAGGAGAATTTCTGTGTAATACTAAATGATGAGGGAATATAAAATGCACTTCTGAAAGATGGGGCCAGATCCAGGACTCAGCCTTCCCAGATGATTCCCAACAGCGGAGACCTAGGGACAGGATGCTGCCATTCCCTCCCTTCTTGCCTCCCTAGATGCTCCCTTCTTGCTGACACATGAAGTAGCTAAGCCCAGTTGGGTGCAAAGCTGGTGGGTGGCGTTCTCTTTTAATCTTCTGAGAATCTTACCATATAGTACAGCAAATAGTTCTTTTATCTCCAGCTTAAAAGCTGAGATGTGTTACTTCTGTCTATACAAAGTAAAACATTTAATTTAGGAGAAAGCTGATAATCCCAATTTTCTGTCACTGTCAAACAACAGGAGGTTTTTGCTCCCTGTACAATCTCTAGAAAGAGGTGGTATTTTTCACTTTTGTTATCCTCTGCCTATTTTGGGGTACTGGCAGCAATTGTGTTCCACTATGGATGACTCAGTTCCGACATTCAGTATATGGTGTTTTGTTTTTTAAATAAAAATTTAATGCAGACACAAGGGAAACCCAGAGGCCTTGTTTAACTTCTATTTTTTAATCCCTAGAATCAGCATGTCTGTTTGCACAATAGGCAAGACTGCCATAGTATGATGCTTCTACTTTCAGGGTTGGGTTAATAACTGTCACATGGTCTGAAATTTTTATGCTCCTGAAAGAACAGGGTTATTAACTAATTGCATTTTGGCAAGTAAGTGTCTTGACTAGCCCTGAGGATGTGACCTATGTACCATGTTGATAGCTGTGCTGGAATGCAACACCTATTTTCATCCTCTTCTGCATTTCCATATAGTTCCTAAGCCTTTTTCATAAGAAATGTAACTTGAGCTGTGAAAGGTTGAGAAGTAGCAATATTGAAAATATGATGTGGTATGAAGAAGATTTGAAGGCATGGTTCAATATTTCGTTTTAAATGAATTTATTATTACATATGGGACTTCTTTGCTTCCACACTCCTGACTGGAACAGAAGAAGAATGACAACGTGTGTGTGAGTATTGATTTTATATAACTATACTATTAAGTGATAGCCAAAAATGCATCCCTCAATAGATACTGCTAAGGATGATACCACATTAATCTGTCACTGCTGGAATGAAATGAAGTACTAGATGACTACCTCAGCTTTTGATATAGATTTTATGTACTTTTTTTTTGCTTTTATAATTGGATTAGAATTGTTGCACTCCTAACCTTTTCAGCAACTACTCATTCAGGTATTGACACATGTATTTTATTAATGTCAGCCTTGTAGTGCAAGGGCCTGTGCTACAAACAAATGGACATCTTGCTCTCTAGAAATGACTCTTAATGTCTTCAAATTCCAGGAAAACATATAATTTACAACAATATTGATTTTCATCACTTCCCTTTACTTGAATGCAGCAACATCTCTTCAGGCTGACAGTGCTGGGTATTAAAACCCCTGTTTCAGGTTCAGTTGGAGCCATAGTTCGAACAGCCCCCCTTTATGGTGCTTATATCATGTCAGCCCCTTTGCATGGGCTTTGTGGCTGTTTGGTAGAACTGGGATGTGTTATGCTGCCCATGATAGTTGTGTCCAGTGAAAAACGGAGAACTTGCTGAATAAAACTGCTTTTAAAATGGTATTGCAATAGGAGAATTATTAAAGACTTCAAAAAGTGGTTAGGTTATTGTTACACTCTGGTTTATATTTTTTAAATTTATTTTCTTTTTTAAATTGACCTTACAGGAGCAGGGGTAGCATTAAGGTAGGTGATTATTAGTTTTTAATCCCTTTCTTGCTGCAATTATCTGGGAATGAAAGCAATGTCTTGGAACCTTATTTCGCAGCAGTTCCGAAATCTCTGTAATTTTGAACACTTAAAAGTTCATGATCAGGAATTAGGTATTAATGGCATCATGTAGATGCAAAAGACTTTGGAACTGGGAAGCAGATGCTATCAAACTCCACACTGAATTTTCATGTCAGTACAGCATATATGAGAGTCGATAAAGAGACAATTCTCAAAAGCAAATGTAAATCTTTAAAATGCTTAACTGATAAGGTGATCTTGGCAGCCCTTTTGTGATCTTGGAGAGATTTGTTTATTGTGCATGTGCAAGGTGTAATATTTGGAATTGTTTTGGTGTGCAGAAAACCATATAGCTGTCCTCAGTTTGAACATCCTGAGGGATGAAGCCTAACACATCTTAGTCCTGGTAACACTGCTGGAACTTTTGTGTGAGAAGGTGACAAAACACCTTCCTACTGCAGGGAAATAGATGATTTCCAAACAAAACATATTAAGGCCTAATCCTGTGCTGGTGTGCTGTGTCTTGAGCATGGGCAAGGATAAAAATTTCCCCAAATACAAGCATCAGGAGTTAGATTAAGTGCAAAGCCAACAATACAAAATTACTGACCTTAAAGACATTTTATTAGTTTCATTTAATGTTATATTATTCTTATGTTAAGTAAAGCCTTTTCTTTTCCTGAATACTCTGCTGAAAACACCTGAGGCGACCATACTCATGTAAACAGTCGTATTAAGGTCAGGATTTGTGGATTTATGTAATCAGTTGTATTAACATTTATGGCTAATTATGTGTAACATAACCGAACAGTATGTTCTTGTGGGGTCTGTTTAAGGATAGGAATATCTTCTTTATTTTAACCATTCCACTCCATCCACTGCCTTTTCCCATGTATCTTGATGGATTTTTTTGGTTCTTTGGTTTTTTTTTTTGACACCATTTAAGCTTTCTGTATTTCTTTCCTTTAGTATAGGTGGTAACTTCGAATGGTTGAGTATTCTGTCTTAATACATTGGGGACTAGCTGTGAGTTGAAGATTGCACATCACTTTCATTCTCTAGGGCAGGAATTGCCAGTGAACAGCATATTGCCAGCACTTTAAACAACTGCATGTGAAAAATTTGGCTTAGATTTCTCAATATGTAAAAAAGATCTGTTTCTCTATTTTTTTATTTTAAAGAAGAAACAACTGCTTTCCATTTTGAGCCTAAATACCTCAGAACTGGCTAAATGATCTTGTGTTAACCTTGCTGGAGTATTTTACTTTGGAGCCAAGACCAAGCAAGAGAAAGATCATTCCAGGCATATGCCTTCTTGGGAGGTATACATGACAGGAAAGACCCAGTTAGAAGTGAAAAACACTGTTTCAACTTGACCTTCAACATCTGTGCACAGATGATGCTCTATGAGTAGCTCTGGTGATCTTCACTTTGGAAAGTCTTGTTTTAAGCTAATGCCTGGTTCTCTGCAGTAATTCAGATGGGAATGCACTGACGAAAGTTGCATTGGTGATGGTAATAATCCCCATCTACAGTGATGAGAATCAAGTCATGGTTGTTTTATGGGGAGAGCATAGGATGTTTATCTGGTAATCATGGATGAGATGTTTCCTAAAGCATTGCAAGCCTCTATCAGAATTTCCAAGATGTTTGTTTCTCCCCCAAACCCCTATCTATGCTGCACACAAAACAAATAACCTTTCAGAGAATCGTATCTCCAGAATAATCACAGTTTTATACTGCAGAAATGTGCTCTTTTTAAAGCAAGTCAGGTAGGTAAGAAATAGATTTTTTTTTTTAAAAAATGGATTGTTTTGTGTGTTCTTACTTGTAGTGCATCCTTGATACAGTGTGCATTGGGTACAAGTTGCTGCTTTGGGACCTTGGTGGTATAAACTCACTTGTATTTCATATGGCGTGTGGTGACAAGTGGAAACAAGGACCACTGTGGTGACCTGACTTCTGCTTTGTTCTGTGGTGGCATTCAGAAATGACATAGAGTACTAGGCTTGGTAGCAGGGCTTGAAGCAGCTCAAGCTAATATTTAGGTAATTTATGGGATTTTTTTTTTAATCTTTATGTTAAATTTGTTTTCAAATTACAAAAGGCTGCAGCAAGAAATGTATGAGAATGTCCAGCAGCAGGTGCTGGCTGCTGTGGGGGGGGGAGGGAGGCTGGAAGAGAGTTTGAGGACACTAAGTGGGGATAAAGAGGAAAAATAAGCTGCAAATCCATTTCAAAAGCTTTTGAAGCCATCTCTATCATAGGAATTTGTGGTGTTTAGAAAACAACATCAGGACAGCTTTTTCAGCTTCAGATCCTTGTGATAGCATAAGATTAAACTCAAAAAAGAAAAAAAAAAATGTTCTAGTAACTACTACCAGAAAAAAGTTGAAGCCACGGGGGTTGAACATCAGATGGCATATCAAAGTGTAAAGTATGTTTTATCTCAGTTCTTGGTCCTTTTGTATGATATTAATGGTTTATTTGAAATGCAAATGAGAGAGAACTACATTTTACTGCAAAATCATATTTGTCATCGAACTTTGATATCTGATTATGCAGAAAGAGCTTGTAAAATTTTTCAGTAGTTCTTAAAATCACCTCAGCATATTCTTAAAGGGCCTACATTTAAGATAAAAGACTCTGTGAGCAAACAGTGGTCGCTGGTTTAAGTGCAGTTTCCTATTCTACAAAAGCAGGAAAACCATTAAGTCCCCTTTGTTTAAATGGAGTGGAAGGAAGAGGGTAGGAGGTGAGTGAAGACATGATGGTTATTTTTGAAGAGACTATTCGATGATGCCCTTTTGTAACCCCGGACCTGGAATCAATAGTACTTTATTGGAAAGCAAACAAATGAAAATCTAAGAAAGCTCTTGAGCTCAGCTCCCTTCATTGCTGTTTGGAGAAATGAATCATAGGTTTGGAAGGCACCTTCAAAGGCCATCTAGTCCAACCCCCTGCAGTGAGCCAGAAGATCCTGCACTAGATCAGCCTCAGCAAGCCTGGCCTTGAATGTCTCCAGGGAAGGGACCTCCATTTTGGGTAATGAATCTTTCTTCAGCTTTCAGAATTTGCACAAAAGGGCAGCGATGTTGTTGGAGCTTTACATTAAATTTGACTTCTCTTTAGGTCCTTTTGTAAATATTTTTTTTACCGAAATCATAGCTGTGTTCTTGGAATGCAAATTACATGTATGTATGAATACAGTAACTTCTACATAAAAAGATTGTACTTCCTCACACCTTACACCTCCATCTCTCTCCTCCCCCCACCTCCCATCCTTTTATTTTTATTCAGTTCAATGTTCTTGCTCCCTTCCCTATCTTCCTCTACTCCTATCTGCAATTCCACTTCTTTACCATTGTATTAATGGAAGACAAATTGGAAAGAAGTGGAGAAGTACACTTAAATGACATGATCCCAGAGAAAATCTTCATCTCTTTGGTTTGGGCTTTGAGCCTCTTATCTTTGTGTTTTCCTCCACTCAGGAAGTGTCATCAACTCAAAAGGCAGCAGGATTTTCAGTTCTGTAATTCAGGCTGGGAGCTGTCAAACTGAAGTTGAAGCTTTTATTGAAGTGCAAGAAATATGAACACTTAATCAGAAAAAAATGACGAAGTGGTAATTTGTGAATGGAGCAACAGTGATTTTATTTTATTTTATTTTTTGAAATGGTGGCATCAAAATAAACTTCGTTAGCTCCTCTTGCTAATACTTCATTACTTTGTTTGGTAATGACCACTTTATGAGCACACAGGCTTCAAGCCTGGGGGTAAAATCCCCTAAAAACTTTTGTGATTTTTCTAGTCTGGATCTTTCATGTGGGTTTTTTTTTATTTGGTTCATTTAAAAAAAAAATTAGAGTTATAAATGGGTAGAATTGTAAAAACTAAGGGTAGTTGAATGCTTGAATATGCTCAAGACCTGAGGAATCCCACATGTTAACATCTCTGTAATGGTGGAAGGAACTGCCCTTTAGGGTACAGTTCAGTTCACAAGGTGGATGTCTGAATTTGTATCTGAAAAGTGCCTATTTTTCTTTTTCCCTAGAGAAACTTTGATAAGCAACTCAGATCTAGGTATTTGAGTAGATGTCTAAATTTAGATACTAATTTTATGCTCTAACTTGACAGCATCCAGTCAAAAATAGACCTTGGCATCAGTGCAGAGAGCTGAATTCAGGCTTCTATGTGTTGTGGAGCACCTGCCAAAGAATGAATAAATATGAAAGCTAAATGAAGGAAAGTCAAAAAATTATGGAAACATTACAACTAGGGTGCAGAATGGTTAAGACATAAGGGAATGACAAGGGTATGGAGTAAATGTTCTTATATGAAAAGAGATAGAAAAGACCTGGACAATTCAGAGAGATTAATAAGAAGGAAATGGTGAAACTAACCAAAATAAGGTTTACAGTAAAGCAGGATGGGAATTTGTGTTTCATTTTTAAAGCTTGAATAGAAGAACAAGGAAACTGATTGAAACTGGAAATGGGAAATCGAAAACTGGTGAAAGGAGAGGCTTTATTCACACACTGCATAATTAACCCCCGGCAGTCATTTCCCTAAGATGGCATCTAGGGGAGTTTTTTACCAGCCTTGGAAATAGAAGTTTCATTTGTTCTCATATATTTCCAGTACCTATGGCACTGATATGCATCATCCCACACAATTTTGATGCCTCTAGAACAGTGTGGCTTTGATTTCAGACCAGCACCTTTTCTGAACAAAGTAGAAAGTAAGTGGTTTTGAGGGATTTTTTTTCTGTAGTTAATTTGTTTATGCAAAATAAATGTGCTGTTTGAAACCATCAAATTGGATATTGCTTGGGCATATCATCTGCTCGCATTTATTCAACTTTATGCAAAATCCATTGTGGTCTTCTATCGGAGTGAAGGCATATTTTTGTTTGTGATATATTAAGGACAAAATAGCAGCAATATTTCAAAAAGAGAGGGCTAAATCGGTTTCAGTACATTGTCTGGCTGGGAGATGAGCTCAAAGGAATCTCAGAGCAATCCAAGCAGGTTGCAGCCTTTAAATGCTAATTGAGTTTGTCTGCAATGTTATTGATAGAACCTCTAAGGGGGAGAATGAGAATTCATTATTCCTTATATGAATAACTGAAGGAAGATGAAGTGAATTAAAGCAAGATATACTTTTTCTTCCTGAAGTCTAGATTTATCAAGCTGATTTACCTCATTTCAGTCTAGTGGCCAGTATAATGCCTTGGATTTTGTTCTGCTTGAAGGTCACTTCTGTTGGAAGTATCAGTTGTTTATTTTAATTAAGCCACTGGCAAAATGTGGTTTCTCTTTGGTTGCTCTGCAGTCCAATTCCATGTCTAGTTGGGTCTATTCTACAAAGATTATATGAAGTCAAATCTCTTTAATAAGAGCTAATTTTACTGAAGCTCTGAAGATGATTTTAACCAAGATTTCAAGGTGTTCCTGAAACTCTTTCTTAAATGCTGTTGTGTCTCTCCTGGATGAGATGTTCTGGAAGTTCTGTCACTTCATCCCCTACTGTTCTTTAGGGACGTCTTGTTGAACTGTGCTATTCCCTACTTCTCAGCTGCAACTGGAATGTGATTGGGCTATGTGAGTTTGGCATACCGAACTTCCTGCAGTTAGGTTATGGCCTAAAAGGTGTGGGGAGATGACTTCCAGAACAGTATGACAACTGTGCATGAAGTAGCACGTTAATTAGAGGTGATGGGAAGCAGCAGGAAAGGAGATACTTGGAACTAAATTCTGGAGGGTTTTTTTGCTCCCTGATGTGATATGTTATTCTGGCTGTGTGCACTCCTCTCCCCTTTCTCAATGTAGTTTGCTGTGGTCCAGCTCTTAATGTTGTTACTAACCAAAATTTTCCATGAAGCTGCTGCTGCTTTGAGTGTTAAATTGGGTTAGAATGTGACTTGGAATGAGAAATGAGGAGTTTAAAACTTGGAGCGATGGGCTGTATTCATTAGTGATGCCAGCTGCTGTTTTGATGTGAAGGGTATGAAAACATCATCAAAACAGGAGATTAAGCTAGGTTTATGGCTACTTTCTGTTACTTTTAAAGAGACTTTACTGTACTGGTGAATCCCTGTAATTTTGAGACCAGTTTGAAATAGAAAGGCTATTCATCTTTAGATGTATTTTATTAAACATTGGGAAAATAGATGTCATTTGGGAGAATTATTATTTTTTACATATTTGCAGTAAAAACTGTACAGCATCTGTTAAGATTGTGCCTGGGTACTGCAGATAGTTGTGCATCAAACATCTTAAGGATCATTTGCTAAAATTAATTTACTTTTAAAAAATTCAGTGATGAGTCACCCTATTTCTTCTCTCCTAAACCAGATTTAAAACAAAGAGCTGTCAGGTTAATCAGCAATGTTCTGTGCTAATTTTTCTTAATATACAAACATAGAATGGTTTGGGTTGGAAGGGACCTCAAAGATCATCTTGTTCCAAGCCCTCTGACCTGGGTAGGAACACATCCTACCAGCCCAGCCACAAGCTCCGAGCCATGACCAACCTGGCTTTGAAACCCTTCAGGGTTCAGGAACTGCTTCTCTGGACAGCCTGGACCAGTGTCTCATCACCCTTACAGTGAAGAATTTCTTCCTAGTATCACATCTAAATTTCCCCTTTTTCAGTTTAAAACTGTTTCCCCTTGTCTTGTCACTACACGCCCCTGCAAAGAGTCTGCCTTTATCTTTCTTGTAGGCCATCAAGACCCTGCGTATGAATTTCAGCCTTATGACTTACCAAGACCTACCTTTTTTTTTTTTTTTTTTCTTTGTGGCATTGGAATAAGGGATGTATTTATTCTTTTTAAGCAGCCCAGAAAGCATTTTTTCAGGTAAAAGTTATTGCCCTTCTCCTCAGCACTGCAGACCAGAGCCAGTAAGTATTTCTAGGTGTACTCTCTTAATCTTAAGTTTAAAACAGATGAACAGCAACAATTGTAGGGGTATAGAATTTCGCCTGAGTTATTCCATCTTTCTCCTTGTCACAGCCCCTTACAGCTGTTTTTGTAGGATCTCTTCATCTGCTCTGATATTTCTCATTCGTATGTCTTTGTAAAATTGATAAAGATTTAAAGACACCTGTTAGGGTGGCCTGATGGCTCTTTATTTTTGTGAACCTGTCTTGGGCCTTGTACCAAATCTCTTAAATCCCCTCATAGAACAGGTGTGCCCATGGCAATTAATGCCTGGATTTCCAAGGGTCCTCATTTCTAAGTTGAAGACTGATTTCTTAGGATTTCCATGAGATGTGATGCTGACTCTCATCCATGAAAATCAGCCCTACTGCTTCCAGGCCTTGAAACAAATGTGTTAGGGGAAGCCTCTGCATGCGGTTTCTTAACCTTCTTGCTACCAGATGTGTCCTTTAAGCAATAATAATAATTTTCTCTGAACTATTTAATTCTCTTTACAGAATCTTTGATGTATGTTTGTCCATTACGCAGCAGTATTAAGTGAAGAGTGATAATAATGCAAATAATCAAAATGTCAGAATTGTAAATATCCCCATGTTGAGGTCCTAAGTGATGGAGATCTAAATATAATCATTAAAGAAGACCTTAAATTTATTTGGTAGGTACCAAACAAAAAGCCACTGGGTGCCTATTTAAATGAAACTAGTTTTGTATTCTGTAAGCACTGTACACATCTAGATTCATTGCAGCTCCTTGTATTATAGCCCTTGAGGGGAAAGTGTGTTTAGATGGAGGGGGGGAGAGTTTGTAGGATTATATCTGTGCGGCTATCCAAACTCAAACTAATGAGGATACTTGGTGAAGTTTTTCCATTAATATACTTCAGTAGTGTATCTGTGCTACCCAATAGAGTCATAAATTGTCTTGACTGTACCTTTTAGATTATCTAGTCCAGACATCAGCCAAACAGAACCCTGAACCTTATCTCTGAGCTCTGTGTCTTCCATGACTTAAACACCTCTCAGGATGGTGAGGCAACTACCTCCCCAGCAGCCTGTTCGAATCCTTTAAGTGTAAGCATTTTTATTAATATCTAATCTAACCCTCCCCTGGTACAACTTCAGGCCATTTCATCTTGTCTTATCACCTGTTACCTGGGAGAACCCAAAACTCTCTACACCCTCCTTTCAGGTACTTTTAGAGAGCAGTGAGGTTTCCCTTCAATGTTTTTTTCTTCAATCCCAGCTTGCCAAACTGTTCCTCCTAAGACTTATTCTCCATACCCCTCACCAGTTTGTTTGCCCTTCTCTGGATGTGCTCCTGCACGTCAATACTTTTCTTTGTGGTGAGAGGCCCAAAACGTGACACAGTACTTGAGGGTCAGGCCTCGCAGGGGTAAATACAAGAGGGATGGTCACCATTGGCCTTCTTGGCCACCTGAGCAAGCCACTGGCTCATATTTGTATACTGTCAACCAACTCCCTTAGGTCCTTTTCTGCCAGGCAGCTCTCCAGACACACTTTTCCAAGCCTATAGCACTGCATGAGATTGTTGTGGCCCAAGTAGAAGATCTGACATTTGGCCTTGTTGAACCTTATCTCACTGGCCTTGTCCCATCCACTCATCCTCTCCAGATCCCCCTGGAACGCCTTTCCTACTGCCAGCAAGTTGACATTCCCACCTAACTTAGTGTCATCTGTAAACTTATTGAGGGTGCATTCAACCCCCCCATCCACATCATTGATGAAGATGTGGAAGAGGGCTGACCCAAGTAGGGACCCCTGGGAAATACAAAATTTGACTGGCCAATTCACTGCAAATCTGTGGCAGCCAGAAGCCGTCTATAATCAGTATGTCATTGGAGATGTGTGTATATATCGATCAACAAAAAATGTACACATATGTCAGAAGAAACATTTCACAATGAAGGTTTAGAAAAAGGGTGTTGGAATAAGAGTTAGAGTAGGTGAGGGTAGTGAAAAACTGGAACAGGGTGCCCAGAGAGGTTGTGGATGCCCCCTCTCTGGAGGTATTTAAGGCCAGGCTGGATGAGGTACTGAGCAGCCTGACCTAGTGGGAGGTGTCCCTGCCTATTGCAGGGGGGTTGGAACTGGATGATCTTTAAAGTCCCTTCCAACCCGAACTATGATAAAATGAAACCTCTTTCTTTGTAATTGTCACCAATGGAATACCAGTGGCTGAAGCCATAGACTAGTATTTGTTTTCTGTTAAAAAAAAGGGGTGTAGAAAGAGCTGAGTCCTTTTAGCTTGGAGAACAGGAGACTGAGGGGTGACCTCATTTCTGTTTATAAATGTGGGAAGGGTGACTGTCAGGAGGACGGAGCCAGTCTTTTCTGTTAGCCTCGATGATAGGACAAGGGGCAATGGGGGCAAGTTGGAACAGAGGAGGTTCTGCATAAATAGAAGAAAAAACTTTCACAGTGAGTGTGAGAGAACAGTGGCACAGGCTGTCCAGAGAGGGTCTTGAGTCGCCTTTTCTGGAGGCTTTCAAACCTCACCTGAATGCCTTCTTGTGTGACCTGGTCTGGGTGTTCCTGCTCTGGCAGGAGAACTGGACTAGATGATCTCTCCAGATCCTCTCCAGTCCCTGACATTCTGTGTGATTTCCCACCAAAAGTATGCATTTTTTTAATGGCCTAGTCTTGAGAATTGGCAAAAGTAGCCATGGTTCATGGTGGCACTGATGCAAACTTCAAAAAGATTGTTTACTCTTTTGGAAATGGTGACCAAGACTTTCCTTGATCACTTTTGGTTTTGCCTATGGAGGAGGTGATCCTCTTTTCACTGAATTCCAAATGGTGATACCATGAACTAGCAATGTTGGAGATGTTCTCATTAAATGAGAATATGATGGTGTTTCAAGGCGTTCAAAATTAGTTGTACATGCTTCAAATGACTATCAGCTCTCCCTTATGAACTCTCTGCTGCAATTAATTGGATGTCCTTTGAGAATATTTACAGCCATCTGGATAACTACAGAAATGATGGAAGAACTTAATCTCTTCAGGTTTTAAAGAAAAAGGAGAAAAAAAAAGCAAGCTTGAGTTTAATATCAATTAGGGCCTTAACATCTGTTACTAGAACTAATAGTCCATAAACATCAGAATTCTCAACATCACATGTTAAAGGTTGGAGTGAATCTGACAATGTTAGCACCATAAATGTTTGATATCTGGCAAGAGATAGTTTTGTAGTGTTTCTGCCTAGTCAATGGACAGAGGTGCCTACAGAGAATGAATTCTTATGGTCTAAAACAGATGCTTAAGGTGACTAGGAGGAGGTTCCTTTTTCCAGATACTCTGTACCATGAAACGGGGTTGTTTTTATAGACAGATAAGGTTACTTAAATTCTATTCTAAGTACCAAACTTCAGCTTTCTTTAAGAAAAAGAATAGGGAAAAGGGTGTTTGCAAGTACTTAAGATGTACTCTTATAACTGAAATACTACACATGTTTGTTTGCTTTCACTTGTCCCACTTAAGTCTCAACCCCAAAGAATTGAGCAGTAGATATAGTCTTGATTGTTTAAGTTCAAACAATTTTTAGACTGATTTAATAGCTGCACATGCCTAGAAGCTGATTATTTTATGCCTTAAGGATAATTACCATTTTCTCACCTTAGTAAAACTTGTTCTAGAGAAATTAGAGCACTCCCATCTCTGTGCCTCTCTGTCAGTTATTCAGCATATCCCTGGTGTATTTGATTTGTTCATTAGCCAGATGCTACCTAGATTAGAAGGGAAAAGGTAATCTACCATGCAGCATGACCCAGTGACTTGCTTAAAAATGAACTAAATTCATTCCAAAACATAGCGAATAACATAGGCTTGTCCCTTAGGCTTTCCACTGAAAGTTTCATGCTGAGCTTATAAATGTCATCTCTGTGACCATATGTAGTCTGTATTCATGCCATTTTGTATAATGAGGTGACTTGTCAGTCTTGGATAAAGTTGGGATAATGTTGCAGGGACAAGCCATGTGTCATTCCTTTTTTTTTTTTTTAAATAAAATCCCATGGCATAAAGGGAAATTCAAATAGATTCTGTAATTGGATCTTACTCCCTTATCCACAGATCTTTTTATTTCTTTAGGTCTTTGTGAAGCTTTAAGGCCATCTGAATAGAACAGAGATTGTGGTTAAGGTTCATAAAGAGTTTGAGTGACTATAGAAAGCAGATTTATCCCTGAATTTGTGTAAATGTTGAAACAATTTGATGATTAAACTCAAGCTAAACTGTAGATGCTGCTGTAGATCATTCTGTAGTATTTATTTTCTGTTCTCTGGTTTGACGAAGTGACTCTCGTGAGTTCACAATGAAGAAATTGAGTGTCTTGGAAGACTCTGCTGACCTTGGAATTAATGAAGTAAAAGCCATTGATTTTGCTGGGGATAGTGCTGTGCCAATTAACAAACAAATTGCTTTGTTATACATGTGATTTAAGATCAATGAGAAGATCTGAAAGGCATCTAGAAAAATTCAGACTGATTTTCTTAAAATAGGGTCTGTAGTGATACTCACTGTGCTCAGTGCAGAAGCTTCCCCCAATTGAGTATGTTTCAAGGAGGAGAAATCATTCTGCTGCAGTGTCTGTTTGACTGTGACAATTTTGGTTCAACTTTTGAAGTGAGGAAAGTTCCATTTTTGGGTAATTAGATGCCACAATTTATACACTCTAACTATAACATCTTTTTAATTGTGTTAGATGGAAGGCACTCTATATCAGAGTGGGTAGAGATGATTTGAATAAGATGCTGTTTATACTCTTTCCTGTTTTACTAGTAATCAAAAAGGTTGTTAGCAGCATCACATTTGCACATTGTTTTGCTTTGATTTTCCGTTTATTGAGAATTATTTTTTTCAAATTTTGATCTAAAATCTAAGAACTTCAGATTGTTGCCGGCTCCCGAGTGTTCTATGACTGACAGTAAATTAGTAACAGGGAGTCCTATCACACCAGTTTTACAAGTTAGAATACTTTCTTATTGTGATGGTCGGAATTTTTTTTCCGAGATATTAACAAGGGAATGCAAGTTGGAATTGGGAGCAGAGTGGCCAAAGTAGTGGTCAAGTTGGCTAGGTGGCTTGAAAGTGAAACCAGGCATTTTGCAGATTACAAGAATAGTTAAAAGCCAGAAGGGGGAAAGAAAGTTGAATGAGAGAGTGGATCACTGGATGTCACTGGGAAGAGCCAGCACCCTCAGCATTTCCTCAGAAGGGAGATACTCAAATCCTATCATCTTTGTGGCTCTCTACTGGACTTTCACCAGCAGTTCCCTGCCTTTTCAGGACCCCTTATTTTCCCAAATAAGCTTAATTGTCACATGAGAGAGAGCTTAGTTAGTGTAAGCATGTGTACTGTTCAAATTTTTAAACAAATTGAGATCAATTTAAGATTCATTCAAGTTAAACCAGTTCCATTTCTCATGAAGACTGAATTTTGGATGGGTCAGCTACTGGAACAAGGGATTAGGGCAAAGTTTTTTCCACAATGAGAATTTCCAGATAGTGGGAAGTTATGAAAAAGCAAATTTCTTGTTGATAGTTTAAATGAAATGTAGGAACTTATCTCTGTTCTCTTTTTGTCTCCTGGCCTTAGTGACTTGCCTGGGATGACTGTGTGAGGTGGTGGCAGAACTGGAAATAAAACTGAAGATTTATTGCTCCCAGTCACAGGCACTCACCAGGAGACAATCTTTCTCTTCATTTCCCTTTTAATGAACTACACTTGTATGTAGCATTCCACACCAGTCAAAAGTGAAAAATTATTGGCTGTAGTTAGATAAGCATACTAAAGTGTACTTCAGAGTTTATGGCTGAAAACAGCTATAAAAATGCTCTGGTATTTTTTGTTATTATTCATTGTTTGCAAACATGGAAATTCAATCAAAGTTTACAGATGAAGGAAGCCCAGATCAGGAGTTAAGTTTCCAATTGCTGCTTCTCTGTTCCAAAAGCAGTAGGCTTTACATAAAATATTTAGCTGAAAGGCATTGTTGCTAACATTTCTGGTATTTATTCTTGGAAAAATATAGTAAAATATGGTAGAATTCATTATGAAAAATTATCTTAAATTATCCTGTTTCTTTTCTTAGTTTCTTTTCTCCACCTGATAATTGTTGCATGCCCCTCTGCTGAGAATATGAAATAGATCCTATTAGTGAAATCAAGTCACTTGTAGTCACAAGTGATTTGTGAAATGTTTTCTTTCATTGCCAGATCATTTTCGCTAATCTGAGTGCCCCAGGTCCCCACACCAAGGTCAGTTCCCAGATTTTGTGGTTGATTTTTGTTCCTGATGCTGCCACTCAGCATGAGTGACCAGTGAGACTGAATAGCATTATCAAGTACTATTCAACACGAACAACCCATAAGAGTTAAGAGCTATAATTTTCTTTTGGGTATTCCATTAATTTAAATGGGAATGGCATTTGACATCAAACCTTTAGATTGTGAGTTGAAGTAATTGAGAACTGTGATGAAAAGCTGAGGTTAGCAGGTTATGAAACTTCAGGCAGGATGAGACTGCTCAAATTTGGCAAGGACACCACAGCATGTCCAGAAATGTGTAAGAAAACAAAATAAAGAGTGAATTACTAGGAGTAATGGATGCAAATTGGAAGAGGGGAGGTTTAGGCTGGAGATAAAAAAAGAAGTTCTTTACTGTGGGGTGGTGAGACACTGGATCATGTTGCCCAGAGAGGTTGTGGATGCCCCCTCATTGAGTGTTTCCAGCCAGGCTGGATGAGGCACTGAGCAACCTGGTGTAGTGGGAGGGAGGTGTCCCTGCTCATGGCATAGGGTTGGAACTAAATCATCTTTCATGTCCCTTCCTACCCAAACCTTTCTGTGATTCTTGGAGACATGGTCACTAAATACAAGGAACAGAAGATACCTGGAAGAAGCTGGCGTTGGTTGTAGGGATGCAGAAATGCACGAAGCAGTGAAACACCAGGCAGCAAGTGGTATTTGCTCTGTGCATTAACTGCCAGTCCTGGCAGAGATGTGCCACGCAGCTCACTGTGGAGAGCAAAGAATCACCTTCAGGACCTGAGCAGTAACAAGACTTGAGGGCCACACTTGCTATGTGTTTACGAGTTTCAGATAACTTCTGGGAGGAGAGGACCTACCCCTGTGCATTCAGGATGCTGAAGGGAGTGGTGTATTTATCTAGAAGGAGGACAAAAAATGTATTGGTGTAAAATCATAGAATGGTTTGGGTTGGAAGGGACCTTAAAGATCATCTAGTTCCAATCCCCTTGCCATGAGCAGGGATACCTCCCAGTACACCAGGTTTCTCAGTGTCTCATCCAGCCTGGCTGGAAACACCCCCAGGGAGGGGGCATCCACAGCCTCTCTGGGCAACTTGTTCCAGTGTCTCACCGCCCTCATAGTAAAGAACTTCTTTCTTATATCCAGCCTGAATCTTCCCTCTTCCAGTTTGCATAATTTACTCCTAGTCCTGTCAAGATCCCTCTGGATGGCATCCCTTCCCTCTGCCATGTCAACTGCACCACACATCTTTCTGATGTTTCCAAAGGCCACAGGGTCCTGCAGGAGGTGGTGCATAGCTTTAAATTGAGCATCTCTAGTACCTTATGTGTGTGGAGTGAGCACCCATGAATGAGACTTGGGTTTTGAAATGGGTGATAGGTGCTGATAATAAATAAAATGCTGGTAGTGCTAGAAAGGGTGAATAAATTAGCATGAATAAGCAGTGCAGTATTGCAGAAATGAGAGAGGGACTTTTCTATGCTGTGCTTGAACCAGTGGCTCTGTGTGGAGATGCATAGCATGTGCACTGTTATGTCTGGTATTTCTACTTTTACTCAACTTGAAGAATGGAACAAAAATATGTGATGAACTGCTGACAGCTACAAGTGTGCTGGAAACTATGTGGAGCTTCTTATTGTTCATCATATCTGCTCTGTGTTTTTCCATTGTAAAGGGCTTTAGGTCTTCTCTTTTTGTTTGTTTATTTGTCATCAGAAGCTTGAGAATATAATCAACCTTATCTGGGCAAGAAACAGCAATTATAAAGCCTCCTTTTCCTTGTTTATTTGTGTGACTCATGCTTAAGTTTTGCTTATTCTTTAATGCTAAATGCCACTAGAGTGAGGAAAAAGAAAAAAAACTGAGCAAGGCTCAGAACCTACCACAAAACACAGTCAACAAGAAGCAGAATTCAACAGCAAATTTCAGGCTTCACTTGACTACAAATTAATTCTGCATTCTAACTGTGCTCTCTGCTTCATTAACATTCCAGTTTCTTTTCTGTTTTCTGAGCACTGCATTTAACTCTAACACATCCCAGTTTATTTATGCATAATGTCATTCTACCACATCATCAGACACAGGGTTTAGACGCTGTTTTTCTTTTTTTTTTTTTTTTTTCTTCCCCTTTATTTTTGCCTCTTCCAACATTTTGCTCATCAGGAGTTTTGCATCAGCTTCTGCGAGTAATATTTCACCAAATGTGCATTAAAAATGGGGATAAAGTAAGTGTCTAAGTGTGACTAGATAAGTAAAAATAGCTGGTTTTAATTTACAAGCCATTTGAATATTTCTTACTCTAAGTTCACTAACATTGTTATAGGACTCTGTAGTCTCAAAAGAGAGACATAAACTATTAAATAGACTCAAGGGTGTTTGGAACCCTTCCTCGGTAGCAGCTCTGTTTCATAAGTTTCCTCTCACCTTTCCTACCCCTTAGAAAAGTATATTTTGTAGCTATTAATCTAAAAAATACACAAAGATCTGTGAAAATGAGTAGAATTTACTGAATGCAAAATCATCATGTACCTGTGTTAATATAAAGTACAAAGGGCATAAACTGTTAACCTTTGGGTTTGCAAACCGATCAACTGGAGCAAGAGAAATTGCTTAATCTCCAGGTATGGGGCGTTTTGTACATTCCTCTAAAGCATTAGACCACAGCTGGAAGCAGATGAGGATGATCTGTGGCATGGAGTGTAACAATTACCAGAAAAATACTAATTTAGCATTTGCAGCCATGAAATGAGCACGTTTATTTAATGGATTTTTGGTGTGTTTTTCTTGGCAAAATGGTAATCGATAAAATGAAGTGTTTGGCAGACTGCAATACCAAGTGTGAGATTGAAGTTTATTTTTTGTTTATTTGTTATCTGAATAAAAGGTAAGGGATCCAATGTGATTCTTTCATTCTGTTTTGCTTCATGCACCTCAGTCACAAATACATAATGGAAATGTAGCACAATTTGTGTCACCCTCATACTCAAATGCCCAGGGAATCAGACATGACTTCAGAGCCCTTCTCCTAGGATTACTGCTGGTTTTCATGTGGTGCCTGTGTAATGCACAGTGCATAAACTAAGCAGGAAGTATAATCTACTTTCTCCTGCTTCCCACTAGGTAGGAGGAATGGATAATGACAAGCACTTCCCCATCAAACAGATTTACAGGTGAACTGTCTGTGGAATGTACATGCACTCCACCCAGAGAGATTGGCAACAAATTTCCTTCAAGTTTAGGAAAGCACCTAAAATTGAAAACTGATGAAAACTAGTCCTCAGAGGTAGGTTTGAGTTTCTTCTACCCAAGAGAAAGCACAGATCCCACCTGTTCTAGTCCTGGTTATATAGGCTGCCATAAAGTGCACTAGATCAGTGACTGTCACTTATGAAGGGAGCTGTTAAGTCCTTACTTGGCTGCCTTTGCTTCAAGCCATGGCAGGAATTTGGAGATAGCCCTGTTGTCGAGGTGTAGGCTTCACAGTATTAACTTTGGAGCTTTCTAAGTCATCCTCTGGAAACTTTTGCTGAGGTGATGTCATTTTAAGGAGATACACAGTCCTTGGTTTGAAGCAAAACAAGAGAACATGAATATTCCTGTCTCTCTCCATGAACTGACTTACATAGCAGCAACAGTCACAGACTTGGCTGCATGAAGCAGGTTTCAGACACGTCTTAAGCAGACCCCTTCAGGTCTTCAGTGCCTCTGCTAAAGCTGTCTGATAAGGTGTACTTATTCTTTGCTACTCCTTCCTGTTCTGGATGAAGTGAGTGTGAGCAGGGCTGATTGCACCCACAGAAGATTACTAATTGCTTCTGGCAGCCTGGTATTAATATCTGCATCCCAGCGTCAAATCCCGGTGCTGTGACAAGGAAATGTATCTTCTTAAAGCTCTTAGCCTGGAAGACACAATTTACTTGCCAATAGGGATATTTCTGCTAGAAATATAATCTCTTTCCCTCTAAGTTTGGACTGAAGATAGTCAGTGGCTTTCATTTGCGGTTAGGAGTCTGTAGTAAACTGTGTGCTTAAGCATGTTACATGTGCAATGCATTAATCATGGTCAACTGAACATAAAACAGATCTTTACATGAAAATACCAAGGTGAACAGAAAGAACATATATTTGTGTGATCTGTTTCCCTCTCACTGTCAGCACTGAAGATTGAAATGCCAATTGTCACTATGTAGTTAATACTGTTAAAACTAGCTAGATTCGCGGACAATGTGATAGTACAGGTTCACCAGTGAAGTAATGATACAGTATTATCACAAGATATGATAACAGTTTGACCAGTGTAATAGGAAGTTCCATCATGTACAGAGTACTAAACATACTTAATCCTTTCTTGCAGAAATCCTTCCTTGTTAGACTTTAAGGGGCATCTAGTTTTTGAGGCTTTTGTTTTATTTTTCAATAAGGTGGAAGAAGCAATTTGCCTCACTGTATTTTGTAGTAACACAATTCTGCTGACATCTTCTTAGAGCTCCTCTTTTACAGATATAAAAAAAGCAAGGTGAGTGTTGCCTCTCTTGGGGGCTTACAGCTGACGGAAAGGATGTCACTGAAGCTGCTGGCGCTGCTAATTGTACCTCTGTTCAAAGCCATGGTGTGATAACAGCTGTTTGGTCAGCTGTGGGGTGGGAAATACACAATCTCATGTGTCTTTTGTGCTAGCGCTTCCAAAGACTGACTTGACTTTAGTAGGATCACATTAATTTCCAACTCAATAAAATCAATCCATTACAAGGTTCAACAAATAATTGGCTGCAGCATGCTGAAACATGTCTCACTGAAAAGCTGAGTAGGTTTTTCTGTGTTACATTTTTATTACACTTAAGTAAGTAAAATATTTGAATAATGCCATTTTCTCCAACTCTTCAGCTCTCCCAATAGTATTTCTAAGAAGATAACAGTTTGGGATTAAGAAATGTAGGTGTTCCAGGATGCTTCAAAATTGAATCAACTAAGCGTTTTTAAATGTTCTTATTTTTAAATAGTAGGTACATTGGTTTTACACAGGACTTCAGCAATTCAGTGAGATTTATTTAATCCATTACTTCAGTTCCTGGAAAAATACTTGAAACTGTCACTAAAAGTCCCAGTAAGCACCCAGAAAAATAAAAGAGGTGAGGGATGGCAAACATACATCTGCCAAGAACAGGATGTGTCAAACCAATTTAATTTTCACCTCTTATAAAGTAACAGGTCTTGTGGGTAAAGGAGAGGCAGTAGATGTCATATGTTTTGACTTCAGCAGAAGGAAATTATTGTAGGTGGATGGAAAGCTGTTGAAAAAAGCTATAATAGTGGAGTGTTATTAATATTTCACTGTCAAAGAGAAGTGTGTGTCAAGAATGTGCTTATTAAATCTGTAGAAGACACCAACGTGAGAAATACTTTAAGTAGTTGGAAAACAGTGGAGCAAAAGATCAGGAGAAGAGCTTATGATGTGATTACACTGAAAGTAGTGGTACCTGGAAAATGTAATGATGTTGCAGAAAGTAGGGAATACCTTAATTTTGCTAAAGTTTAAAATTAACTTGGGCTCAGTAAAAAGCATGGTAGATCATTACATTTGCTTTTTTTTTATGATTATGACAGAAAGTACATAAGATGTGATATTTTATATAAAGGTTTGAGGAAAGATATGATGCAAGTGAAAGGGGAAATAATATCTGATTGAGGAAAGCACAAACTGTTGATACAAAACTTTGCAGATTTTCAATATCACAATTGATTTCAGCAGTGCAGCTGCCACCTCCTTTCTGCCCAGCCATGAACTTTCTTGTATTAGCTGATGTTTTATCATTTAGGTGGGCAAAGTACAATTTATACGATCATTTAAAAAGAACAGAATTGAGGTTCTTTAGTAATCATTACAATAATGGAAAAGCAAATATTTCTAGTAAAAGCATCATATTTGAATGTTAGAATGATTTTTATTTTGTCATATCGTATATTGTTTGTGGTAGAAATATGTTCAAAGCTATATATACATTTTAATGGACCATCTTTGGATATATGCATATGCAGGTGAATTATATCCAAGAGTCTTAAAAAACTTTATCCTTAAAGCCTTGTTTAGGAAGCTACTAGTAAAAAAATATTTACAGTGATAAAAACAGAAGGACTGGAATTCAAATCCCAATTCCCTTGATGACATTGTATTTACCTCATTAAAGAAATTCTATTAAGTGTCAGATCATTGTGGGGTTATGTCAAGGATCAATGAGCAGTTTCATCATATCAAAGTTTTTGAGCTTATGTCAAGTCTCAGCAAAAAAAATGCAACTGTGGCAGATTTTAAAAATATTAAACTACTGTTCATTTACCATGTAAATATGTGCATTTTTTTGTAGGAACATCTAGGAAGATGATATATTTTGAATATTAAACCCATAACATGCCTTACCATCTTTTTCTTAGTAAGATTGTTTTATCCTAGCCAAAATCATGATGTTTTCAGTAATAAGTTGAACACTTAACATGCTCTTGGCATTAATCAATTTTTAATAAACCATTAATAAGTCAAACCTCAATGGATTTCTTTCCCTTAAAAAGCCAGCCTTTTCCTGCAAGGAGTTTTTGATAGATGCTGACACTTGAATTTATTGTAGCATTTTAAACATTATTCATCATCAGAAGAAAAGAAAAACGCAGGTTGGCCAGACCATTGATGATTTTTCTCCCCATTTGATTTGTTTCTGAGATAACATGACATTTGCATACCTAGAGAGGCTGATTGTTTCAAATTGTGGTGAAGCCTGGCTTCTTACATCACCTAGTCCCATTTCCTAGAAGAAATTACCAAAATTACTAATTTTATCTATTTATCTGTTTGTCTACCTGCCACAATGTTTGTGTTGATAGGGGTGAGTGTGGATAAAGGAATTCTGCTTAAAACTTGGAAACCTCCATCAGTAAACTAAAGACCTAGGCTTGTCTCTTCTGTCCAAGATTTACATAGGAGGTAGTTTGAATTAATTAGTGGATGATTTAATATTGTCTGCAATCATTATTTAAGTGGTAAATTAAACATAACCTGAATTTATATGCGAACTCCAAGAAAAAACTGCACATTCCAGCTCTGGTGTAGAAGAGTGCATGTATGTTCAGAAAAGAGGATGTTTGTTGTGCTGACTGTGGAGTTGGGAAAATACAGACAAGTTTTTGAGATGTTCAATGCAAAACAGAAGTAGCAAACTTCAAAGGGGATGTTACATTGAAGTTTAGATACACTTGATATCATAGGATCATGGGGTGGAAGAAATGTTCAAAGGGCATCTAGTCCAACCCCCCTGCAGTGAGCAGGGACATCCTACACTAGATCAGGCTGCTCAGAGCATCAGCAAGCCTGGCCTTCGGTGTCTTCAGGGATGAGGCCTCCACCACCTCTCTGGGCAGCCCGTGCCAGTGTCTCACCACCCTCATGGAGAAGAACTTTCCCATGGACAATTGTGGGGTGGAGAGGAAAACGTAGAGTTGTTCGCTCCAAGGAGGAAGAGATCAAGACTGTTGAAATGTAAACTATTCGTTTAAAAGAAACACACCATAAATTAAAGAAATCTAAAAATGGGTTTTACCTGCTCACAGATACTAAACTCTTTTGCCAGAGACTTTTTGTTGACCTCTAGAGGCTTTTGGTGTATATGTTATGTTTATAGTGTCAGTAGCTGAAGTCAGTAACTTTTCCCATAATGTGGAAGTTGCTGTAGAAGCTGCATAATGTCTTGAATGTCACATTTTGTTTCATGGAAACTATTTCTGTGAGGAAGGAATGTAAAGTCCTTGAAAGGAAGGCTTCTCCTGGGTGATCTTTGCATCTGGACTTCCCTTTCAGTCCAAGCAGGTCTTGCAGATGTTTGGTTAAAACTTCCAGGAAGAAAGCATTTTGCTTTGAATTTTATACTCTGTTGTATTATTGACTGGAGAGAAACAAGTGACTTGGTCAGGATCTACCCTGAGGGAAGAGCTACCCTTATTTCTACTAATACCTGATTGATTTTTATGGATGTTTTTGGGCCTTGCCGCAGCATAACACCTTGTCATCACTCAACTCCTGCTGTGCTGCCAGTTCCTTTGAGTTAAATGAGGCTTCTGCCAGCATTCCAGTTGGAACACCTGATGTGCTGTGTGGGTTCTGGTCATACATTAATGAAGTTTCACTGACTTTACTGCTTCCAAGACTGTGTCCTGTAACACCCCTCCCCTCCCAGTAACTGTGTGCAATTAATGAAATGGTGCACTTGACATAACTTCAGCTTTTTAAGGGAACTTCAGCAGAGCAGAAGAAAGGCTTTTCTGATTCTTGTCAAAATTCTGTTCTTTTCTTCTTCCATTACATTATGGAGGTGTCATTTTGCTTAGGTTTGGGCCTTTCTCACATCTCTTAGAAATTTTGCTGTGTGTGTGGAATTCAGAAACAAGGCATTTGTTCCTCTGCCATTGTGTGTTGAAGATGTTCTTAGACTGAGCCATTAATTTGTGAGGAGACTTGCATATGTTTTTGTTAAATTGGAGCTGAAGGTTTTTAGAGGAGACTTCAAAGAGGAATTTATAAAACAGACCAAAGAACTTATAATTGGCCTGGATTTATAAACTATGTAGCTATATATATCTTGTGGTTACTTGCAGAAAGCTCGTTAACTTCTTTGCTTCAAAGGTGCTGACAATTTCTACTGTGGCATAATTTGAATAAGCCTACAAACATGCAAATGCTTTCCTAGATAAGCTTTTACTAACACTAACAACCAGTTGATTGGGTTGAGTGACAGAGGTGGCCATGCAGGGCTAAACCAAAGCCTGGAGAGGCTTTTTCTTCCTCTGTTTGTATTCATTTCCATAGCTGCTAAATCAAAGAGGTACAAAGGATTACCCATAGACATACTTGCGTATAATATGGTTCCATCACCATAAGGATTGTATCTTTTGCAAACCACTTTTCTAGTGCTCCTACGTTGTAATGCAGCCATTTTTATTATTTTCTAACTTGGTTACAGTCCATTTCAATGGTTTTGTTGCCTGCTTTCCTTGTGTTTCCTCTACTAATTTTTTCCATCTGGAATTAAGGAATGGTTTCCACATAGTTTTGCCTAAATATGCGTGATCCTCTGGTTTTGGTCTGGTAAGCAGAGACCCATGGCTTCATTACCCCTGTTCATGCTGCCTCCTCATAGATAATCTCATAGCTGTAGCCAGTTTGGTGGGAGACATGGATTAAAATCCTTTCAGATGTTGAACATCAATCTCCCACTCTAACAGCTGCATTTTCTCCAGGTTTTTATGCTGATCTTAAATCACAGAATCGTATGGTTGGAGGGGACCTTCAGATGTTACCTCATGCAAGCACTCTGCAATAAGCAGGGACATTCTGCTCTGAGTCAGGTTGCTCAGAGCCTCATCAAGCTTTGCCTTTAGTGTCTCCAGGGATGGGGCCTCCACCACCTCTCTGGGCTACTTGGGATAGTGCCTCACCATCCTCATTGTGAAGAACTTTCTGATGTCCCATCTAGAAACAATGGATATAAATTAGAGTGGGATAGATTTAGACTAGACATAAGGAAGAAATTCTTTACAGTGAGGGTGGTGAAGCACTGGAACAGGTTGCCCAGGGAGGTTGTGGATGCCCCCTCTCTGGAGGTGTTCAAGACTAGGCTGGACAGGGCACTGGGCAGCCTGGTCTAGTGGGAGGTGTCCCTGCCTATGGCAGGGGGGTTGGAACTCGATGATCTTTAAGGTCCCTTCCAACCCAAACTATTCTATGATTCTATGATTCTATGATTCTATGATTCTAAACCTGCCCTGCTGTAATTCATGTTGCCAATACTTTGAGAACACCTATCAGAGTGAGCCTTCAAAGACATGTTGACAAGAAATAATTCTGTTTTATCATTAGGGTGGGAATTTTTTTTTAAGTTTTTTGTGTTCTTTTTTTTTAAAATGTTTTTCAATACACTGATATCTAGCAAAACCTGAGTGGAAAAGGCAAACGTTATACCATCCATAAAATAAGGAGGAAGACTCTTAACATTACAAGGTTATCAGTTTACCTCTTTTAAGAAAAGCATTAGAATGAATAATTAAATTATTTGTAAGGAGTAAGAAGCTTACTAAGATGCTTAACAACTGTAATCCAGAAATCAAGATTAATCACGAAAATTGTGTCATATGTATTTAATTCTTTTTTCTGACAGCTTCACAGTTCTGGTAGAAAAAATCAAAATGTACATGGATGATACATCAAATGGGGCTTTTTAGGAGCCTTACTTTAGCCCAATTATTATACAGTACTGTCATTAAATAATTTGGCTGAATTACATAGACTGCTTATTTGGTCTTTAGCTGAGAGTAACATGGGAAATTGCAAGGGTGTTTGGGTGGCAAGGTCTCAATTATGTTAAAATAATCCAAATTGTTACTGGAATACTATGGGAAAAAAGAAATAGGCTTAGCTGGATTGGTGTGGAAAAAGAACAGAAGCAAATTTCTATATTTAAGTAGAAATAACTAACTGTCCAAAACCAAGATGGGTAATAACTCTTTTGACATCAACATTACGAGAAGAAATTTGGGTTAGTAGTCAATCTCAACTTGAACTTAGGTAAACAATGTCTTGTCAATGATGTCAAACACCATCTGGAACATTGTTTTTAACAATGGAAGAAATTCTTTAGCCCTCTTCAAGCATCCTAAGACCAAAAAAAATATGGACCAATTTAGGAGCATTCAGAGAAAAATGAGCCCTTAAAGGTCAGGGTTTTTTTTTTTTTAAAAGACAAACTAATAAGAAAAGGTTGAAGGAATAGGATTTTACACAGAAGGTAAGGCTAAGATTTCATGATAACAGCTTTCAAATATATAAAAGGCTGCTGCAAAGGGGTATAGAAGACATTCACAGTGTTTCATGGGGAGATCAGTGAGAAACAAACGAATTGCAGCAAGAAAGATTTAGGTTATACATCAGATAGCCTTTAAACTAAAAAACGTGGTGTAGCTTTGAAACAGGTAGCCCAGGAGAATGTGAGGTTTCAATAATAAGCACTTGGTGTTGGGGGTATGTAGCAGAGCGTGTGGAGCTCTTTGATTAAGGGTAATAGAGGCAAACGGATTTGATGCATGAAGTAAATCTATTAGCTTTATGTGAGATTCTTGGAAAGAAGATTTTTGTAATTGTATGTTTCTTTTTATTACTGTCTGTGAAAACACCTAGGATGTAACACAGTTAAATATGTGTTGAACTGGAGGAGCAGAACTTATCCCCCTGCTGTCATTCTTCTGCACAAAGGCATTTTTACTTGTTAGTCTTTGAAAGGTGAAGTAAAGAACAAATCTGAACTGCTTTTCTTATGAATTTTTTTTGCCCTAAAATGCTATTTCAGCACTTATCAGCCCAGAGCATGACACTTCCACTGGAGACGTGTACTTCTGTCCTAACCCAGTCCTGGTGGCACTACTGGGCCCAATGCTTCTTGGCCAGTGCTTGTTACTGCCTTTGATCTTGCAGAACCTTACAGCAAAGGTCCTGCCAATTCCAGCCTTATATAGTCTTGTTTTTCTGTCTCAGAAGTTAAGCATCCACTGAGCTGCTTTCTTTTTTGCCTTTCCTCCCACTTCTTTTTTTTGTGTAATTCTGGGGGATCATATCAAATGATGTTCTTTAAATATCAGGTCCAAAGACATCTCTCTGCTTGGTCCTGCTTGTGTTGGGAAAATACGTATCTTCTGGTTTTGCTTCAGGTCAAGCTGTTTATCTGAAAGGCGCTTTAGAGATAAAAAGAAGAATATTGTATTTATCTTGCAGTACCAGAAGCACCCAGCAAATAATGCAGCCATCTCCCTTGGCTCTTGTGTCTGACACACTAACAGACCAGATATAGACAGTTCTTCTTGCTAGAGACCCTCAATTTAAGCATTATCTTATAAAAAACATCTACATGCCTATTTTTTCCATTGTTTTCCTCCCTCAAAGGAGCTGTGTTTTCAGTCACAGAGATTCTCAGTCCAAACAGATGGAAGAACTGTCATCTCTAAATGGAAGAAAGATATTCATCAGCTCTTGGGATGAAGTGCAAAAATCAATACTTCTATGTTGTTAAATTAATTCAAAGCAGTAGTTTAAGCATATTTGTGAAACATCTTTATGCAGTGAATTAAATAAAAAGCCTTGCAAAAGCAGCCTCACTAATTGTATTATTCAGTCAGAATATTCACTCTTAGCTGACTTAAATATGCATATCAATCCCAAATATAACAGTTCTTTTTCTAATCCTAAACAGACTTAATTTTAAAACCCAGAATTAATTTATCACATTTCTTATCTTTTAAATACTTGCCTCCAAATTCAATTTGTCACTAGCTTAGCTAGTGCTGTATGCATTATAAGCTGTGATAGAGTTGCTAGTGCAACCCAGGCCATTTGGAAGTGGCTCAAAGGCAAGGAGGAGGCAGATGGGGGCTGCTCCACTGAGTTTCTGATTTTGAATTGATCAATAGTATGTAGCTGAGCTTCCACTGCATTATCCTCCAGTGGTGACATTTCAAGGTGTTGGAATTAGTCTGGGATAAACACAATCAAGTTTTTTTTTGGAAATATACATTTTCTTTGCTCAGGGGTAGTGAAAGCAGGAGTGGGAAATATGTTTTCTGTAATTAACATTGTCTCTTTCACTAAATTAGCCTGTAGGGTTGTGTTTTGTTTTCAGAATACACACTTCGATTCTTTGTTGTCACTGTGACCATCTGCAGCTCTTCAGTTTTTTTTCTGAATGCCAGAATAAGCTCTGCTGTCAAAAATACATAGAACTTTCCAACATTTTGCAAAATTCTCTCTAATCTCAGAATTAAGATCTCCTGTTCACTGGATAAGGAAATCTGACGTTGTATTATTCAGGCCACACTGTAGCAGAAATAAATTAAATGCCTCATTTATGATAAACCACACGTAAAAATATTGGAATGTGATCGATCTGAGAAACTGAAATCTGGTGGATTTTTCTGCACATACAACATGGGTATGAATTTTTACATCCCATACAGTGAGTGCCCTAACCTCTGTCTATTGAGTGGTCCACTCTAACTTTGAGAAGATATAGTAGTCAGTTGTATAATTAGAAGTTTCATGCCCATATTGTCTTGGTAGTGATCACAGAATGGTTGAAGTTGGAAGGGACCTCTTGAGGTCATCTGGTGAAACAGGACCACTACAGTTGGTTGCCCAGAGCCTTGTCCACATGGCCTTTGAATAACTCTGAAGAGGGAGAATCCACAAATTCTCTAGGCAACCAATGCCACTGCTTGGCCACCTTCATGCTTAGAATGCGTTTACTGATGCTCAGAGGCAACCTCCCGTGTTTGAATTTGTGCTAGTTGCCTCTGATCCTGTTGCTGGGCTCCACTGAAAAGAGCCTGGGTGGATAATCTTTGTGCTGTCCCTTTAGGTATTTATAGATATTGATAAGATACCAACAATCTTTTTCTTCTTCAAGCTAAACAATCTCTTTTTTAACATGACTTTTATACTGTGCCATGCTAAATTTTATTATCTTTGTGAAAACTCATTAAAGTTTCTGTTAGCCTGTCAGTCAGATTGTGTGCTGACCTGAAAGCTGTTGCACTAATAAAAATCCATTAAAAATAGTTGGTCTGGCATATTAATAAAATCAGATTTGAGGTAGTAATGAAGTCAGTTGTGTTTGGATACATTTAATCATAATTTAATACATGAAGCTGTATTTCTGATGATGATAAAAAACTTCTGAACAATTCAGCTGCACTTTGAGATTCTAAATTGGGTTTGGAGTAGAGGGACAGTAAGCTGCTGTGAAGATCTCCCAAAGAGAATGTCGTCTATAATGAAAATTTGCAATCACGTTTATAATGCTCATTTCCCTAAGCATGTGTACTTTGGGATAAGCAAGGATGCTCATCCCTTGTTCTGACAAGTTTATCCTGTGCTCCAGGGAAATCCCATTATCTTATCACGAGTTTTCTTCTGTGGTAAAATGGTGTTATCAATCACATTACAGTGGCACCAGGTTTTGTTTTATTCTGGAAAACAAATGCAGTAGCAGATCTCATTCAGTGTGTTGTTTTCAAGGTGAAGCCTTGAGATATCATCCTAAATGAGAAAGCTTGAATTCTCAAATCTTGTTCTGCTTAGCTTTAAAATTCATTTGTGTCAGGTAAGGATGGTCAAGTGGTTAAAGAACCCACTTGTGTATCCATAACATCTCTAAAATGGCTCCTTGGTTCTGACTTTAAAGACCAATGGTGACTTACAGCCTGTTAGAAGTGGATTTCACAGAAAGCTTTGAAGAAAATCCTGGCCTTCTACTCAAAGGAGACACAAAGGTGTAATTCTTTCTTTGATGGAGTCCACCACTGTGAGATGTGACACTTGAGAGTCCCCGTTGTGTTCTGCACACGCATGATGAATTTCTGATAAAAGTCTGTGTCGTGCTCTCATCTGGCTTTGTGTGTGTTTACCTGTGGTTATTTTAGAGGATATATGACAATTCTATCCATTCTTGCTGTCAGTGCTCTCAGGGTAAATAATAGATGATCTTCCAAAAATTTTATCCTCTAAATTAAATTGTAGGTGAAGAGTTGCTTAGTGGCTCATTACCTCAGAAGAAATAAAATGTCTTTTTAATTGGCAATAGCATTGAGAAATATGCATTCAGAGCCTCTTGAGAAATTTATAAAGTTATCCTTAATGTAGTGCTTCCTGTCATCTTTAAAACTTTTAATAAAGATGCCAAATTCAGGTTTGAGTACTTGGCATGTGGTAGTTAAATAGAAATTAACTCAATGTAGCTTGGTCATATGCTCCAGGAGAATATATGGAAATTTTTTTTGCAGACTGGATAAAAACTGATTTATGTGTGATTTTGCCTTGCATGAACTGTGCTACTGGGAAGTACCAAAAGAATTCTGTTTCTGAGAACAAAAAAAGGCAGTGTTTTGAGGCAGGGCATCTTAAATGGTCTTTTTGTGGCACATACTCATCAAACCTGCCAGAGAGCATTCTTGCACTCATGGTTTATCTCAGTGTTTTCTTCCGTTGGACAAGTTGGCAGGTATTTTATTTCTTCTCCACTCATAAAAGCTCTTTGCTACTGGCCTGCAGGAGAGCATCATCATATGTATGATATCATAAAATATGTGCAGGAATTTGGATGCTGTATGATTGACTTTTTTGGGTTCTGGGTGTATAATGACAGGAATATTAAGCCTTGGATCTTCTGGTGGATTCAAGGTACATAATACTGAGCAGTGACCATCTTTAAAACAGGAAGAATAAGAAAAAAATATCACTGCATTGGAAGGATATTTTTACACTTGGTAGTTGGTGAGTTTCCTGTTGGGCGTTTGGTAAAGGAATATCACAGAGGGGTAAGGGAGAAGGCATGTGGCAGTTGCAGGAAGGTTCAGAAACTGAGCATAGCCAAATAATTTGACTAATGGGCATACTGAATATTTGCAATGATGCTCAACACAAGTTGAGAATACAGCTGAGGATGCAGCACTTCCTTAGTCCTGACAGGTTAACAATAAATCCTTCTGGTGTATTTTTCAAGTGGATTTAGTGTAGTGTTATCAGAATCTCTAAGTGTTCACCTTCATTCATAGTGTCTCAGCTGCAGTTATGCATCTTAGTCATGGCTTTTAAGTAACACCAGTGTAGTAAAACCCTATCAGAATTTAATGTCAGCAGTTAAATGAAAGGTAATACCCCAATATTTTCTTTTTTTGTAAAATCACTCAGTTCCTTTTCTGTGAAGCGTTTGTATATCTTTGTTTTGTCTGGATCAGAAACTATGATAAGGGGCAACTAAATGCACATTGATTTATTTTAAACTGTACTGGTAATCCTCTCAAATTAATATAAACCACCAGTAACTCCCATTGCCACTCAATAGACATGAGAATTAGAATGTAGGTTTCAATTATCTATGGTTCACCTTGAGTTCATGCAGAGATGGAATCTTTTGTGGCACATTAAGGATGTCCAGATTGTCACAAATTACATGACTGTTTTGACACTAGCAAGCTGCATATTTGGGGAATTTTGTATAGATATTTAAAAAAAAAAAAAGAAAATCAAGTAATACAATCTCATTAGTTTATGAAAAGAAATGAGGAGATGTGGCATGATGGTGATTTATGAGTATGGTAACAGGAGAGGGTTTTCAAGAAACACTAAGCCAGACAATTTAAACTTCATGCTGCATGCAAATTTTAATGGATTGTGACTTTCACCTCTTGAGGTTTCTGACTTGAAACTAGCAACTTATAAAACTGTAGGTAAATACTAGTGAACTTGAGATGTGGTGTTGAGTAGCCTTTATTGCACCAATTTCAAGCTATTTCGGATCACCCCTTACCTTTGCAATATGTGAATCCCAAGTAGTAAAAAAGCTCTGGCAGAACTAAGCTATCATTGACCTTTTAAATTCTTAGTAAAAGTTAATTGTCAAATTTCTACCAAGGAATGAAACTCAGCCTGTTTTCCAGAATTAAAGCCTTTCTTTGGAAGATGTGGAAAAACGGGGAGCTTGAAAATCATAAACTTTCCATGAGATCTTGGCAATTGTATCTGGCTTGTTTAGTGCTCCTACATCACAAAAAGAATAAGCAGTTGGTACATCATGTGTTACAGTAAGTGGAAGGGTCTGTGTTGCTTTTAGTGGACTCTGTCCCAGCCTTTGTGTCCAGTTCTTTAGAACTCACCAAACCTTTTGTTCTCAGGATTAAATTTTTTAAGTCTTCCTCTTCCTCCTGATTTGTTTCCTATCAGACCAACTCTGACTTAAATGGATGACTGCAAATTTGTCTAAATTATCTGTTTTAGAAATTATGCTCCTCTGAATCATTCCTGAGCTAATGATGGTGTTAGGAATTGATCCTGTAATAGCATGGCTGTCACTCTCATCACTAGGTGTTGAACCTTATCTCTTCATCAGGGTTTAACTTTTTTTCTTAATTACATTTTAATGAAGATAGCATCAGCTCTAAGGAGACAATATTGCCTGAGTTGTAGCTGCTAGAATAGGCCTATCAATTCATCAAGTTTTGGTCACTTTCTTGATTTCTGTTATTGATGTTTCTTTGCATTGATCACCCTAAAAGGGAAATTCCTCCTGAAAACTATTGTAATGCTGTTGTGATTTATTAGTTGCCTGCTAAGAAGTGCATGATATTGAACACCAGTCTTCACTGTCATTTCTATCTACTGCATTTCACACCACTGGGAGGAAGCTTTTGATGTGTAAAGGTTAGATAAAGTATTAATAGTTAGAGCAGCATATCCCAAGAGAGGAAATTTTTTAAGAAAATGCTTGTGTCTAACAGAAGAAGCTGTCCTCAAGATGAAGTAACAGTCATTCAATAAAGATATCAAGAGGAGAGAGGGTTCTCCACCATTCTCATGCCTTGTATTAAGAAAACCTATTTAAGTGTATCAGAGATATCTATTCTATTTTTTTTTCCAGGATGGTGGCTTTTGACCACTCGAATTCAGCAAGATCTCAGGACAAACTGAGACTTTATTGGGGTAGGAGAAGTTATTTGTGGTTGACAAGAAATCATGAGACATGAAACAGTTTGTGAAGAAGCTGTAATTGCTGCTGTTGTCTTGCATTATAAGTGAAATGCTTAAACTAATGCATTATAGGCCTGAAAGTCCATCGAATAATAAAGATCACAGAGTGTCACCTGAGTGATGAGCTGCAATGCCTGTTTGGAGTCTGTAGGCAAAACAGTTTGTTTATAAAATGCTTTGAGTATTATTAAAATATCACATTGCTAGATCAGAAAAGTCAGACTAAAACAGTCTGATTTATGAGGCATATAACACTCAGAAGTACTTTGGATAATATACATGAGGATTACAAAATGTCTGCATAGTGAGAGACTAATAATAATAGCTGCTCTTCAGTAACAGGCATTTCTTGCTCATTGCAGGCATTCAATTTCTTATAGTTAAGCATAAAAATAAATTATTTAATTTTATTACAGAGGTTTCTGTAACTCAGAACATCAATATTTTTAACAGAAAAACAAATTGGTAGTAACCAGGCAGCAAAGTTCTCGTAAGAGTGATTTCCTGGTACTGAGAGACTGTTCTATCTGGAAATTGTCTGTTTTGGCACAAAATCCAGCAGCAGGCTATACATCCATACAAAGACAAATGTCTTGTGCTTTGTTTGTTTATTGGCTTTTAAAGTTCATATTAAATCAGTGCTGCTCAGTCTCAGTCCCTCACAACTTCATGACTTTTCTTTTTTCCTCCTCATCTTTTGCAGAGCACAGAATTGACTCCCATGTAGATCAATTGGTGGCAGTCTGTAAATTTTTTTTTTTAATCCATAATCTTTCTTTCCAAGTGTTTGTCATTCTTGATGAAGCCAAGGAGTCTGTTGCTACCTTACTGCGTGACACTGAAGTGTGTCGCATCATTTTTACCCAGGAGTAGAGCTCAGAGTATCTTCATGGATTCGGTAAATTAAAGCAAACAGATGAATTATGTCACAGGGAAATATTTGTGTGGGAAAGACTATAAATCAGTTTGCTGAAGTATGTCATCTGTGCTTCCTAAATTCTAAGTTCTCAGCTGGGAGCAGGGTTTTATTCATCATGTCTCACTTTGGAGGTTTATAATAATCTGTCATCATCTTCCTTTTCTCCCCTCCTGTCCTGTCTGACCCTTTTCTCCTGCTAATCAGTAACTGAGGTGCTTTTATTTTCTCAAGTTTTGTCATCTTGATGACTCCTCTGGAAGTAGTGCTGGCTTCAGATAATCCATTTCAACTCCGATCTCTTGACAAGTGCAGAGGAAGACAGCAGGGTGTGATAGAAAATGACAGTAGGAGGAACAGAGGATAAGAAATAAATTTTTAAAACACAAATGGTGAAGATGTGGAGACACAAAGGGAAAGGAATAGTAGCAAAACTGTCCAGAAACAGGACACCTTTTTAAGTCATGAATTGGAAAGAATGAGTCAATCATGATGTCCTAAATCCTTCCTGCACCTTTTAAAGACACAATGCCCTCGTGGCTTCAGAAATAGCCTTGAAGTGTTAACTGAGTAAATTCTTTTTTGGATTGCTTTGTCTTTGATAAGCATCTGCATCCCATACTGCAACATTATTTGTGGTTCACCTCTAGTCTCGTGTAATTGTAACATTAAAACTGTGAACCAGAAGGAAGGTTTACTGGTATTCACTTTTTAGTACACCACAGTTCCCATCAGTTTAAATTCTTACGGTAATTTCCAAGTTCAGGATGTGAAAATAAAGTGGTTTAGCAAGGTGACAACCACTGTCTTCTCAGGACTTACATCTTCTTGGAGTTTATAGCACATAAAGTTTACAAAATTGAAATCCCAGGAATGTGTGTAGCCCCACAATAGGATGGTGTTGGAAGGTGAGCTGGGCTGACATGTCACCTCCAATTTTATGCAAGACCTGAGATTATTTTTACACAGGGGTTTGGTTCATGGGTTTCTTTTTTTTTTTTTTAGAAAAATTGGATGAATCACAAGGAAAAGGCATCTAAGGTCGCTCATTAAGTTCATAGTTCAGTGCATAATTTTCCTTGGGCATCTTTTCTTCTGTTTTTTTACCTGATTGCATGATCTCATTAAAAATGAACTGTGAGCAACAACATACAGAAACAAAAACAACTGCTGGAGTTTGGAAAGCTACCCCACACAAATGGTAACTTTTCATTAGAGATGTGGTGGCTTTCCAGTTCTTTTGTTGGAGGACAGAACATCATCACTGGTAATAATAATTACAAAAAAAGAGAATACTTAACACTCAGAGTGATAAAACTTAATGCATGATGTACCTTTGAAAGGTACTTGAAGGTGTTTTCTGGGGCTGCAGAAGGTAATGGAAATTATCTCAGCTGCAACTGCAAGCTATCAGCTCTGTTGTGATTTAAGGGAAAGAATGAGATTCTAGGATGGACATGGTTGGGGATAGAGGAGAGAAAGAGATCTTTATCCATCTCGAGCCTGGAGAACAGCTATACTTGCTCTCTCAAACTCAGTTCTCCTTCACATCATGCACAACCCAGTACCGTTCCTGCATTATGCTGTCAGCCTTTCTCACACAAGCCTTACTAGCCCCTCCTAACCTAGACTTCAAAACACCAGTGACAGCTTCTGCCCTTTCAGCAGTTCTTAAATCTGTGCATTGCCACTGAAAACTGCATTGTGATAGCATTATTGAAGCCAGGACTCACCTCTGAGTCATTTGACAGAAGGAGCTGTACAAAGATAGGTTGGAAAAAAATTATCTTTGAGGCCTGAATGAAGTTTTCCTGGGGTAGGCATTTGTTGCTTAAATTTCATGAATTTAATTATCATAGAATCATAGAACAGTTCGGGTTGGAAGGGACCTTAAAGATCATCGAGTTCCAACTCCATAGGAGTTTTGTCCATGCTTGTGGACATGTCCTGAGCACCTCTCACTAATGAGGAGACACGAATTTGAGAACCACAGGTGCCTGAATTGATGAGTCTGAGCTCAATTTGCTATGCATTTACACACACAGCTGAGGGAAGATGGCAAATGCACAAGACCAAACTCAAAGGAGCCTGACAGGTTTTTCTGTGTTGAACTGAAGTTCTGAGGGATAATTAGGTAATGAAATAGTTATGATGAAAATTCTTTTATAGCCTAAATTTTTACTGATTTGAATTTGAAATGTATTTTGGGTCTTTATTTGGCAAATGGTTATTAATCATAGAATGGTTTGTGTTGGAAGGGACATTAAAGATCATCTAGTTCCAACCCCCCTGTCATGGGCAGGGAGAATTAATTTTTAATTAATTTTGAATTAAAGGCTTCCTGGAATACTAAGTGTTATTTAATAAATTTCATTTAAGCTTGAGATTCACAGGATAATATGTAGAGAATTGCAAATCTCATCGGGTCTGTATTTAGAAAACCTTTCTGAGAAGAAAGTGGATGGTGAATATAATGCAAATTGTAAAGTGCAAACTAAGTATTAACTAGTAAGGTGCTATTCTGTTTAGATTTTATGATTCATATTTTCTCAGAAAGACCTACAGCATGAGTTTTTTAATATATGTAGTGTTACAGAGTTTCTCTGCCTGCTCTATTTTCATTAGGTTAAAGCACCAATTCAGTTTTTACTTCTTTTAATTTGTGTTGTTATTTAATATAATTCCATTTCAATGTAGAGACTCAGATGAGTGTTCTCCTTTGTTATTTCATCCTGTTCTGAATATTTTATATTTGGCAGTGACTGCTGACTCTCAAGAAGTGGGAGGAAAGGTGATTTGAGTGGGTGTGACATGGCTTTCTAGGTTCCTTGGCACCTCTTGTGGCCTTAATTTCCTGTAGACTGGCCATAAGTTTCCCACAGAGCTGTCATCCTGCCTCTCCCCAAGGTGATGATGTTCACAACTGCTTTGATGCCCTTTCATGATGCTGCAGGTTTCAGAAGTAGAACTTCTCCTCAGCATATGCAGTTCATAATGAAACTGTCTTTGTGTCCAGGATGGGTTCCCATGGCAGCAGTGGTGTGTTTGCTGAAAGGTTAATTACAGTCATGTTGGTAAATGAAGAGCTGTAAGAGCTGTGTTGACTAATCCCTTCCTGTCTACCTGTCACTGAGGCAGTGCTTGGTTTAGGAGAGTGTATCATTCACTGTGATTTTGAATTATACAACCCATGAAGCAACATGTTTTGCAGCAATCGGGGCAGAGCAAATCTTACCAGTGTTATTTCCATCAGATTTGGACTACGGACATTGCCTGGGGGACTTGCCTCATTGACATCTGGGGCCTGGGGGTGACTGCTGGCTCTTGAAACACCTTATAGGGCTGTTTCCCTTGGCTAGCTTGAGAATCTGACAGCAGAAGTTTTCCTCTCATAACTGGGAATTTTGTGAAGGCTTTCTGTGGTTTCATTAGGGCACAAATATAATGTCAAAGTTTTTAAATACTCTTGGAAAGAGATGAAAAAGGCAGTAGGAGCCCTGGGTTTATGAGCCACCAGTGCATTATCCCTTCCTTCTGATTTGACCCCATCACCAAGGCTCTGTAAGGAACTGGTAGACAGAGTGAAGAGCTTCAGAGCAAATCCTTACAGACTTAGTAGAAGCCATTTTATTGAGCTATGAGAAAGAATAATCTCTGCATTAGTCCTACAGAGTTATCAATGCATGATGAAAATACTGAAAGAAAACTCCTCCAAAACACAACAGAGGGAAATCTACAGATCTTTCATCTCTAGCTAAACTTTGCAAGGACAGAAGGGATTTAATCATGAGGTGAATGAAGTTTAGTAACTACTTCTTGCTTTTCAGTTTGTTATTTTTTCCAGTTTCCCTTTTTGAGTGTCACAGAGTATCTCAAGCTGAAAGGGACCCATGAGGATCATTGAGTCCAACTCTCTGCTCCCCTGGGGAGCTGTGCCCTTGAACAGTACTTGTATCCAAAGATACCTGGTGTATTTGTCACTCTTGTTACCAAATTGAATTTCTATCCTTTTGAAAGCATAGACTGGTTCAGTGATTTATTTCTTCTTTCTTTCATAGTGTGCAATGTAAGTAAAATCCTTAGTAGTGTAACTTGAGCAAAATACGAGGTGGGTATTTTTTATAATAGGCAGCCCACAGATGTATTCAGGTGAGGCACAGAGAAGATACTCTACAATCTAGTCCCAGCATGATGATGCCACAGAGGACTGTTTATTGCACATTGCTGCCTGCTGTTTATCAAGCAATGACTTCATGAGGCAATGTGAACAGATGAGGAAGGAAAAGGAAATGTAGTTGATCACACAATGTGTACTGAGCTGAGCTATGCTTTTATCCATTTTAAAAATTTTCTTTCTTTACCAGTTTTATGCCTTTCAAATAGCATCTGTCTGTATAAGTACATTACTGTTTCACAATACTAACAAAATTTCACCTGATGTGCAGTGAGAAGTTGAGGACACTTAGAGAAATTTATTTGGCAAAGTAGGCAAAAAAGCTCATATATGGTGATTGGAATTTTAGACTTGGGAAGATTGTCATCTCAGTTGCAAATGCATTTGCAGATTTTGTTGTGGAAATGATAGAGTAGATGCAGAATGTTTAAATGAGATGCACAGAAATTTATTTTTTTTTCCTCATATAAAAAATCTCTTTCATAGAGATCAGTCTTCTAAATAAATCTGCTATGAAGTGAGATGGCTGTACATGATTAGATCATTCCAGTGATGGGTGCAGAGAAGTTGGATACCCTGTTTCGAGTGTGATTGAAGCCTTGTTAGACATGATAGCTGCTCATCAGCAGGAACAGCTATCAAAATGTTTGAAGGACATAACAGAGGTCACTTTTAAAAAAATCTAAGTTCTGTCAATATGTTTGTGTATTCCTGAAATTTCTACTGCAGCATTTGAGTTTGTTTACTCAGGAAAAAAAAAGGAGAATAAAGGAAGAAGGGGAGATACTGTTTGCCAGAGCATGTAGCAATACAAGGGGCAATGGTTTAGATTAGACATTAGGAAGAGGTCCTTCACCATGAAGGTGGAGAGACACTGAAACAGGATTCCCAGAGAGGTAGTGGAGGCGTTATCCCTGGTGAAATTCAATGCCAGGCTGGATGAGACACTGAGCAACCTGATCTAGTGCAGCATGTCCCTGCTCACTGCAGGGGGGGAGGACTATGTGGCTTTGAAGGGCCCTTCCAATTCTGTGATTCTATGATAATTAATAAGAGGTGGATACAGAGGTTTATCTGTTTTCTTTTTCCCAATATCCTGTCCTTTTACAGAGAACAGGCTAAGCCAAGTGAAAGACCACACAAATACACAGGAAGTAGATGTGCAGTTGCTACTCTCAGTTTTTACTGGAGTCATCTATACTACTCACTCTGCACATCACAGTCCTGGCAGGATGGTCTTGTCCCTTATAGAATGGAGTCTCTCTGATCTTTGTGGAGACAAAGAGATGAGCAGTAATAAATGCAGTATCTACATGTGGAAAACACTGTATGTTAGTGCTGCTCTAAAATCTCTTTAGGAATGATGCGGGGAAAGCTCGCCATGAGTTACTGCTTTGTGTGGATAATGTAGATGCAGTGTTGAAGTAATGCTTTCAGACAGATAAACCAGAATGTAAAAAAATCATGTATGGTCTGCTTAACAGTAATTTTATTTCCAAAAACTTTCCAGGTTTCCTTGAGGACACAGGATACATCCTTCTGAATGAAAAGCACCATAACTGTATATACTGTTAACAATGATAGGAAGTGACTTCAAAGGCCAGGGACCCTTGTGAATAGATTTTGACCCAAAGCTCTCCTTGCCCTTTGTGAGGACTACTCTCCAGAACTAGGAATGCCCACATATTTAGGCAAAAGACTTGAACATTGGCTGCTAACTGGTTGGACTGCTGCCATCTTTGGGTGATCTACTATAATAGTATATGTTGACCAGAAAACACGCCTATGTAAATGACCAGTTTGTAGATGAGGAATGTTGAGTGGGATTTGTCTAGTCTGAGCATGCCTGATGTTAGAAGGACAAGAAGATTAGCCCCATCAATAGTAATTACTCCCTCTTCCTCCAGCCCTTGCAGTCTAAGATTGATACCCCCCTTGCTTCTCTGCTCACTGCCTGCTGCTGTGTGATAATTGCTTTGACTCAATCAAACATGTATTAAAACCTTTTTGATAATTTCTCTGCAAAGAAGCACTTGTTCACTTTTCTTAATGAGAGGTTGAATCCTGTCATTGCTTATGTTAACCAGATACAACTTCAGAACTAAAATTTACCTTGGTCTTTTTTGCTTTACTGTGGAAGTATTGGTCAGTAAGTTTTCAGTTGGTAGTTTTCTATCTACAAAACTACCTGGTGAAAGCAAAGTGTATATATATACACAAAGAAATTCAGGGATGGGGTGCAAACCCCAAAGTATTTAGAAAGATAATGCTTTACAAGTAAGATAACTAATCAATTGCTCTGCAACAACAGCTACACACATCTTGCAGTTCTGTTTCTTCTACACCATTTTATGGCTTCCTCCTAATTTTTGGATCTGGAGCATAATAGTAATACCTTTTCACTTAGTGTTTCAGTAGGAAAAATCACTGAGGCTGCTGCCAATGAGGTTAGTTTGGGAACAGAGATTTACATTTTAACATATTTGAAATGCATTATCTTCAATTTAGGATAATTTGAATAACAAATTGGAGGTTTGTCTGAACTCCTGAATATAATGGATAAATTTAGTGTTTATGAATGAGTTAATTTTTATATGATTTCAGGTTTACTTGCCATAAGACACTAACACAATCATTTGCTTGCTTTTAAATCAGTAGTAGATGCAAGTGGGTGGCACTGGAAGCAGATACATTAGTAGATGCAAGTAAATGCCTCTTAATCTATTCTATTCTAGTTATCTCAGCATATGTAATGAGTCAATTTTTATGCCCTGGATAGGAATTTAGAATGCTTTCTTTTCATTAAGCTTGACAGTGCTGATGTTGGTAGCATGAATGGCAGTAAGTTCTACTGACATATGCGTGTATGTCATATGTCTGTACCCACAAATATATTTATATACATATGTGCCTGAGAATTACATTGGGATGGTGTGAGAGAAGAAATTTGCTAATCATTAAGTTTAACAAATGCTAATCTCAGATGTCTCACGAGTCTGGCCAAGAAATCCTCCAGCTTTAGTCCCTGACAAGCGAGTTCCACTTCAGAGAACATGCCATTAGGTGTATACCTGAAGGGAATATACCTTGGTGAAAAGATTAGTGTGTGGAATGGTGCCAACAAAGAACGAGGTTTTTCCATTAACTATTCTTACTGTATTTTACTTGTTTTGATTTCTGCAAGAGAATATTTTATAACATGCACTTAAATTTCTTCTGAGACATGAGCATGAAGGAGTGATTTGATTTACTGCAACTGTCAATGTACTATTTTGTATGTTGCATTTTTTTTGAGGGGGGGAGTGCTAATTTAAAAATGAGATTTATTCAGAGCACATGAGCGCTTTCAAAAGCAAACCAGTTCTGCTTAAGAAAAACATTGTCTAGTTTGTGGCCTGGGACACCATTGCTGGTTGTTCATGCTGTGCTGGTTGTAGATATTTTTCTGACTGTTATTTTAGAAGGCACGGTTCTTAATTTGTAGTGTGATTTTATTTTATTTTTTTCTTTTTGGGCTCCATCTTCACATCAAAGTCTGAACATTGTGTTTGCTTCCATGTTTGAGGCAAATCTCTGTGGGAGGAGATTTATTCCTGTGTACATCTAGCAGATAGGGCAGGGATTTTCTTTGCTCTCACAAGCAGATTATGTAAAAACAGGCATAAATTGAGTCTCATTAGTGCTGGATGTAGGAAGGCCAGTGTCTTTATTCTCTCTCCATGTTACTCCATGCTCCAATGTGCTTCTGAGATTGCTTTTTCATAGCTGCCTTTATGCTTAAATGGTGCTCACTGTCACCAGACTAGTGTACAAATCATTAACAGTCCTCAACATTCCCCTTTCATTTTGGTTATAAGAAAGGCATCATCTTAACTGAACAGTCTAAGAGACAGGGAAGTGAAGAGGCTTCTTCACTGTGATTAAATAGCAGAGAATCAGCCCCAGATAATGTCAGTGCCCAGAGTAGAGCTGGTGGTCACTAGGGTGTCATTCTGACCACTGAAATGTGCTGCCTCACTGGGAGAAGAGGTAAGAAAGGATTTAAACAGAACTGGTAGCTGTCTGCAGGCAGCTATGTTAGGAAATCAGGCACTATTTATTGTAAGATGCACATAGCTGCTGTATTTTCTTGCCAGGGAAGTGAAAGCATAAATTAATTATGCCTACCCGGTTAAGGGCTCTGCTTGGAGCTCATTCTCTACATAGAATGGCTATTTATAATGGCAAGACAGCTTCCCTCTCCTATTCTCTTATCTTATGAAGGTTATGTATCAAGCATAGCCATCAGGTTTCTATAATCCCTCATCATGCATGTCCTGTTCTTCTTCTTTGAATCCAAGCAATAGGTGACCAGTTTCCAGGTAGGTTTTTCAGAAGTGGTTTTGTTTTTGTTGTAGGGAAACCCAGTTTTTAAGTGGGAAACGTGGTTACACATTAAATATGTATTTTGTGACTCCAACAGAGTCCTTCTTGAGGAGATTTTTTCTTCTGATTCACACTATCCTGTGGTCATCTGTTGAGTTACGGTGAATAATTTTGTCATTGATCATTGAAGAAACAATGAAAGACTAATGATACAGGAAAATCAAGCACTAAAAGTTGGGTTGAAAAGTAAATGTTTGTTTTTTCTCTTCCTGACTTCTGCATTTTGAGTATAGCACATTTTTTTTTCTGGACATGAATATAAGGGAAAGACAGGTTAAGCAGAAATATGACTTTAGGGAGTATACAGTGGTGAATTTTGGACTATGGAAGTATGGATATAAGAAAGGAAAAGGTTTTATAATGAGCCTAGTGAAACACTGGAATGGATTACCCAGAGAGGTGGCGGATGTCCCATCTCTGGAAACATTCAAGGTCATGTTGGATGGGGCTCTGAGCTGAGCAACCTGTTCCAGTTGAAGACGTTCCTGCTCGTTGTGGATGGGTTGGACTAATTGACCTTTAATATCTCTTCCAGCCCAAATTATTCTATGATTCTGCCATCTGCAGATCTCCTTCTATTTAAATCTTTGCTAAGTTGTTCAGAAGAATTTGTTTTCCCTCATCTCAGCCATAGAAATGAGTCATTTCTATTGTCTTGTTAATTTAGAACAGTTGCTTGCCTCTGGAAGCAGCGCCATTCTATCTTCTCTTTCACTCTTCTAAGGGCTTGTGTCATTTGCTATCTTGTCTGTTGCAGAGTTGAGCACACCTAAATCCACTTATCCAGTGCAAGTAAGTTGTTTCTTTTGTCAGATCAAACTATCCCGGTTTCAGCAGGGATAAAGTTAATTTTCTTTTTAATAGCTCCTGTATTTTGGATTTACTTTGAGGATAATGTTGATAATGCATACTGTTTCAATTGTTGCTAAGTAATGTTTATGGTAAGTCAAAGACTTTTTCAGCTTCCCATAGGAGCTGAGAGGTAGCATAAACAGGACAAAGGAATCCTCTATACCTCAGAAGTCATGATCAGCATGTAATTAGGTGTTGACTGGGGCACAGGGATGCATCATTGCTGCTTAATACAGAGTTGACAATCAGTGTTGAGGGCAGTTTGTGTTGCATCCCTTAATGTGAAAAGAATATTCAAAATATTTATTATTGTTATATTTCTCTTCCATTATTATTCTATAAAAGTGTCCTTGTCTAAGTCCATGAGAGGTTCCCCCCCACTTTTTTCCTTTCCCTACTGTATGGCAAGGGAGGACAGTGAGTGGATCAGTGGATCCTTGGGTGATCCTGGTTGCTAGCTGGAGCTAAATCAAGTCACAGATCAAGACCAAACTGAGAAAAAGCTGATTAACAACAAAGAATCTCTGCATTTTCAATCATTGTGACAAAAACATGAGAAATAATAATGCTGTCAGAAAATAGTAATATTTTTTTTTTTCCTTTGACAATCTGAGTCTTTTTGTCTGTAATATAGTATCTTATTTCATATAAACTTAGAGTGAAAGAGTATATTAGACATAACGATAGCTTACCAGAAGTGGTCCCCATTTAGCCTATTACTTTAGGATCCTCTGTTATTAGCCTGACAGACTTATGTCTCACTGTAGCTTCATCAACATGACATTGGAGTGTTAGAAAATTTCTTGAAGCTGTGTGATTCAGGTTTTTGTACAAGATAAATTGTGCCTGGTGTTGTGGATTCTTGTAGATGAAAAATCCTAAGTACCTTTAATGAAATTTCATTATAAAAAAATTTTGCTAGGCTGAAACTCTTCCTAGTCTCCTTATATCATTTATCTGTAGTCGTCAGATAATCATAGAATGCGTTGAGTTGGAAGAAATCTTCAGAGTCCATCTAGTCCATTCCCCGTGCAGTGAGCAGGGACATCCCGCACTAGATCAGGTTGCTCAGAGCCTCAGCAAGCCTGGCCTTGGTTGTCCCCAGGGATGAAGCCTCCAGCACCTCTCTGGGTAACCTCTTCCAATGCCTCACCACCTTCAGGGTTAAGAATTTCCTCCTTATGTCTAATAATAGCATTAATAATACAGCATCCAACTAATTGAGTCCTTGAAAAGCTTAAATGTGTGTGAAAATTCAAGTGATAAAATCAGGTAGATGACATAAAAACTCCAGGGTTGCCTAAACACAGAGTTGCCTAAAATTCTGTCTCTTGCTTTGTTCCAGGAGAGCATCTCATGCTGTGTGTCAAAGTCACCCAATCTATCAATTTCGTCTGTAATAATTTTTCATGATTTGGTTGTAAAAATAAAGCCTTAAACTAGGATCTGCAAGTAAGCATTACTATATCTCTTCAAGTACCAGTCCTATTTTATTTTTTATTGGATGGTCAGAGTAGGAAATTGATATGTGTTTGTCATAGCGCTTAACTTTGCAGATGACATGTGGAATTTTTTCAATAACTCCTATTATACTTTCTTTTTAGCCTGGTGTTCCTGTTCTGCCAGCACATTCTTTTCCAGTGAGTCAGAAATACAGATCTTCCAACAGAAGGGTTTTTATGGCATAACCACTTAGCTATGGTACAACTATCTAATGAAGAAATTTCGAAAGTTCATGTAATAATCATTACTGAAAGAGAAGGAAATGAGAAATTGTTACAGTAAAAGAGTAGCAGGAAAAAGTATGCAGAAGCAGATGACTTTTTCTTCTGCAGAAGTGTTTTATTTTCCTCCAAAAGTTTGTTTCCCTTTCAGATTTGCTCTCTAGTTGAAAATTTGTTATAGATAAATGATTTTTTGGCACAAAAACCCTAGATACCCTGTCTAATGTATACTGAAGGCATCTGTTCTTCTGTGATACTAAGTCCTGCTAGAACATTTTAAAGCCTTTCATTTACCAGATGGCTTTATGAATTTTCAAGAGAATTTCTTCATTTTTAACATGGGCTTGGGTTATCTCAGTCCAACTGGTTTGGTTTGTGAATTTGGGAAAAAAGCTTTAGTGAAATACATGAGCACAGTTTTACTTAGTTTAATACTTGTCAAACCTTTCTTTTCTCTGTGTACAAATATTATAGAGGAAAGAGTCCCACTGGCTCATTTTGGATGGGCTAATTTCTGTAATATAACATGATTTTGGGTGTTTGTAGAAGTTGTTCTGTCATTTGGCAAAAAAAATGCTGAATTTTCATGTAGTACCTGCTAAGTTTAACTACACTGAAAACAAATATTACCAAGCAGAATCAATATGTCTCTGTGTTGGCGGTGGAGGCCTCATCCCTGAGGACATCCAAGGCTAGGCTTGCTGAGGCTCTGAGCAACCTGATTTAGTGCAGGATGTCCCTACTCACTGCAGGGGGTTGGACTAGATGGTCTTTGAAGGTCCCTTCCAACTCTGTGCAGTGGGATTTTGTGATCTGTGCCCTGTAAGATGTCGTGGTTTGAGTTTTTGATTTAGTGACATAATTTTTAGTTTAAGGATTCCTACCACTAGCTGTCTTTGGAAAAAAAACAAACCAGAAAACAAAAGAAAATGTTAGAAAAGCCCTTTGTATTATGATTGGATTGCATATTAGATTAATTCTGAGTTCTAAAAACTTCATTAAGTAGTCACAGTAGATATAGCACTGAGTCATCCGGTTTTGATTTTTGTGTTGCTCATCTTAATTAGCCATAGCAAGAAGAATTTTTTTAAAGGACTAACTAACTTAGAGGTACATGTAGCAGTGAAAATGTTGTATCCTGTGTTTACTGTAATCCATGATGAACTTTACAGATGCATTGGGTAAAATGTGCTTCAGTCAAATCAAGTACTCTGAATTCAGTGAAGGTTTTGGTAAAGTCTTTGTTTTCAGAGCAGAGGCCTTGCTTTAAAAATACTAAAAATGAAACCGCAAGGAGTCAGGAATGTTTTGTCCTCTCTGGAAGATTTGCTTTAACACTCAGTGTCAGTTGTAAGCAGAACCAGAACAGGAAAATGTGAAAGAGCCAGAAGAGTTGGAACATCCGTAAATAATCAGGAGAATTGAATTGACCTTGGCTGAAGTTTGAGTTGTTGTATGGTCTTAAGTTAAACAGAATCTAATATTTTGCTATACTTATCTGTTATATGAGAGCCTGATTTGAAGCTGAATCTTTCCATATCTTCCACTGGGGTTTTAAATAGGTTTCAGATGAATCTACCACAGTTATTATGAAGGTTAATACTTTAGTGTTTGTACAGCACATAGAAAATGTAAGGTAATTCCTACACAGTGAATATGTTGAATTTAGAAACAGCTGTAGTCCCAGTACAGATGAGAAGAAGAAAAGGTTAAAGTTCGAGGAAATCTGTGTATCTCCAAGACTGTGACCATGTTATGTGATTCAGGAACATGTGGCTCTGTGACAATCAAGGACCTATAGCCTCTTTAATCTTCCTCATTCAATAAATCTCTCCTATCTAAAATAAGCCTTACAAAAAAAAAAATAAGAGAATCTTTTCACACTCTGTATATAACCCATGATTTATGGTTTTACTGTTCTTTAATAAGGATAAAATTTTTCTCTGATGGAAAAAAAAAATAAATTACTCTGAACAAATGTTCAGATAAGGTTTTGGTGGATTATGCTAAATATTAGAGATTCAAGGTAAGTTCTCTTTTGGGGTTTTGTTATCTTTGTCTAGGCTAAATACTGATATGATGCTAGTGTGTAGATTTTGTCTTACTAAGCTATTCTAGACAGACAGAAAATTTTATTTTTTGCAAAAACCAGCTATACAAGTGATTTGGCATCATGGAATGAGATATTTTAGATTAGTTTTTTGTAAAAGACAGTTTGTAAGTTAAATAAATACAGCCTTGTATTTGGGTTCCCTGTCATTATATGTTACTTTTGAATCTGAGGAATTGCCTTTGGGGGAGGATGATGAAGATGGGAGAGGCCTGGACTTGAAGAATATTCAGAGGAAATCCGTGCTTTCTCGTGGTGATGTTGTGCTTGGAATAATGAAATGAGTTTGCAGTACTCTGGGCTTGTAGAGCAGTCCCTGTGGGCATGTAAAGAGAGAAAAAAGTGGCACATTCATTTTCTCTTACTAGTGAGTACCTTTAAAGATGCGTGACTTCCTGCTACCTCTGCTTCTTCCATGAAGAGATTGCCTAAAGAGCCTTTAGCATCAGAAAAATTCATTGTTTAAACAAATTACAATATACTTTTGCTTGGAAACAGAGATAATATTCAACTCTGCATAAAGCCATGAGATCTGTTCTTTTTGTTGTAGGTTTTATAAACAGAGAATTCCTGCCAAAAGGATGTTCCCTTGTTTTATTACCTGATGTTTCTTTGCCTCACTTTTTCAGTAAAGTACAACTGAGATCAAGAGGAAGGTGAACTTTTCAGGGAAAAATCAGGGACAGCTACAAAGTATGTTTTACAGCCAAAGAGAATCACTTATCATCTGTACTACTAAGAGCCAGCCACGGGGTAGCTTCTGTCTCTACACCCATCTTTGCAGAAAAAAAAAAAAAAAAAAAAAAGATAACCAGAGATACTGGGAAGCATTCTTTTAATCCTGCCTCTTACACCAGAAATGTCTGAGAATTGAGCAGAAGAGCTTAGAGAACACACTGAAGTGCTGTAATAAATAAACATATTTGGCTGTGGATAAAGTCAGCTGGACACATCTGCCTCCAGAGATGAATAATGCAGCCCTCTGTGGCAGCCAGAGGGACCAGTTAAGAGTGATCTGAGATTTTAGCAATTGTATTTAATGCTTATGTAGCACTTTTCCAACATTTAACTGGATTTCTGGAGGCCTGTATCTTAAAGGCTTCTGATATCTTAAAACAGAACAATAGCTAAAATCTATTAAGATGCAAAAAATGCCCTCCAAAAACCATTATATTGCCTGCCTAAATGTCAGGCTCTGCAGTAGCAAGATAAAGATAAAGAACAAATAAAACCAGAGGGCAGAAACATCCTTCTCCTTATGGGCATACCCTAGGACAGGAGCACTCAGCCTGGAACTCAAGAAGACATGAGTTCTCCCAAACTGGAGCTTCACCAAATGTAGCTTGTTACATATTGAATATGTGTTCGGTCATATACACTGCCAGGAAACAAAAACCAGGCAAGGCATCATACAGAAAATATTGGCATATAAATAGCTTTTTTTAGAATGATAAAAATAAAGTTTTGTTCTTGCTGGCCAAAATTGTGATCCAGCACTAATGTGTGTAAAAGGCCCAGTAAAGAAGACATAGCTTAAATGAAGCTTGTCCATGTGAAAGGAGATATATTTGTCTATTCATTAAGTGGGGAAGAACAGCTAATGTTTATGTCTTCCTTAAGCGGAAGTGGAGAAGTTGGTGTGAAGTTGGTGGAGTTGTGCTGACTTGACCAAAAGCACAGAGCAGCAACATCCTAACCAAACCTCCTACTAATATTAGATACAGACTAGAAAGGCTTGAAGCAAATCATTGCAGACATCTTTCATAATCCATTAGTGGCAGTGCATAATTGTCAGCAGACTGCAGCCATGGCAAACAAAATGGACAGATACTAAAACCAGGTGATCATGTTGTCCAAAGGACAATCTAAGTTTCTTAGTATTTGACAATACTTACATTTTAATTGCTTATAAACTTGGCCTGGCTTTTGTTTGGTAAAGCTTTGAGGGTTTTTTTTGTTTTACATAATAGCAATGCAATTCTTTAATTTTTTTTTTTTTGTAACGTTAGGCAGTAAATGGCCTCTGAGGGTTTGGTATACATCCAGTGCCAGTGATTGAAGAAGGTGTGTGGAACTGTGTGCAAGAAAGGATTATATGCTTTAAGAATATATACCTGAGAAGCTGAGCAAAGGTTGTGCAAGCAAAGTCATCATAAGTTTTTGGGGGATTAGGAGCTCAGAGTAAACATATCTATGCTGTCCCATGTGAATTCACTCCTGGCTTTGTCCCGTGGGAGCAGTCAGTTATTTCTGTGCTTTTACCCCCCAAACACATGAATCCTGGAGATTTTTATCAGTTCAAATTCAATGTTGTGCCTGAGATAAGCAGGAGACATTCCTTGTTTGTTGGAGTGAAGTGTCAGAGAAGGCAGTGCCAAATCCTACCAAGATCACTCCTCGTGTACTTTGTATGATTCAGCCTCCTCTGCACATGTGGTAATAGCAGTATTATTTTATTTCCCTCCTTCTCCTCCTCTTTTCCACTCCCAAAAGCAAAGAGCTGAGGCTACTTTTATTTTAGGCTGTTTTCTGAAGAATATATCCCTTGCTGAGACTTCGCTCCTTTTGACACAGGACAATTATGTGGTTGACTCAGTACCTCTGTTTTTTCACATGAAATTTAAGTGACACTAAGTGTGGTTTAGTTGTCAGGTAATAACACATTGGAGCCCAATTTTGATGACTTTGAGTCATCAAAGCATTAGATAATTTCCTTATGGTTAACATCTAACTCCAGAAGAAGCCCTACTGGATTCATTTGGTCTACTCATAGAGCAGGACATCTCTTAATGTGAGGGAATGCAAAGAAGTGGTTCTCTAGCATTAGAGCAAAAACAGATTATCTGGGAAAAAAAGATGGGCTCTGTTATTTCTTCTTTTGGTTTTGACAAAGAAGGACATTGAGCTGTTGAAGTGGTCCAGGGGAGTGCTACAAAGATGATCAGAGGACTGGAGACAGGATGAAGACAGGCTGAAGGGGTTGTTCACCTTGGAGAGGAGCTTTTCTAATAGGGTACAGGATGATAGGACTCGGAATAATGGATGCAAATAGTAAGAGGAGAGATTCAGGCTGGAGATAAGAAAAGTACTTTACTGTGAGGGTGGTGAGACACTGGAACAGGTTGCCCAGAGAGGTTGTGGATGCCCCCTCCCTGGAGGTGTTTAAGGCCAGGCTGGATGAGGCACTGAGCAACCTGGTGTACTGGGAGGTGTCCCTGCCCATGGCAGGGGGGTTGGAACTAGGAGATCTTTAAAGTCCCTTCCAACCCAAACCATTCTGTGATCTAGCAAATTCTGTTAGAGCTCATAGGAATGTAGAGGGAATAAATACAGAGATAGCATACCAAGATTTGGCTTTTGTTGGAAAGGAGAAAAAGAGATATTCTGGTGGCTAATAATTCAGTACCCTGCAAATAGAGTGATTCACAAGGCATGTGAGCAGTTCTGTGCACGCTTGAGCAGGCAAATAGAATTGTGCTCTGTCAGCAATGCAATGGTCATATACAACGTGCGTGGGATGATGTGCAGTTTTCTCATGCCACGTTACATGGGCCAATAATCAACCCAGAAAGGCTTTTGGTGGAGAAAATTAAATTAGTCTGTTGAAAATACTAAGGAAAACCATACTGTGGCTGTATTTCTGCTTGAGGTTTGTGTCTGTCAGGTGAAATGGTTCATTCTATAAACCTCCAATCACAGTCCAATCCATTACACATTGTAGTTTAATCTTAATTTTAGCATTTTTCTATTAACCTGAAGGAGATATACAAGAAAGTTGGGCAGGGGCTGTTTGACAGAGCTTGTAGCAGCAGAACAGTGGGCAATGGTTTTAAACTAGGGCAGGGCAGGTTTCACTCAAAGTTGTGGCCCATGAGAGTGGTGAGGCACTGGAATAGGTTGCCCAAAGATGCAGTGGAGACCCCAAAGTCTGGAGACATTCAAGGCCAGGCTTGGTGAGGCTCTGAGAAACTTGATCCCTTGGGGTGGATGGACTAGATGCCTTTAAAGGTCCTGTCCAAGACTGCATTCTATGATTTTTTGTTTTTTCTATTGAAACGTGATGAAAAAATTCAGTAGTTACTTCTGTAAACACCCAGTTATGTGTCTACCTCTACTTGTGTGCATGATTACACATTCATTAAAAATAAAAATTAGGTCATTCATAATTTTCCCTACACTGCCACTGACAAAATGGTCATTAATCTTAATGTTTCAGGAGCACATTTGACAGTATATAGTGAGTGAGTGTATCATTGCAGAAAGACTTATATCCTCAAATGGCTGGGAAAGCTGATTCTATGTAGATGGTGCAGGCAGCATTTCACAAGTGTGAGCACCTGACTTTTTCACTATCTCTGTCCTTTGAGGACCAGTTCTTAGTAGAACCATCATTTGCTTGGCTTTAGGGTTGTTTTATGCTTTGGGCTACTGGGTTTTTTTTTTTCTTTTTTCATGGAAAAAGTTGCAGAAAAGTAGTATTTCCATGCCTTAGTCGCTAACCAAGCTGAAAAAAGGATGAAATCCTCTTGTGTTTTCTTTATAACTAGATTAATTTTATTAAAATACTTAAAATAACCAGTGGTTTTTTGAGAATCTTTCTTATTGCAAAACTTTTGTCTCCAATGAGACAATGGGCTTTGAGACTTGCATTTTGTTCCCTTTTCCAAGCCAAGTAATTTGACTCAAAGATATTTTCCAGGTTCTAAGAGTAGCTAGTAATATAATTTTCAAGTCATACTATTCCTTCAAGACAGTACTGTTTTTATACAGAAAGATTTTTTATTATATTTAGGGTACAATATTCAGTGTTAAAGTTTCCCATATTAAAATTGCTCATATCAGTGTTATTGGGGTTGAGTTGCATGCAATCAGATATTTTAGTTGATTCTCCATATTGCTGCTGTGTGTCAGGATAATAAGTTGCAGATCTGTTTATCATCCAATAAATTTCCAGTCTGTACATGAATATGTTGAAGAATTTTGCATGTTAAGCCATTTAATTCCTTATTTCTGAACTAATTTTGTACAAATTGAACATGAAGGGTGCTATCTGCAAAGTTTTGGAATGGATGCTATTTCAAAGCTTGTTTGATGTCTGATATTTTGCCCAGTTATTAATGATTGGCATCTTTAGAGGAAATTGCTTTTGCAGCAGAATCAGAAATGAAAAAGAGCCACAAAAATGATACTAATGCTTGGTAACTTGATGAAGGATGCATTAAAATTAGACTTCTCTTGAGGTTTTCTAGCAAGTGTTTCTATTCAGTGCTGGAGTGCATTGAGCAGAGATGTGTTACACTAGATCAGACTGCTCAGAGCCTCATCAAGCCTGGACTTGACTGTCGCCAGGCATGGGGCCTCCACGCATCTCTGGGCAAACCTCAATGCCTCACCACCTTCATGGTGAAGAAAAATCACTGTGAAGAGCTTGGTATCTTAATTTTCATCATTGAGGCAAGTCCTTCATATCCTTCTATGAGAGCATCCTGCCAATTGCCTTTTTTTTTTTTTGTCTTGGTATTTTGAAATAGCATTCAAGCCAAGGATATACTTAGTGAGTTGCAAGTTGTTTTCAGGCTGTGTGTAGATCCTGTGTATCGAACAATATTTTTTTCTTTAAAATTTTGTGGTGAAAATTAGATGTAAAGTTTTAAAATATTTTCCAGAAGCATGCTTCAGTCTGGATTCACACTTCTCTTCCATCCTGCTTTTATGGATATCTGCTGAGATGGAATCTTAGTTTTGTTTCTACAGTGTTTGTTGTGGTTTTTTCGGGTTGTGGGTTTTTGGTTTTTTTTCCCACACACCTTGATTACAAATGTGAAATGGTAGCAATTTTTTTTTCCAGGATCTAAATGCTCAATATTTGGTAGTAATCATGTCATCTGTCTGATTGCAAAGGCAGGTGTTTGAATTGATTACTCAAACCAGCTTCCCTTCTGCAGACAATCATCATTAAGGAGCAAATTGTGCTCTGATACTACTTTAATCCCAAAGTCATTCCCTTTGAATTAATGAGAAATGTTTAAATTTCAACTAAGATAAGGTGTTTAGTGAACAGTACAGATAGCAAACTGGCATCTTACTGTATAAATGGATTTTTTTCCCCTGAGGTGTTGTAAAGCTGGAGAGGATGCTTTAGGGCAATTGTGCAGAGGTCATTAACTGAGATACATATTAAAGAACCAAGTGATGTTAAGTGGATTTTTTTTTTGGGGGGGGGGAGCTCCATACTGGGAATTTTGAGTATAAACTCAGTATTCCCTTCTGTTGGTGTCATTCATGCCACTGAAATATTGCTTGGAAATAGGCCCTAGGCAAAATAACACAGTGTACTTCTGGAGTGCCATTTATTTGCCTCAGCTTTCTCTGCAACTCCTAATGTGGGCAGTGCTCCTCTGTGACAGCTTTAGACCTTTCTCCAGATGAAATATGATTCCATTAATGTAGAGATGCATTGAGGTTACTTGGATGCTAATAGTCTACAGATATCTCCTGGTAAGACCTCAAATGTTTCAAGATTCCCCCATTGGGGATTCATTTGCTGTGATGTCAAGTAGGATGGTGTTAGTAAGATTCTCACCAGTCCCTCTTAATTTTTTAGTTCTTCTACTTCATGAGATGAACATTTTACAAAGCAGAATGCTTTCATTGAATCCTAGTCTAGGAAATAAAGTTGGATCACCTGGAGGTTTCACTTTCTGTGTAAGTGGTGATTTTATGTATGAAGTATAGGCAACGTAGTAGTAAAGAGGTAATTAATAGAGATATTATGGAGACAGTTGAGATCTTAGGGGAAAATCATCAAGCCAACAATATTGTGCCAGCGTAGAAGTCATGTTAGGAATCTGCAGCAACTATTTCATGCAGTTTGAGCCGTGTTGCACTCACAAAAGAGTGTCATTGTGGTCTGGTCTAGACTTAAAAACATGAATCAGTGAGGTTTTCACAGTTAGGGAAAATGCAGGAATTAGTCTGTATTTTTATGATAAATAAGTACTTCTAAAAATTGATTGGTGTCAGTAATTTAATGCACAAGCGATTCAGCTTCTTACATATGGGTTGCAGTCTACCTTTTGCATCAGTTCCTTCAATGACTGGAAGCCTCATAATAGTTCTATGTGAGCACTATTTGGTGCTCAGAGTTGATGTTAAGGCATACAGCAAAACATGGTTTTCTTACAGGAATTCATGGTCTCTTTTTGTATCACAGAAGGAGAGATAAAGGGTTCTATCCAGGTTTTTCAGTTACTTTCTGAAGCATGCCCTGCATCTGAACAGGAACATTGCTTTGTCATGTTGCACCCAAACCAACACAGCCATGGTATGAGCACAGCTGAACTGATGCTGTTGTCTAATCTGTAAATTCCCAACCTGCTGTACAAGTGATAGCTTATCAGAACTTGATTAAGAGGTAGAAACTGGTGAGGCAGGATAAGAATCTCAAATGCTACACCTTTTGAACTCCAGCTTAAGAAACCTGGCAGAAAATAGCTGATAGTGTTAGGTTGCTACTGCAGGGACTAGAAGCGGTCCAGTAAAGGGCAGTGGTGCACATCCATGTCAGCTGTATCTCACTGGTGATACCTGCTTCTCAATTACACTTATCTCTGAAGTTCCATGGGTACATACCACCTTCATAAGACATTCTAGGCAAGGATATTGTGCGCACAGATCTCAGTAAAAAGTTGACTGTATTGTATGATGCTGAGTGGGAAGGTTACTGATGGAGGATCTGTGGAGGATGGTGAAATTTAGAGGAGAAAAACACTTTAATAAATCCTTACAGTTGACTCTAATGAATGTTGATTGGCTGTGGAACTTTTAGGTAGGTTTGAGCTCGAATAAATGTCAAATATAATTCAGTTCACACAGCAGTATGGAAAGAACTGTTACTTCCCTTAGAGAAAACCTGACAGCCCAACTTTCTTAAAGGGCTTTTCTGTCTTGCTCATTCATTCTCTCTTTTTAATGAAGCCTTTCACAATTGACATTTCCCTAACAAAAGGTAACACAGGTCATTCTATGAAACTGAATATTCTTCCATCAGCAACATCACAGCTGTAATCTGAGATCAGAAACTATTATTTAATTCTCATCTGATGGAAAGGATGAGTTGTTGCTCATAAAAATAGCCTGATGTTCTCCAGTGATGGCTACAGGTGCTTGATATTAATGGCACGTGTTGAAAACAGGTATTTAACTGCCCTAAGTATTTATCATCTGTGTATATACATATATGAAACTAAGAAACGCATGGTACTAAGTTCTTGAGTAAAGAAGAAGGTATACTGCATTAATATCCAGCTCTGCATCAAATTCACATTTGCAGAAGCCTTTTGGGAACTGGGGATTGTGATGGGAGAGGAGAGAAGGGATCAAAATTGCTTAGTGCTAGTGATTAAGATCAGATTTTCAAGAGCTCAGAATTCTGAGTTCAGTCATAATTGGAAAATGTACTCATGGGATTGCAACAAGAGTTGCTATAAGCTCAGCATTTTTAAAAATCATGTTTTTATTTACACGCTTCAATAGAAGGTAAGTTTTTTGGACCTGGTCTTTGCTTTTCTCCATCAGTTTGGGAGTAATGGTGATATTTTTCCTATGTACTTCAGTCTCTTTGTTCTTGACATTACAAATTGTGCTCAGGATCTGTTTCCCCTTTTCTATGCTCACATTTCTGATCTGTCAGGGTTGTTTCAGAGTCACAGAAGTTCTTTGGATCCATCTCTTGTATTTTAGCCTTTGGGATAGGATCCCCTGCTTTAAATTGTTGGGGATTTCTAAGGAGATGACCTTTATGTGTGCCAGTCAGAATCAGGAGTATTAAAATAGCTTCTCACTGGGGAAGGATGAGGCAGGGTGGGTTAAAAAAGGAAGACTTTACTTCCAAGTGCAGTCAATAAAGGTGTAAGAGTGAGGAGAGAAAGTAAGAGCAGGAGCAGAAAGTTTTAGGAGCCAGAGATTACTTTTGACAAGTGCTTCAGGAAGCAACTGTCATGTCAACATTTCATCCATGTTAAACCAAGTCACCTACGGTTTTTCCCCTTGCTGAAGATGGTGATAGGTCCTAATTCAGCATTGTAATGAGAATAAAGAAATAAATGGGTCTGAGAAGCAGAGGACCAGTTAGAACTGCTAAAGCCACTATTAAAACATAAAAATGAGTCATCCCTGTAAAATGTAGCAAAGTCTGTTCTGGGTGTAATTAAATAAGTATGATTGATAGATGGTGAAAAGATAATGGAGGGGAAAAAAGCATCTGTATTGTTCTCAGGCAAGACTGAGATTCAGTTTGTATCTCTATTTCTTAGAGAAAACTAGGGAAGTAGAGATCCAGGTTTATTCCTATACTACTTTGTCAAATTTAAAAGAAATCATTTTGTTTCTCCAGTTGGAGATTACAGCTGTTTATGACTTGAGAAAAGCTGGCTGTGTGGTGTGGGTAATGATGATATCCACTGTGATTACTCTGAAAGCAGCAGTTCTTGTGAGGTTTCCTACATGAATTGTACAAAAGCCTCTATAGGATATGGTATTTCTCATGCAGCAAAATACTGTTCTTCAGAATACTTAAAATTACTCTAGTAAATACATTTCCTATGTAGAAAAGATTCCAATGACTTTGAATTATTTTCACCACTGTAGTTCTGCATTTATTTCTTTATTTGCAGTGGGTATCCATGGGGATTGAAGTTCCTACTCCCTGACAAGGTGAAGCCTGTCTCTTCAGAAGACAAAGCTTTCTCAGGATTTGGTTTGAGGGAAGGCTAAAAACTGCCAGCAGCCTTTGTGTCTTCTCTTCCATCTGCAAGGGGCACTCTTGATCTTGGATTCTCCAGGGTACATAATTGAGAATATTTTAGTGAAACTCCAAATGTAGACTGTGGATAAATGCCTTCTTGAAAAGTAGTTTAAGGTTCTCTCTGTGATCAAATCATATTGTTCTATTAATTCAAATAAATCAAGACAGAACCTATCATCCAGAAACACATATAACTCAGTGCTGATGGAGTAACCTTTTTTCCCGAGGCAAAAAATGGTTTATACTGACTTGTAGTCAGCATAATTTGACCTCATGTGATTTTTTGATTCCTGTTTACTGAATAATTTAAGTACAATCCATTCAGAGTTTTTAATTTAATGGAGAACACTGTGATTCTACTGTTCCTGTAGAGTGGTGAGACTGGTGGTGGTAATTACTAGATCTAAAAATAGATAAGTTAGCTAACTTTCAGATCAGAAATGGAGGGGGGCAATGAAGTGCTAATACAAATGTTAGCTTTTCACACTGAATCAAGCACCTCTTGCTGATTCAAAAGCCACAGAATACTGGTGTGCGAAGGAGGAGAAACCAGCTCCAAGGTCTGAGCAACCTGATCTAGTGCAAGATGTGCCTGCACACTGCAGAGGGCTTGGACTAGGTGGCCATAGCAGGTCCCTTCCAACTCATTCTAAGGTTGTTGCTGAGAGTTAGCAGGCATTACTGAATTCCCCAGAACTGATACGGGCCTCTACAAGCACATAGCTTCAGCTTCTTGTGTCATCCTGTTTCATCTAGCTGTTAGCTATTTAACATTTGTTAGTCAGAGCTTTTTTTCCAGGTGAATAGTTCAAGTTCTCAGTGGTTGGCAGTGATTACTGGCAGTTAGCATGGTGTCACAACAGGTTGCTTGGGCATGAACCTGCTTTTCTCTCTTGTACCCTCTTTTCCTCTTGGCTGCTGAGATTACAGCAGCCTGAATGACATCTAACTTTCCATTAATACCCACTGCCATGAATGTTTGCAAAGTATAGGATATTGAAAAATCTTCCTAGTGATAAACCTTGTAAAGGATGTTAGAATGGGAGGTTTAGCAGACTCTGTAGACATAGATTTAAAATCTCTGAAAATTGTGGAAAGCGTGAAAGATGATGACACAGCTGGGAATAAAGCAATTTGAAAATCACACCACTAGTAGATCAGCAGGAGTACAATGTGTGAAACTAATGGTCTTGCTTTCTGTATCTGATGGGGGAAATGAGGGCACTGTTGCCATAAACATTTGATGTGTCTTTAAAAAGTTACCAAATTCTCATTTAAGGATAAAAATAAAAAAAAAAAAAGAAAAAAGAATTGATTTTAAAACATTCAGCCCTCAGTGTGGCCACTCTGGTTTTTGCAGCTGTATTTATTTAGTTTTTTTCATGATTGCACCTAAAGGCAAAGGTATGACTGAGCTCAGCACAGTCCAGATGTGGAGCAGAGAGAGAAGCTTGCCCTGGGCAACTTGTAATCAGGCTGAGAGAGAAATGGATGTGCTGAAGCCTTTTGAAAACTTAGCTAGGACCATAGGCACACTGACTGTGTTTCAGATGCTGCGGTCCTGTGGTTGCTTTGTTAATTAATCCCAACTTCATTATTATAGCTGCAATCACCAATTTGCTGCTAAAACTAATGGAAATTTTCATTCTTTCTGGAACGTTTTCATTTGGGATCCTTTAGTTATGGATAAATATGCAATGGTAGAAACATAGAATTGTTTAGTAATCATCATCAGACCATAGAAGTCTGTTTGCAGGCAAATTGGAAAGACCATCTTTTTCCATCTGGGCAATCCTCCTTCTTGAGTGAGGCTCATTCTTTCTTCATATTTTGAAGTTTTTGAGTGTGGGGTGGTTTGGTCTTTTTTTGTAAATGTAGCATCTTGGATGTCTCTTCGGTCCCAACTTTTCTTCAAGTTATAGCCTATTTCTCTACAAACTTTGTTTCATCTGATTATTAATTTGCAGCAAGAAATTCCTAGTAGCAAGCTGATGAAGCTGAGATAGATTTGGCAGAGACAGTGTCAGGCAAGAGAGAAAATAAACTCTACTGCCACTTCCCCCTTTAACTTGAATAAATGTTGAAGATGTGTTGGTAAATTAGTGTGCCACCTGGGACAGGCTGTTGATTATTCTGCAATTTCTATTCACTTTTCTTGAATGAGCTGCAGTCACTGATGTGTGCTTCTTTCAGCAAACTCACTTGTAGATATGACAAAAGGCTGCTTTTTTTCTGGATATAGATCATAATGATAGGTTTTAATTAACTTTTAATTATGTGAAAGAGGCTCATCATATCTCTTAGTGTTTCTTTTTTTCTTTATGTCTCATTCTTTATAGCTAAGTCACACCACCCTGCCCCTACCCAGTTAGTTGTGTTGTGTTACAGTGAATTTAATGTTGCTTATGGGCTTTTAAGAGCATTATTCAAGTACAATTGATATAAAAGACCATAAATCTTCTCATGCTTTTTATTGTTGTCTAACAGTCGTCCAGGGCTGTGATGGATTAAAACACAAGAGATGAAGGACAAGATGTCCTGGAAAGTTATATTGGAAAAGATTTTATAAAAATAAGAAAATACACTGCTCTTTGCAGAGCTAATACCAATAGAGTGAGGGGACCAAAACAAAAAGCAAATTTTGAAACAAATCTCACGGACCAGAAAAGGTAATTTGAGTGTATTCTAGAGAAGAAATGGGAATTGAACATGCCTATTATTGTAAACGATGGTGGAAAATAAACGGTGGATTCTCGTCTTTTTAATTTAGAAAGCCAAATCAAAATGTTAGAGGCTTGGACTACTCAGGGCAAGAGAATCCATCCAGCACTGTAGCATGAAAGACATGAGGGGTTATGGAGGGAGCTGAGCTTTTTCAGCCTTAACAGAGCTTAGGGGAGATCATCTTGCTGTCAGAAATCTGCGGTGTGTGAAACTGGATTCAGGCTCTTCTCAGTGGTGTGGATTGGGAGATAGAGCTTCTGACAGCAGCTAGAACATGGGAAATTCCATTGCCCTACAAGGAAACAATTTTTTATGATAAGCATCACTGAATGTTGAAACATACCATCTAGGTTGTGGGATCTTCATCCTTGGAGGTATTGAAAAGTAGAGAGGAGGGGCTGTGGCCCTGGACTACCTGATCTAATAGGCTTTGCCTGGAGGAAGATGCTGGAGTGAATCATATCTGAAAGTCCCTACCTATATGTTTGTATTATTCCCTTCTCTTTGGTGTTCTAGGAGTTACAGTGGAATGCTAAGTCTTAGTAGCTACAGAGCTTGTCCTTTAACTCTGCAGATGACCTGAGGGTCAGCAAAGTAGGGTAAAAGCAGTGAGTAAAGATTAAGTTCTTTCCTAGGAATAAGAACATGTTCATTTTCAAAGTAACTTAATGGGAAGTCGATAAAAATGAGCCAATTCCTAGCCAAAGAGCGATTTCTCATGTAGCACCTGGGCAGCATCCAGCTGCACATATCAAACACTGTCCCCAAGTCTCCCAGAATGATGACTGATTACCAGTTGAGGTGATTTGTTTTTATCCTTTCTGTCTATCCCAGGTTATTTACCACTGCCTGTTGAGGTCTGTTCTGTTTGCTGTATGTGAATGCCAGCTGACCAGCAGATTTAATTAAAAAAATGCACAGCTGCACAGCTGAGATTAGAAATCAACTCTGGAGCAGCAAGGTGTTCTTCCCTCAGCAAAGTTAAGTCTAAGGTGCTCAGATGACTGAGCAGTATAATGTGATCTTAATGTACATTTAAAGAGGTGAGACCTAATCAGTACTATAAACTGATAGTTTGAAGTTACATCGCAGTAGTTTTGTGAGGTTATTTTTTTGTAAGAACAATTCCTAGTATTAATATCAACATATTTTCACTGGCAGCACAAGGGAGGGGTGAGGGTGGTGGGTGGGATGTGAGAGGGAGGAGTTGTTTCTCTATTTACTGCTAAAATATGTGTTTTTTTCTGTAATTGCAGCTTCCAGTAGCCCCATAGGCTTGAGACAATCCAGTGGCTTGTATGGTATCCAGAATTTTCTGCAAATGAGATCAAAATATGAACTGTATGGAGGTTTTGAGGAAAAAGGCAGAGAGGTTTTCTTCTCCTTTCTTTGCTGAAATGCGTTGTTCCTCTCAATATATCTTCAAAATTGCTTGCCGGTTCTTGAATTTCTCTGTTTTTGTAGTTTTTCCATTTGGCTTTTAAGGCAGCATATTATTTTTTATTCCCATCGTATTGGTATTGATGTGCAATCCATTGAAGCTGGGATATATGTAAAATTTCATAAGAAATTTCTGTTGCAACCTCAAGAACTGCCACAAAATCTTCCAAGTGCCAAGACAGGGGTATGGCAAATGTTTCATTTGGATTCTGCTTTAGACAGAGTCAGTCCCAGGGTCTGCAAAACAGTTTGCAAAGTTCCTGCTGACTGGGAACAGAGGTGGTGCCCCAAGGCTAAACCCAGTCTGATGTTTTTAGAGCTCCATGTAGCTGTTTGTCTTAGATGAAAAAATAACTATCATCGGGATTTTCTTTTTCAGTACCAGCCGTGATTCAGAGCTGAATCAGTAGCAGTATTTTTTCCAAGAGAGAAAGCTCCTGAAATCTTCCTTTTGTCTCTGTAAACACACTGCCGAGATCTGAGTTCTTTCACTTCTCCTTTTTAGTAAAATATTATCTTTCTGTTAAAAACAAAACCCCTGGGATTAATTACAAACTTTTCCTGAAGATTTAACATTACTAAAAATGAGAGAAGGGTAATTAATAGAAATGTTTGTGCATTTATTTCATTTACTTTCCTGTTCAATTTTCAACTTCTCATTAAAATGTAGTGGAAAAGAGAAATACTTGGAAAAAGTAACCCTTGTCCTTAAATTTTGCAAATCTAAGATATGAGCAAAAGAACATTGTTTCTGTTTCTTTCTTGGTTTTGATGATGTGCAGCCTTTTTTCTCTCATATATATATGAGAATATGTAAATGAATTTCCTGTGCAGTAATAATCACAGCACTTAACTGGGAAGGCCTCATGACTGGTTCCTGCATTGATCAACAAAGTCAATGCCTCTGCTCCAGCCATTATTTTCTTTGCACCTACATAAGGTAAAACAGCCCCAGAAAGAATAGCCTCACCCCTTAATTCCCTCATAGGCTTTAGGAATTGTGGTGGTAAATCCTCAGATGGAAGTTTTCAGCAATACATTTCAGTCACAGCAAAGTGATGCTTTTCAGTAGAAAAAAAAAAAGATAGTCTTTGAAAAGCTCAAATCAACACCCATCCCAAATACAGCCAGAGTGAGTGCCAGGTATGTGCATTTACTCTAATGCCCTACCTTAGTGTAAAATGAGTACTTTACAACTGTAAAAATCTGGGCCTTGATGTAGGGAGGTTTATTATCTGCAGTGCTGCTGGAATCAGGCACAGCAGTACTGTCCGCTTCCCAATATAAAAGCTCTATTCTTCACTGAAGTCCTTTTTCTGTTAATGAGATTCGCCCTAATGGGACCAAAAATTACTTTAAAAGATGTTTCTTTTCTGCTTTTCAAGAGCTTTCTTTTTCCAGTCCATTTGGACTGGATATCAAAGATAAGGGGAAATATTTGAATGGGAAGAGCTTTTATAATTAAGCTTTGTGGCCTACATAATGGAGATAGGGCCAAATTCAAGTGAAAAATAATTACTGTTTTTCTAGCACTCGCTTTTGCTGCTCTGCCTTCCTTTCTTGTCCTTCTTCCCTTTTCTCTTCAAAACCCCATAATTAGTTGTGCCTTACACATGAAAGGCTTGCTTGGTGCAGCAGGTATATATTTTTCCCTGTAGTCTAGGAGAGAAGAACTCTGTTCAACGTTTAACTGTACCTGGTCCTCTGAGGACCAGCAGTTCTCAAATGGAAGCCTTCCTTGAAGGATAAAACTTCAGTAGCTCACTTCTTGCTGCCAGGTACTCCTCTAGACATGGGAATAAATAAGTTCAGAATACAGAGTGAGATGCACCTGAGAGATTTTGCAATTGATCTTAAGATGGGCACGATGCTTATTGTTTTCCAGTCTTCAAGAACCTTTCCCATTGTTAGAGCCTTCCAAAGTAAGCTCTCAATTATTTCAGCTGCCTGCTTCAGTGACTTTGGATGTAGCCTATCTGGTTGAATAAACCTGTGTGCATTTGCATGTGTATACACACACACATATACACACTCGTGATTCCCAGTCTGGAAAATGAGGTATAACAGAGTTGTTAATTACATTCATATCCATGAGAAGGGCTCCACAGAATAAGGAGGGAGAGGAATAGGGGTATTTGAAGCTGATGCCTCAACTGGCTCTAGGGATATCTTAGGATGTGTGGTATGGGTTTTGTCTGTGAGAACATCAGGAACCAGATGAGTACTTAGGGTTGGAAGGGAGAATTTGTATAAAGTGAGACTGCCCAGAGTAATGTATTAAGAGCTTCATTTTCCGGTCTTCGCAGACAATTCTTCTGCAACCTTGTAATAGAACGGAGTTTCATAATAAATGACCAAAATTCAGATTTTAAGGCAGATTAATGTTTTAACTATTAGACAAGATGATGATCACTCCCATATGACATGTTTTTAACCACTACGACTGCCTGCCATTCCTTCATATTTTCTCCCTGTCCACATAATTTCTCTTTGAACTTAGTGTGCTTTTTGCTGATGGCAAGTTAATGGCTAGTGAATAGGAACAGTTTGACTTGTTTCTTCATCAAATGAGATCAATGCATGAGTGGAGTCATTTGTTGGGCATCCATTATCCTGTTTAGGGAGAATTGTTTTATGGCTTTGCTTCTCAATGTTTGCAGGCAGAAGATATTCATAGGCTTATGGGAAGTCTGCATAATAACTTCTTGAATATAATTAGTCTGTTAATGCCCAAGCTGAAAAGGTTGCTATATGTCTGTTCTGTCTGAGAAATACTAAGTTGTGGATGTGTAGTTGAGGGAGTGAAACTACCCCATTTCTGCTGTGCAACCCAACTCCCTTTTTTACATCCAAGTCAAGCAAAATGTCCTTATTTTATGGGCAATATAAAACCTGGTTAGGGAACATTCCCCTGCTGTGAGAAGAGTTGGAGCTGTGCCTCCCCAGTGCTGTTCCCCACTCAAACTGTCAGGCACACTGGGAAAGACTGATTTAGTTCCTGGTGTACTGGAGTGCAGAGCTTTAAATGTAAAGTATTTGAATATATAAACATGTCAATATGATGATTGTCCTAAAAAATATCTCAGTATTAGGTTTTGCTGTATTTAGATGTAGCAATTGTACAAAAGGCTACATTAAATGGTCAGTGTTGGTGAAGAATTAGCAATAGTCATGCTAACATTTGACCAAAGGACTCTTCTATTTTAATTTTAAGCACAGACAAAAATGGATTAGGTTCCTTTATGTCAATGTTGGAGACTAAATAAAGCTCCTGTTCCTCTTAGTATCAATTCAGCCCATGCCAAGAGATGCACTGGATATCTATAGAAGAAATTCCTTATTAATTAACTACTTGCTCATAATAGTGCCAATATACAGAAGATAAACAATATCTGTATTTCTTACCTCTGCAAGATAGCTGCAAATAACGCCAGAAAAATTAGCTATTAAATAAAAAGCTGTCTATGTCGATGTGGATTGCTGCTTCTCTCTCTCTGCTGTGATATTTGGCATATTCACACCTCTCAGTATATTTCAGGAACACCAAATTTCTTAATATGTGCAGCCTTTTAAAAGTCTTGGCCTGGTGACATGAAACTTTTCTGAAATGGTTTTGAGCAGAGCATTCCTCATGAAAATTTGTCCTGCTGTGCTAGACAAGTGGCAACAATTTTTTTGTTCCAGCTGGTTATAGATGGATGAGATTTACTTCTTTGAGTGAAGGGGAAATAATCAGCTTGCTTATTTCAGCCAACACTTCTCTAAATAAAAAGACTGGAGAATTAAGTGTGATTGGTATCCCCTGGACAGTTGGCACAGTCAGCATCTTTGAAGTGTTAAGTTACAGAGATCTGGCAGATTTGGGCACATACGTGTTGCCAACTAGCACAACAGGGCAGGACTTTTAGGCTCTTCATCAACATGAGTCAGAAATTTTATGGCTGTCTCTCTCTGGGCATTAATTATTATGATATGTGACCACCTTTATCCTTGGTTCCACTGTATTAAATGCCCTCAAAAAAAGCCAACTATTTCAAAAGTAGCTCATTTTATTCTCAGGCTGTGTTATTTCAGACTTAGTGCAAGCCAGGTGTTCTCCATTCACTTGCTCTTTTCCGTTAAAGTGCTAACTCTCTTTTTCATTCCCTCTTTTGCATGTTTCGTATGTTACCAACTGCTCCACTTGGTGGATAACTCATTTTAAGATCTGAACCAACCTCTCTTAATATACACTTCACATCCTAAGGTGCCTGTTACTGGTGCTAGATAAATAACCTTACAACTAAATGATTAATGAACTGACCACAACACAGGGGAGATGAAGCTCTAATACATGCTTTCCATTAGCCCCACTGGGATTGCTTCACATGGCCTTTGATTGTGTCCTGAGATTGTGGTCTGTGTAGTGGATGTTTCTTGGGGACCATCCTTAACATTTTTACTTTGCTTTCTCTTCTGGCATTTCTCATAGAGTCTTGTTAGTGTTTTGAAATGCCTCTGTGTGACAATTTGAAAGAGAACCTTTTCAGTAGAAAGTATGTAACAGTCCTAGAGGAAGCTGTGAATGCTCACCATGAGTAATAATACACTCTTCTGGGATGTACATACATTCTGGTACATATTTATTCCATCTACATGCATTTACACAATTCAGTAGCACAGAAAAGCTGATTGTCTAGCTCTTGTTAATTTTTGTTGATTCATCATTGGTTTGCTAATAACTAATAGTTGTGAGGAGTAATTTTTGGGGGCAAATTCTAGGGAAAATCTTCAAGATTAACCTGCTACCTGGAAGGCATTTAATTTTATGCTCTGCTTGGAGTTACCATGGGTTGATTCTTTAGGTGGTGTTTTTACTTCTATGAGAGTAAAGGGACTGTATTTTTCTCTGCAGCTTTGTCACTCTTGAGTTACCAGGTCTTTCATACCATTCAAGATGAAAATCAGAACCCTAGTCAGTCCCCTTTGTTTTTTATGAATGCTATCTGAGAGGCAACATCTCAATTTACAATTGGGACCGTGACTTAATTTATGTGGCAGCCAAGCATATCTAATAGAAAATAAATACTGTCAATTGTAAAAGCAAGAAAAATTGATGAGTAAATGGGTTAATCTGAAAATTCTGAGATTGTGAAGCTCAATGAATACTGCCCTGAGATTGGCTGTTTTGCAAGTTCAAAACTCACATAGGCATGCAGGTTTGTGTGACAGCATCACAGAGTTGGAAGGGATCTTCAAAGGTTTAGTTCAACCCCCCCACCTACACTAGAATGGATGATGGTATCCCTGGGAGTTTGGTGCTGCTCTGTGCCCAGCAGACTATTCTCCATTTTATCTAAGAACCTTCATCTCGGTCATTAAGTTTAGATGTTCTTAATGGAAATTAATTGACCTTAGAGGGGATGGCTCATAAGTTTCCATCATGAGTTTTTTTCCTGGAGTGAGTCCAGCACTCTTTAGGACTGAAACCCCATAGCCAAATCCTCCGTGTCCACTGGAAGTTCAGTCTACTGGATGTGGCTGAAAGGGCATAGGTTGTCCCTGGGCATGCATGGCCTCTCAGTGCATGAATGCTCTGGGCTTAAATGAAAAGTTTCTGCGTTTTGTTTTCTTACTCAGCCCAAAGGAGTTTTCTTTCTTCAAAGCTAGCTGAAGAGGAATATGAGGTGTCTTGGTTTCTGACCAGATGCAGGGTTATAAAACCAAAAAATGGTGTGTCTCCTCAGTCTCACCACTTAATGCACAAATCTGTGGCAAGTCAGATGCTGTGAGTCTAGAAATATCTTCATGAGGGATGTTTTTATTTTTTATTTTTTCCTATTTTAACTCTATGAATACAGAAAGAAAAATAATAGCTGAAATTACAATTGAGTTCGGCTGCTGATGCTGAAAGAGCACAATTATGTTAGAAGATTGCCTTGTTTAAGAGAAAGTGCTGATTAAGATCAAATTTATCTTGAGTTTACATTTTGATTGGACCTAAACTGAGGGGAGGTGGGGGGTTGGATTATATTTCAGACTCAGTGCAAATGATGCATATTAATGTCCCGTGTTTATTGCCACTCGAAATTACAGCATAGATTTGAATTGCTGCCAAATCTACAGTTAAGTCTCCCTAGTAATCACTATGATTATTGCAAGTCTTCATGGTAGTAGTAAGAAGGAGTATGATACACAAGCTGCTGTAGCCAAGGCTTTCCACATCTTCTTATCCTTTGGGGTTCAGATTGTGATTCCACATGTCATGGCCATTGGCCAGTCAGTCCCCAAAGAGAGATTAAATAAATGGATTTAATTAAATTGTTTTCAGATTTATTTGTTGTTTATGTTGCCTCCTGCCTTGCTAACTTTTCCTGAAATGAGGGAAAGCGTAGACTGCATTTATTTTTGGAATGCTGGAATTTGGATTGCAATTCAAATGTTGGCATGGTGCAGTATTTTTCATTTTTATTAGAAATCTAGTTTTGCTTTCCTTCCTGTGGTTCTGTCACTTACTGTATTTTTACTCATTTTTCTTTACAATCTGTGGGATAGTTTATATCCTTCACTTATTCTTTTGCATCTGCTTAACTATTGAAAATTGAAGACTTACACCTGATCTGAGTGTGCATGCATGTGCTGTAGTGATTGAAGGGAGATGGAGCTGATGGGAGTTTAGGAGAGCTTAGGGATAAACAGCATAATATAAAGTTACAATTTACTAAAAAAATATTAGTGGAGTCCCACAGGAGGGGAAAATGCTCTGTAAAAAGTTGTTTAAAAGAAGCTTAAGTGAAATTTAGATGTGATTAAAAGCTGTTCAGGTTTTTTTTATACACAGTTATTCAAGCGAGTACTTGTTTATTTTGAGTTAAAACCCTCAGCAATCACTGTTAGTCAGCTCTCCTGATAGTATATCCCAGTTGCATCCCTTCATCAGTTGCTAGCAGGAAGACTTTTGCCATTCCACTGACAAAGTATATATAACTTGTTATGGAAAGCATTTAATGTAGATCCAGTGTTTACTCTGGAATGTCCTCCTCAGTAAATGGTGTTAGCCAGCAGGCAAATCTGAGCACCCAGGGTGTGAGTGGTGGGAGGCAAATCTGTATGCCTGGCACATAATGATCACTTTAAACTATTGAAATATGAATCAGAACACCGAGTGAAACTGAAGGAATTTTGTATGTGTGTGAATTACAGGATCGTTAGTTTCTCTGACGTGTGTGCTTAGCTGTGATCTTTAGGCTTGGTTTTTTTCTGATAGATTTAACTCTGAAAGATACATAATATGTTTGAAGGGCAGCAGTAGTAAATATGGTGTGTTTGTGTTTCGTTATAACTAGCATTGGTCACATGATAGATCTTTGCAAGATACTCTGAGGCCCTCATGAAACTTACATATGCTTAATCTGAAGACTCCCAAATTTATAAACCTCATTCCTCTATTATCTTTAAGCCAATACATTAGTATTTTTGGAAGGATCAGATTTGTTGGACCAGAAAGAGAAAGCAAGACAACAGCAGTGTAGTCCAGAGATCATAGTTCTGCACTAGTGCAGTTTTATACCATTTCTGGAGTATGTGCCATAGTGCTGCTCTTGGCTCCGTACTTTCTTCACTGCTTTCTTTTGAGAAAGAGCAGTGTGACTTTTTCCCCTCTATGGAGGTGTTTAAGGCCAAGTTGGACGAGGAACTGAGCAACCTGGTCTAGTGGGAGGTGTTCCTGCCCATGGCAGAGGGGTTGGAACTAGATGGTCTTGAAGAAGGTCCCTTCCACCCCACACCATTATATGATGCTCTGGTTTTGTGTCAAAAACATTAATACGAGAGCATGAAAGTGGTGATATTTACAGAATCTTATTTAAATGAGAAGCTATTTTGGAAGGTATTAAGAATATATGGAATTATTGCTGTACTGCTTATAGTGATGCTGCTTGCAAAGACTTCCCCAGGATAAGTTTTGGGACCAGGTTGTGCATCCATTGAAGTGTGAGGATGAGCCAGGCCACCAGTTTCAGCAGCAGCAGCTGTAGAGCTCAGATTGCAGCCTTGCAGGTGGAGTTTGCTTTAGCACAGATCCAGACCCCTCTTGCTGGCCATGAACTGACAGGAATGAATATTATATAACCTGCTCAGCATGCAGATTCATTTATTTCCAAGGAAAATAGGGTATTCTGAGCTGAGAGAGTTGGGCCTGTTCAGCCTGGAGAGGAGAAGGCATCAGGAAGGGCTCACAGCAGCCTCCTAGTGCCTGAGGGGGGGCTACAGGAAAGCTGGGGAGGGACTGTTTGCCAGGGCATGGAGCCACAGGATGAGGGGCAGTGGTTTGAAATTAGAGCAGAGCAGGCTTAGATGGGAAATTAGGAAGAAGTTCTTCCCGATGAGGGTAGTGAGACACTGGAACAGGTTGCCCAGAGAGGTGGTGGAGCCCCATCCCTGTAGACATTCATGGCCAGGCTTGCTGAGGCTCTGAACAACCTGATCTAGGGCAGGATGTCCCTGTCACTATAGGGGGTGTTGTACTAGATGGTCTTTGAAGGTCCCTTCAACCCTATGATTTTATGGTATTGTGTGGCAAGGAGAATACAAACCTCCATGCTGTGCACTAGCGCTTCTTCACTCTACCCTGCGTCACCAGCAAAGGGACAACACCACACATTCAGTGTTAGGTTGGGGCCATGTCCTCTGCAGAAAACCTGCCAAATTGGCTGTGTTAAAGTGTTACAAGAGTATGTAGGCCACCATCAGCATACTTGTAGTGTATTTATTCCTAAGTTAACTGGATATTGTTTGAGGAGCTTCCTGAGAGACAGGAGTCCATTTAATATTAATGGAATAAGAATAGCATTTGTGAAGCTGTCATTTTTAGAGGCTTGCCAGTGAAAACGACAGTTTCCTATTCTTCGGTAAAGTGTATCATTAAAAAAATACATGATCATGGCAAGGTTTTGGGCAATTGTCTTGCTTCTCTTACTGAATTAATAGAAATAGGTTTGGCTTAACGTATGCATTAGTGTAGGGTATCAGTGATGGACCATGGGCCCTGAAATATGTGAAATACTTGTTCAACGAAGTACCTCACTACATACCCAAATTTAGGTTTATGAAAGCTGTGCAGAAATTAGTACAACTGTGAATGTGTTCCAAGTACAAGTGCACACGCTTTAGTAACTTGTCAAATTACAGTTTCTACAAGTGTGGTATTTATAGTTTTTCCCCTAAGATCAATTACAGTAAATGCTTGTCCAGCTGTTATATCTGTGTATTTTGTTGGAAATTTTAGATTGTTAACTTCAGCTTTACTCTGTTAAAAAAAAGAGAGACTACATAAAACTTGTACTGTCTTGCCTGATATATTACCTTCTCTATATTCACATAATTGTAATTCTGATTGCATAACTCTTTGCCATTTATCTCTGTAAGCAATTTATAGCCACTGTATCCCTATAATCAGGATTGTGTCGTGCCTTCTGCATAATTTCTTGAATATTCTAAATACAATTTTATCCAGGATTTTTATATTTTTTGATTGTTTTTAAAGTGTGAGCCAGATAGAGCCAAGCTGGTCTTTGAAAATCCGTATTTTATTTGTAGGCTATCAGTTGATTAAGGCACCTTTTTGAATGCAAACTGTGCCTTTTTGATCTGGAACAACAATAAAAATTAATCCTCACAGTGACACTTTTAGAACCACTCTATAACATGTTTTGCAACGGCATAAGATGAAGTGGTAAAAAGTGAAGTTATGATTAAATTATGTGGGAATAATTTCTTTGCTACTGAGTGCATGGGAAGTAGCTCACACAAAGAGACAGCTCAAACTATTTTTGTGTTTGAGTCAAGTTATTATCTGGACCTAAGAAGGAAATGCAGATAATTGATAGGCATATTTTTCTCCATCAAAGTGAATTGACATTTTATCCAAAATGTGTCAGCAGGAGCAGAATCATGAAGCAATGGAGAGATGCTGCAAACTGTTTCTTTCTCTTGAGCCATTCTTCTGATATAACAGTGATAATTCTTACATTTACTATATATGAAGACAGCTTTATAAGATCAAGTGATGCATCTGTGTTCAAATGAGTTATTACTAGAATTAATTATTTTTTAATTAGTCTGGAGATTTTCTCTTATGGTCTCATGCACCTTGCATGAGGACTAAAATCAGTGGTGATGATGAGTGTGTTTAATTTGGTGTGATTTGAAAGAGAAGATTAATAGACTCTTGCAGTCCTTGTCTCCTCAATGCTTTTGAATTTCTTGTGAACAGAGGTTTGATAGGTAACACGCACACGAATCTCTGTGTGCTATCTGTTTTGCAGTAAATAACCTCCTGAAATATATATTGCTGATTTTGTTTTTTAGATTATTCTTGTAAGTTCTTCACATAATGACCGTGACCAAAGCCTTTTCATAAGCACGGATGAAGGAGCCACCTTTCAGAAGCAACCCATTACTTTCTTTGTGGAAACTCTCCTTTTTCACCCAAAAGAAGAAGACAAAGTACTTGCTTACACTAAGGAAGGCAAGGTAACGTTTGAAGACACATCATTTGTTTAAAATCTGGTAATGAATTTGTTGAGGACAAATAAAACAATTCTGATATGGATTTTATGAAATATCAGTTTTGGAAAAAACTGATATTCTCGTTTTGAGGTATTTTTAAAATGCTTATTGTCTTCATGTGAAATCTTTATTTTTACAGTAATTTTCAGGTGATATGGATATTGTTAATATTTACCCTCCTGCATGATTTATTTAAATAGTATCTCAGAAATATGCTCCTCCCTTGAAAGTGACCCTAAGTAAGTGCACTCTAGTTTATAGAACAGTAGAAATTTAACGAAGCTGAAAAAGTGCATCCAAAGGCAGTTCATGCGTTTGTATAAAGATATACAAAATATACAGCACAGTTATGCTGCAGGAGTTGGGGAACCAGTGAACCTCTAGTAACGTAAAGTAATTTGCTCTTTTATGACTTGTTTATGCATATCTTAGATTCAGGACTTGTATAACATGGCTTGTAAATTTATACATCTTTCAGATGGTTACATTTTAAACTTGAATGGGTTGGGCTAAGCACTGATGACACAGACTGTAAACTTGTAGTTCACCTGGTGCCCAAACTGAAGTTGTAAAGTCACTCTGATTCTGGTCCTTGAAGTGATCTTAATTCACCTCCATCATTACCCCTGTTTTAAACTGAAATTAGTCAGCTCCAGTCCTTTTTAATGATAGTCAGACTTCATAGCTAGTGTACGTGTAAGGTGTTGAGATTAGAGATCATGCTCCAGCAAAATACTGCGCTGATTTTTCTGTGACCTTAGATTTCAGTTTCATAGATCACAGAATTTTCTAGGTTGGAAGGGACCTTTCACTTCATCAGAGCCCACTCCAGCACCTCAATGTTTTTCTTGTCATGAGGGGCCCTCAATACTTGAGGTGTGGCCTCATGAGTGCCAAGTACAGCAGTACAATCACTTCCTCAATCCCGTCAAAACAACTTTTGTGAGGTTTTCTGGGATATCTAAGTTAACAGATGATCTGAAACCAATTAGTGTTTACTGGGATTTTTGCAATAAAGGATAAAACCAGAATATAACCAAACTGAATCATAGATTACATCAAGTTTTTATTCTTAGAAACTCCAATCCTAAACCAATTAAAGCTATCTAGCTTATGTATTAAGTGAACAGAATACTTCAGGGAAGCCCAGAGTGATGAAAAGAAGTATTTTACAAAAAGCTCTTTTTTCAGTTTCACTTCTGCTTCTGACAATAGATATAATTCCTGAATTCTGTGTAGTTACAGAATGACAGAACCCTTAACTGTAAGTTCAGAGAGGTGCATTGAAGTTGTCCAGTCCACATGAAGTCAGGAGAAATATTTGTCAGAAGAGGAGACAGAAGGCAGAAGCAGAATGTGAAGCATGTGCATTGTGTTTTGATGATTTATGCATGACAGGGAGTTTTTTAGGTATTTTATACTTGAATAATATTTCAAAAGGAATGATGCTGTTGTTTGCCACTATTAAAATGTGACTGGACAAAATACCCTACAAAATATTAAGTAAAGATCAGCAGGAAGAGCGGGAAGGGTTAGGAAATCTGATGGATTTTATCAGTCTTTCAATATAATGATGAAAGGAGTCAACCGTAAAGACTTACCTTTAAGTCTCATGTCTTTTCCAAAGATATGTAGGAATAAAGGATGCTTTTGACTGTAGCTGGTTCAGTAACCTGCTTAAATTTTGTATAAGATCTGATATATTTAGCCTGGGGAGGAGAGGAAGATGAAGTGGTGTTGGCAAAAGAGGAACTGAAAATCAAAATTGCAAGATGACATAGAAAGAGGTCACTACTAAAATCAATGCTCTTCAGAGACAGGTCTGATCTGAATTTGGCCTAGGGAAACGGTTGGCTCTTTGAGTTAAGTAACTTTATCTTTGGTGAAAAAAAGGTGGTATCAATCTAAAACTCAGCAGACACCATTACCTCCTGGTACTCAAATAATTCCTTACAATTGCGCTTTTGAGAATAGATGGAGTCTTGGGGATCAAGAAGTACAAGGGATCATGTCCTCCATAAATAGCAATTTGGCTTCTCTGTCTACTAGAACATCACAGTGATTCTCACAGCTTCTGATTTGATTCAGCGCTTATTTTATATTGCAAAATATACATTCTTTAATTTAGAATCCTAGATGTTGCTTAAATAAAGCTCTAGCCTCTAGCTGACACTATAAATGAATGCAAATCCAGTCAATAGGGTTGGATTAATCCATTTACTGCCTCAAATCTATACTTTCTTTTACTGGCTATCTCCATAATAATGAATAATAATCAGCTGTTTGCTGAGTCTGTATAAATGCTTCTAGATTTTTTTAAAAGCTTGACAGGGACATGATAGTTTTTTATTGTTCATTCAGAAGCTGAAAGGATGAAAAATGGCAAAACTGAGAAAAGACTTTTCAGATTTTTAAAAACTAAAACTGTGATTCCACATATTTATTACATGGGTGACAAAACCAAAAATTCTAATATCTATTAAATATGTTTACTGAAGCCAGAGATTTTATCTGTCCACTGTTTTCATCTCATAGCTGATCACATTTAATTGCTTTATCATACGTTAAAAAACAAAACACATTTGGGTCACATATGGCTAATTTTTTAATTTAAGCAAGTTGAATGTGTGTACACAATATTTTTTATTTCAAATAGTAATTAAGTTAAAAATTCCTCTCAGTTTGAATGTGCCTCTTCAGCCTTATCTGTAAGAGTTTACCCCTACACTAAACCAAACTGTTCATTCATCAGCTCCTGGGCTTTGGTCTTATACGTGTGTGAGGGCAAGTAGTTTGGGTTTGGTAAGTAGTTTGGTGGGGGTTGTTTGTATTGGTCTTTTTTGGCCCCTACTGCACAGACATCACTGTCTGAATGACAGGAATCATCTCTCTTATTATTCTGAAATTCATCCATAACAAAATTATATCCCTTTATTAATTTGCCAGTGTTGTCTGTCATCCTAAGTAGGTCTTTTGCCTCTTGCCAGGAACCTCTTGAATTCTTGGCATTTGCAGTTAGGACAGTGCATTACATTATCATCTCTTCCAGATTTATGGCACTCTGGTGTGGCTGGTAACTCTCTGAGCAGAATTCCAACCTTTTAGAAAGATGGTCAAACCAATCATTATCTTTTCTGTAATACTTGTGGTGATAAATGTTTGGAGAAGTAAGATGCTTGCGTTCTCCATCTTGCATGGTCTAGCCCATTCAAAACCACATCTCTCTTTCCCAAGAGGTTGTGCTGAGCTGTGTGCTATAAAATGCACTGGTTGCAACAAACCTTAGCCCACATAATAACACTGAGGTCAGAAAGATAGCAGGCAAATCAGGAGCCTGGCTCTGTAACCCTGTCATTAATGCATTTAGCTCTGAGGTTGATGACTCTTTGATCCCTCATTGTTTTGGTCCAATGCATAGACTGGGTGAATGCTCAAGTAAACATTTTGAGCCCTGATTGCAGTTTCTTACTCAAAACGTGGTCTACCAGCTTTCATTGAGAACAAAGTCCAGTTGTTCTGAAATGCAGAGTAACTGGGAAATACTCTTCTATCTCTAATTCAAGTTTTAGCAAATCTACCTGCTGGCATAAATTACCTCAGCCTTTATATTTACCTATTAATGTTGTCAGATTTTTGTAGTAAAACATAATACATAATCATGGGGTTTAGATTTTTTTCCATTTGTCATTGAACCTGTAATTTTAAAACAAAAGCATTTCCTACTATTCCTCATGAGACACTTCCCTCAGAACAATCAGCAACTGAATAGGCAACTTATTCCCACATCAGAGGAGTTTTACTTGTCTTTTTTTTTTACCCTATTAGAGATATTAAGAGAAAACCCATCATATGTAAATTGGATCAAATAAGAAATGCATGCAGACAGCAGGGGGCTTTAAATCTGTCTTTTTAGAAGTCTGATAGATATTCCACCAGAGGGAACACACTTATGAAGGCAAATGCTGAAGGAGGGAGATTTTTTAATAGATATTTTATTTCCTACTATGTTCTAGGGGAAAGCAGCTTTCATCTGCAGTCTTCATGTCCATCCATATTATCAGCCTTTGCTTTTTTATTGGGGGTGAACTGTTCACAGGGCAGGTAGAGCTAGAGACCTGTCATCTGCTTCTCTACTCAGTGACCAAGGGTCACAAATTGTTATCCATGAAGCAAGCCCTTACGTTCATGTCTTCTCATCTAATTCAAACATCTTAAACATTTCTCTAATATCTTTTGGTGCTGGTTTAGCACAGTTTTAAAACCTTTTACTTTCCAGCTTAAGTATCTTTGATGAAATTATGGCTTGAAGCATAAAGGGAATATTTGTGCATTTTTGGCCAATGAATGGAAAGAAGAGGTGTCCTTTTGCTATCCCTTTGTGTAGTCATGTTCAAGGAAAAAAATAATCTGACACAGAATGATCTGTGAATTGTTTTCATGGTAAGGAAGAACATGTCACTAAGATTTGTCTATTATAGAGGATCTTTTATAAGATTTTCTCTGTGAAAGATTATTACTTTGGAAAACATTGTAGAGAGCTACTGGTAATGATTTTGGGTTTTTATTGATTTTATTGATGAATCTGTCATTTTAATAGCAACATAGAGCCTGTCTTTGAGGATGTGCAACATTAAAAGCTTCCTATCTTCTTGGTATTTTTTTGGTAGGTTTATGTATCCATTGACTTGGGGAAAAAATGGATCCTTCTTCAGGAACAAGTTTCAAAAGATCATATTTTTTGGTAAGAAGTCAGTTATTTTCCTAAATAAAAAATGAACAACTTTAGCATTTCATTCCAGTAATATAGGTATTTGCAGAGCTACTAATGGGAACAGTACAAGCTTTGTTGATTTTTTTTTTTTAAGGTTATGTCAGTGTTGCTGCATCAACTGTTGCAGATTCATGCTCGCGCCAGTGATCTTACCGCATGTGAGCAGGTTATAGGGGGTTATAGGTCTGGATCTACAAAGCCCAAGATTTAGAGAGCTGTAATATCCAATGAAATTCCTCTTCATTTTTCTGGTGAAATTGATCTTAAGAAAGGAGAACAGTCTAAGCTACAACAGTTTTTTAAGAGAGGTTGAGTTAGACCTATTAACTGGAGTAATCTATAAACTTAAGCCATTAAGGAAACTAGTGTAACATATGACTCTATCAAGTACACATTTATCAAAGGATTTCACATTTGGCTCCAACATTTTGCAGGCTCTGGAAACATTTAAGAAGTGATTGCAGCAGACTGAAAAAGTGCTTGAACAATAAGTCAATGTCCATTTTTCATACAAATTATTTGGACTGTAAATAACGTTTTACACTGAAATTACCTGTTATGACAGTGTTTTTCATTTATTTTATATTTTAAAGTGGTCAGTTTCTATGCTCTGATGCTTATTGACAAAGCCAGAGAGCTTATCCTTACACTTTACTTCAGAGTGTGAGTATGGACTGTGCTTAACTGTATTGTTACGAGTAATTGGTATTTTTTTATTATGGGATTCATGCTAGACAGTTTTGTTCCCTAAAGGACTTCTGAGTAATTTCTAGAAGAACTCCAATCTATATCAATTACATAAGATATAATTATTCAAGTGTCTATGGAGCCATATCTGTGTTTCAGCAATATTTTGTGGTTTGCTGGTGGTGTTACCAGTCTTGAAATGGATTTACCTGATCTTGGTTGCAAGATTTGCAGTGTTTCTAGCATTTATGCTGTGATCCTCCTGGTTCTTTTGGAAGCTGCTTTTCTCTTGAGTTGAAATACTTACATATTCCCACTGTCAAGGGAAAAAAAAACCAAAAGAACCCCCAACCTGGATAAACTACTGATGTGGAGGTTACAAAGCACACAGACCTGTTACAGTGCCCTGAGATATATTGGCCTTTGCTCTCCCCAAAAAATTGGTGAGTCCAGTTGTGTGCTGGCATGTGTGCTGCTGCTGAAGCTGAGCTGGGCAGGCTCTGACCCAGGGAAGGGACATTAGGTCAGGGTGAAAACCCTGTTTGAAATAGCTATCAGCACAAGAACTAACCTGCCCTGCTGCTTAGTGTAACTGTCCCTGCACATATCAAAGGAGTGTTTTTAAGCTTCCAAGAGCCTCTTCAATCTTCAGCCTTAGTGACTGAACTTTTAGAACACCAGCCTGCTGGTGGTTTGTAATAAAAGCCATCTGATTTGCTCTAGTTTGTATCAGGCTTTTCTGCTGAATTGGTTCAGTCCCACTCTTTCAGTTTACTTGCTGCTGAAAAACACAGCCTTAGTGAAGAACTTATTTCTACACAGCAGCTGGAGTTTCAGAGGCAGTACACTTTACTGGTCTCTCAAGTACTATGTGGAAGAGTATAATCATTTATAAGTAACCCAGTGGGTCAGAAATGTCATGCCTGCCTTAAAACTGATTTTTCCTTAGCAAGATTAAAAAGAGTGTAAATCAGGAGATCATGTGGCCCTCATGTCTGTGATGAAAGAAATTTTTCAAATACATTAGTTCTGAAAACCATCAGATTTACTAACAGGTAAGAAATATTATTAGAAGCCTCTCACAGTTCGTTTAAAGATATTTTCCATATCTGAGTCTAGATATATTTAGCACACTTAAATTATGAAAAATGTAGCATACTCCCAAGAGATGTGTCACTTTGACTCAAAACAATCTCAGTAAGTTTTGTATGTAAGAATTAAAGCCAGCATGGAGATGTTTAATATTGTCTGCATATTACTGTGTGTCCTTGTATCATTCAGACACAACCAGGGAAGTGTCTTGGATTTTCAACAGAAAGAACTCTCATGCAGAGGTTCAAACTGGTTGTATGTAAATGTCACGTTTCTCTCTCAGAATAATAAATTTTAAGACACTGTATGTTTATAACATTTAGAACTATTTCCAGGGTTTTGCTTTCCCCTTGTTCTGTGTAGAGTCCATTCCGATTTCTTTTGGCTACAGCAAGGATTTGGGAATGAAGTTTAGAATCATAGAATGCATTGAGTTGGAAGGAAGTTTTAAATGTCATCTAGTCCAACTCTCCTGCAGTGAGCAGGGACATGCTGCACTAGATCAGGTTGCTCAGAACCTCATCAAGCCTGGCCTTGAATGTCTCAAGGGATGGGGCCTCCACCACCTCCCTGGGCAACCTCTTCCCGTGCCTGCTGGTGAAGAGCTTCTTAATGTCTAATCTAAACCTCCCCTGTTCTAATTTAAAACTATTGCCCCTCATCCGATGGCTCCATGCCCTAGCAAACAGCCCCTCCCCAGCTTTCCTGTCACCCCTTGAGGTACTGGGAGGCTAGTATGAGGTCTCTCCACAGGCTTTCTCTTCCTCCAGGCTGAACAGCCCCAGCTCTCTCAGCTGGGAGGAAATATTCATGATTCTTCTGGCTCTGCTACTATTCTTTTCCAAGGCTTATGCACTGTTAAGATCCTTTTGATTTCCCAAAATAGTGCTCAGTAGTACATAAGAAATAGATAGGAAAAGATTATCAATCAGCTGTTGGCAGGGGCATAAACATAGCCCAGGACAGTAGGTCACGAACCGGTAATTACCAGAGAATTAGATCCAGCACATTTCCTTTCTGATGCTGCCTAGTGCTTTATCCTTGCACTAGGAGATGTGGATCCTGTGCTATGGGTATCTATTACTCTCATTTTTAGCTATAGGTTCTTAATTTATGTGAGAGATGAGAACATTAAAGTTAAGAATGTTGTGTTTATTCAAGTAGAGCAGTTGTTCTCAGGGAACTGATTCTCTCTCTGTTCTCATGATGAAATCCCACAAGAGTAATCAATCACAGCCATCCCCATTAATGTCAAGTCTAGTGGGTTCCTGGCTCTTCAAGTGTCAGTTAAAAGATAGGGTTTCAGCAGTGTTATGCCCCAAAGGAAAAAGAAATACAAAGAGGGTTTCACTGAGACTTTAACATTAAATGTTGTGTGAAAGGGTCTTAGTGGGAAGCCAAGAATCTATGTGGACAGTTGCTCTTACATATGACTTAATCAGTTGGGATGTTTCTATTTCTATCTGTATGGTGATGTGTATGGCTCTGTTGGGTTTATGTGGCAAAGTTTTATAGTGGGGGTGTTTAGGACATCTAGGTGAAGAGAACAGGAGCTCTGCTGTAGTGTCAGATGGAGGCAGTTCCACTGGGGGTATCTCTCCGCTTTGTTCCACAGGGTTGATACGAAACTGTTGCCGTGATTTGTTGACTTAAGAAACAGCAGGGCTTAATCTCCAAAAAAGTTCTAAAACTGCATTTCATGGGACTAGTTTTCCAAAAAGGCTCAGCATGGAGTCAGACAAACACAAGGGAGATAACATGAACTTGTGTTCGAAGAAAAGGGGAGAGACACATTGAGACTGCCTGTATTTACACAATCAAGTTGGCCTGTTCTAATTCTGAAACTAGTTCCCAAGAAAGTGCTTGTTCTATTTAGGGGGGAAAAAAGTTAAAAATTTATGCTGAAATGTCAGCTAATAAAGAAACCTGTTGGATTAGCAGGGTCCAATGTGCCTGCGCTTTTTAAGGTAGAAGTGATCCTATCTTAAATCCAGCTGAGAAACAGCGAACTAGGTTTGTGAATGGATGTGTGGACACAATCCTCACACTGGTACAATGTATTTATGTTGTTGTAGTATTAATTTTTTAAATTAAAAAGGGAAAAAAAAATGCTACATTTCTCTCTCCATATGAAAGAAATGCATAACTGATACTTCCTTTTAAGTGGATAATTTACTGTATGTCTTCTTATCTGTTCATTTTTTGCCCATGGTTTTGAGAAAACTTTATCATGTGGGAGCCTAGAGGCCCTTAAACTGTTTGGACTAGATAGTGTCATACATTTTTTCCTTTGTTTCATGATTTAAGCAAAAGTGAAATAGCAGTAGTGCTTTTTAGAGTGCTGTTGGTGAAGGAGTCTACTGAGATGAGTAGATTAGTTTATTCTTCAGGGATATAGCTTCAAGTTCTCTGCATTACTTTTACTCTGTTCCAAAGATTGTCTTAGCAGCCGTAATGGATGAGGGTCTTTTTTTCAATAGAAGACAAAAAGACTATTTCTAAGTGTTTGTAAAGCAGAGTCAAGGGACCGGAGTTTGGAAACTCTATAGCTGACGTTCTAAAGTAGCCTTTGAGGATGTAATGTCTCCACTGAGTGAACAGTCACTGCTGTTATAGCACATCTGTACAATTAGAGCAATAAAACCCACAAAACATATTTTTTAAATATTCTACCATCTTAATTTGTGCCTTCCATAAGGGATAAACTCTGCACTTAAAGATATATCTAGCCTGTTAGATGTGTCTAATGTTAGAGATCTACAGGCATAGCTTAACGATAGTTTCCTTCAGCATCCTGGTGTCTTCCATCTTTGTAGGATCAGTTGTAAACTAGACAATTACCAACTGTGGGACCAGGCAAACTCAATGGGATGTCTGAGATGGTGAAGGCAGGGCTTAATCTGGTAGAGCAATGACAAGAAATGCATTATCAAATTGGAGCCTGGAGCTATCATCCTAAACTACCTTTGTAGTTAATGTAGTTAATGTTAAGTGGTCTCTGTTTTAGGAAGAGAGGAATTACTATTCGGAAGTAAGTGTTCTTCTGAATAATGACAGACAGTTTTAAAGGGGGAATAGGGTACATGTCTCAACTTCAAGGGGAAGAGGTATTGTTTTTTTACTGGCTGGGTTAAAAAAAGGCCTTCCTTGTTATTTATTCACAGATACTCTAATAAAGTTTAGAGGGAAAAAGTAGTCTGAGTTGTGAGGCAGTGTTCATTAAAGAAGATCAGTTACAACCTCTTGCACTGACTGATTACATTAGAACTGGGATCAGAGGCTACTTGTGCCAGGTGCCACTGTTAGAAGGAACATAGTTGAGTTGGAAAGAACCTTTAAAGGTCATCTAGTCCAACTTCCCTGCAGTAAGCAGGGACATCCACCACTAGATCAGGTTGCTCAGAACATCATCAGGCCTGCCTTTGAATGTTTCCAGGGATGGGACCTCTGTCACCTCTTTGGGTAACCCGTGCCAGTGTCTCACTATCCTCCTGGTGAAGAACTTCTTCCTAATGTCTAACTTAAGCCTGTCCTGCTCTAGTTTAAAACAACTACTCCTTGTCCTATTGTTCCATGCCCTGGCAAACAGCCCCTCCCCAGCTTTGCTGTAGCTCCTTCAGGCACTGGGATGCTGCTGGGAGGCCTCCCCAGAGGCTTCTCTTCTCCAGGCTGAACAGCCCCAACTCTCTCAGCCTGTCCTCAGAGCAGAGATACTCCAGCCCACTGATCATCCTCATGGCCCTCCTGTGGACTCTCTCTAGTAAGGTAGATATGAGATCATTTCCATTTCTGAGCTGTTGAAAGAAATATAGGAAGGTAAAAATGCTAACAGATATCTCAAACTGTCCTTATGAACTGGTGTGTGATTAATTATAGGTATGAGATTATTTCAAAAGTACCCAAAAACTGTCTTTGCCTATTGACCCCAATCGGCATGTCAAGCTGATCCTCTTGAATTTCAGCCCTAATTTTTTGTTTGATTTAGTTTGTAGTTCAGTTGTATGAAGTCCAGCACAAAAAGTGAAATATTCAGCAAACACAGTTTTCTTCCTTCAAAAAGCTGTCTGCAGAGTTGACAGCAATTTTGATGTGTTGTAAGAATCTAGAAAAATAAACGCAGCACACACAGGCAAAAGGTTCACAGATCTCTTCTCTCTACTTAAACTTGTACTCATCAAACCTCAGTGAATGTAACATCTTTGTGTTGCCTCCAGAATGGTTGTTTTTCAAAGACCATTTCCTCAATAAATGGAAGATTTTTTTCCATACTTTCACTAAAAAATTCCCACTAGAAGTTTCCTTCTCATCTCATGTCTTGGTGGGGACTTATCCCCCCCTCCCTTTTCTTCTTCAGGCTGATCATTTATCTCATTAGGGGAAATCAGCATATGTGTTTATTTCTCGTTGTGATGCAGCAGTGGAAATTATCCAGTCTCTTCCCCCTGGCCTTCATTCTCAAGGAGCCACCAATTACCGGGTCCAACTTTTAACTGCTCCTCATAAATCAATGCTATTAAAATAATTAAGCAGTGATGTAATTTTAGTCCAAAGTATACCTTTATTGAATTTGATTAACAATTGTATCAAAATGATGATTTTCTCTTAAGTATTTTAATGGGCTTTTTTTTAATATCTGCATCCAGCTGCACTTCACCACTCAATGTATCTCCTTTGTGTATCTTCAACCCACCTCTGCTGACTCCATGGACTCATACCATGTCAGTGAAGAGCCATGGAGCTGTAAGAGTGGGCTGGGACTCTGTTTCATTTAGTGACAGCACCACTGTCAGCTCAAAGCTTTCTCTGCAGAATCAGCCTGACTAATGACAGTGGAAGGGCCAGAAAAAAAGCGCAGCTGGGGCTGCCGTCCTCAGGCTGGGATAGAAGCCCTAAGGGTAGAAAATTCATCTTTTGTCTGAGCCTATTTGACATGGGAGATATTAAGAGAAAATCAGCTGGTATTCCCATTGCCGCTTTCCAGAGTTTAACTGCAGCTTGATCAGTTCTAGCTGAATTTCCTTCTTTTGATATTCTTCTCAAAATTATTCTTCTTTTTCTTTCTATGTCAAAGTAGAATCTACTATTCTCCTGAGTATCCTAACCAAAAATATATCGATTCATTGTGAAAAATGTATGTGAAATTTAAGATATTTCTCATAAGAATGGAATTGAAGTCTTTTGAAGCACTCAATCTGCCTTGTAGTCTCAAATGTCAAAGGTAATTGTAAAAAGATGCTCTGGTGCTTGCCAATGCCTATATGTGTGTGCATATCTGTGTATGTATTTATTATTTTGAAATTTGTTTCCAACTATTTCTCTAGTCATTCCTACTTGCATGCATATCTGAATAAAAGAGATTCTAAAGAAATATAAGAAAAACATAATGTCAAGTGCAGAAAAAGTTTTCGTCTAGATGTTAGTACGTTATAGATGGGGTTTGTTTTAATTTCCCAGCTAGAATGTTAAAGCTGGTTAATCTGAAATCCTCTCTTTTCTTCCATCCGCATTATGATTATTCTGTAGCTGGCTTTGCATAACTTGATTATATTATGTTCTCAGGGCTGTTGCTGGAGTTGATGGAGACCCTGATTTAGTTCATATGGAAATCCAGGACCCCAGTGGAGGTATGCAAATGAAAACGTTATAAATTGATACTCTAGTGTATAGTCATTGTTCTTTGTTTCACAGAGTTCTTTCTGGATTGTTTTTTAAATTAGCCAGAAGAGAAACTGTACAAGTCAGATTCTTTTCCTGTTTTTGTTTTTTTTTTCTTTTTTTTTCTTTTTTCTCTGTAGTCAGCAAACCTGTCCTGTTATATAAAAATACGGTATAATTTGAAACTTACTTGTTTTCCACTCTGAGATGAGTTGATGTCAAGATGCTATGCTCCATTGAGAATGCCCATTAATAGAGCAATTTATTCTGGCAGTTAAACATTGCAAATTTTTTTCCTGATTTGCAAATAGAAGTGGCAATGCAGTGTTAGTGCTGGATCAGTGTCTGTCAAAGTGAATCACTGCATCTCTCAGTCCTGCTGCACTAACCACTACCTCCCAGAATTGCCTCATCTGACAGTATCCAGAAGACTTTGGGACTTCAAAGGGGAAATAAATGGAAAAAGCAGATTAGCAGCCAGGATGTGCTGTGCTAAAGACTCGCCGTGATTCCAAAAGCTTGTATAGTTTCTTGTTACCAATTGTTCTCTTGAAAGATAATTTAATTCCTTGACTCAGGTCATTGAAGTTGCTGTGCAGTCTTAAAAATTAGTCATAAAGAATGCACAATTTGACTTTCTCTGACCCAGTAGCTTTTCTTTACTTCAGCCCTATTAAAAAAATCAAAGTTGCCATGTTAAGTTCTGGATGACATAGTTTCTAAACCTTTCAGCAGTGAGATTTCTGAGACCTGGTGACCCTCATACAGCCCCATCAGCTGCTCTGTTTAGAGGCAATGTAAGAAGATTCTTCAGGATGTGGATGGAAAGGTTTATTATTTTTGTTCAAGTTAACAGCAGGACAACTCTCATGAAGTATTTCCTGACTGGGTTCTCAACAAACTGACATTGTGCGCTTAGGGTCAGTGTAAGCATCACATGTGATTTTAAAGGAAACAGCACCTTTGTACTACCTAGCTGAGGAAGGACAATAATGCATGTCATGTGAGTTATAGATAGCTGACAGACTTTTCGATGGCCCATTGAAATGCTTGCTCAGATGATTTGGACAGCAAGAGGACTTAGACTAACACTGGCTGCCTCTTGAACAAATCCAGATTTTAAAAAAGAAAATTTGTATCTAGGGTGCTCAGTTGGCTTTTTCTAATTGAAAGTCATAAAGCATGGAATCTGTTTCCTCTCTCACTGCAAAAGTATTGAAGCGCATGCACAGGGATACATTATTTTGCTCTTTTGTACTGTATGTGGAGCATGGGAAGAAGATTGTGTCTAGAACAGTTTTCTCACTGCACTTGGGAAACGCACTCAAATACTTGGTGCTCAGAAGCTTGTGATAAAGTCTTAGCTGTACAAGGGCATGAATGTAGGGGTTTTCTGGGCCAAAGCTAGTCTATGTTTATTGACTCTGCTCTCTCTGAAGAGAGCAGTTGTATGAAAGATGCAGTGACTGTTCTAACAGTCTAGGCAGAGAAGATATTAGTTGCACATTGCTAACTGGAGCCCATAGTCTCCACTGATATAAATCAGTCCAGGTTTTTCTAGCCAGGTATTAACTCTGAACAGAAGTCCTGCCCCAAAAGAGCAGTTCCAATGGTATGTTAATAGTGTGTCTTAACTTTCCTACTGAGCTTTAAAAATAGCCTTTAAATGTCTGCATGCTATCTAGTAAAAGTAGCCTGATTCTCTTCTTGCTCATCACAATTTTCTGCTGGGGTTGATCTATTGATTTCAGTTATGTTGTGTCAGGTTGCCATTTCTCCAAGGGAATAATTCAGCTCTGTGCATAGGTTAAGTGAGAAGAGAGGCGCCTTCTATTATCCCCACCCATTCATCTAACCCTTAATCTCTCTGGACCAGCAAAATTTGGATAATAACAGGCTGCCTCCCGGGAATGATCTGAACTGTAAGCAGTTAATACAGTCAGTACCCTGGAGATTGAAAAACTCCTGTATGAGGGTTTAATAGAATAATTTGACAACTAGCTTGACTGGCAAAGGCAGCACTTCCCCTACATGAATAACATTTTATACTGCTTGCTTCTTTTCCTCTTGATAGCCTTGTCATATGTTTCTGTCTCTCTTCCCTCAGGTTATCGTTACATCACTTGCCAGGTTCAAAATTGCTCTGATAAGACAATGACAGTCCAGTTCGCTGGTGGCACGGATCGGGATTCCCTGACTGTGCAGGATGACTACATATTTCTTCAGGTACTGCCACTTTCTGGAGTCACAGACCATTTTCAAATTCAACATTTATAATTTTATGCAGTAGAGCAATGCTGTAATTTAGGAGCATGGAGAAACCTGCTACAGAGTATGAAAAGTGATTTATGAATTTTTACATGGAACAAAGCAATCCTTCGTTAGGAGAAAAAACCAATGCATCTCTAGTTTGTGCAATCAGTTCCCTGTTTGGTTGATTTTAATTTAGATTGTATGATTCAAATTTTCTTCTATGTTAAGCAAAAGGTAACTCTTTTGTTTTTATGCTTAGAACCTCTCCTGTGTCCTTTCCTGTTGCTCCATAGCACAAAAAGGTTACCTGAGAAGGGCATGGAATGAAAGCTACTTACAGAGCAGGGGTTCAGCTTCTTCACTTGGGATTATCTTCACCATGAAGGTGGTGAGACACTGGAACAGGTTGCCCAGAGAGGTGGTGAAGGCCCCATCCCTGGAGGCATTCAAGTCCAGGCTTTCTGAGGCTTTGTGCAATCTGATCTAGTGCAGGATGTCCCTGCTTACTGTAGGAGGTTTGGAATTGATGGCCTTTGAAGGTCCCTTCCAACTCTATGATTCTATAATCTTGTGAAGAGGTTCTCCTGGGAAAGAATTTAATACAGCAGATCTTAGGAAGCAAAATGGTGGAATGGCAATAGCTGAGAGGCGTGGAGACACTTGTGATGATCCAAATTGCATTAGAATTATTTCATTCACAGATTATAAAACCTGCATTCAGTAACCTGCTCTGGAAGTCTCACCAGCCTTATGGCATCACATACAACTCAGGCAGACTTAAATTAATATAATTTTATGTCCTTAGAACTAGATGTGATTTGAATCTGTCAGAGCTACAAACTTCTGAGACAAAGGTTATATATTATCATAGAATCATATAATACTTTGGGTTGGAAGGGATCTTAAGGATAATCTAGTTCCAACCGCCCTGCCATAGGCAGGGACACTTCCCACTAGACCAGGTTGCTCAGTGCCTCATCCAGCCTGGCCTTAAACACCTCCAGAGAGGGGGCATCCACAGCCTCTCTGGGCAAACTGTTACAGTGTTTCACTACCCTCACCATAAAGAATTTCTTTCTTATATCTAGCTTGAATCTACCCTCTTCTGATTTACATCCATTATTTCTAGTCCTTCCATCACATATACTATTAAAAAATTCTACCCCAGCCTTTCTGTAAGCCCCCTTCAAGTATTAACCTTTTTCTTTTTTAGATTTTCCTAGGGAAATTGCTTGTACTTTTTTCAGTGGTTAGCTTTATTTTTTGCCTAACTTTGATACGATTTGCTTGCTGGAAAATTTGGGGTTTGGAGTTTTGCAATGTTGTGGTGATGGATAGCTCTCCCTGTCACTGCCTCCATGTACTTAAGAGTGTTTTCTCTGCAGCTTTCCTCCATTGTGGCCCTATCTTCCAAAGGCATGTGTAAATTGGTAGGAGACAGAAAAATCAGTTTTCCGCTCGTTTCCTTTAGTGGTTTGAAAGGTAGATACATGGCCTAGAATTTTTAGCGCCACAAAGCAACTGCAAAATGGATTTGGAAAATTATTTTTGAAGAAATACAGACATTTTTCAGCTCAAATCCAGCACTCTTGGTAGCCTTTTTGCTCAAAGGTGGTATAATCTATAGATTCCTCCCACCCCCCCCCCAAGGCACACTCTAAAATCCATTTCACAGTGTGGAGAGGGTGAGAAGTGCTTTTCACTGTGTGTATTTTCCAGACTGCTGTGCTCAGCAAAACACAGGCTGCTTCCTCCTCAACCATCTTCTTCTGCTGGATGTGTTGTATGATTATATTTTGAGTTGTTACTCTGTCTCATGCCAGGCATGGGCAGATGCAAAATGGAAGTGCAACCTCGGGAAATAATGGACGATTGCTCCTGGGAGAATGATGCCATTGACAACTTAGTCTCTGTTGGTTTGAGATATCAGTACCAGTACATGTGCATGTATTCCTCGTAAAGGGGAAACATCTCTAGTCTTTTCCTTTCAGACTTAGCCAAAGTGATTCGCAGTATGTAATATATCTCTCTTTGCTACATGGGTTTAATTTAGCTATATCTATGTTACTGGAGGATAGAAGATAACTCTAGTATCCTAAGGTCATATCTGAGGTGCAGCCACCCCCAAGGTGAGTTCACTGTTCCGATGAAACCTCACAGCAGCTGCAAAACTGGGTAACAGCATGCTTTTGTCATGAAAATTACACATTCATGGAAATTCTTTTCTCACTAGTCTGTGTAAGTTAGAATATATCTGTATGTGTGACTTAATATCACAGCAGTTTTTGTCAGAAAGAAAGTGGGATAGAATCATCTGGGCAAAGACAGGAGGGTTTGCAATTGTCTTATTGCCCTCACTCACAGCCCCTCAGCTGTGGATCAGAGCATTGCAGGCTTTCACTGCTAATCCTGGCCAGAATCTCAGACTTTTTCCATCTCAGAGGAAGATCTCAACACCCTTTAGTACATCTATATCCACAAAGATGAAGAACTTTCTCATACTCATTTCTTTTCCAGTTTGCACTGACAGTCTGACAGTTTCAGAGGTGATTTTAGTAGGAGGATTAAAGTTTCAACACTGTTTTTAGGCACAGACCAGCTTTAATGTCAGTGAAGCTTGACAAAACTAGCTGCTTCCACACTGCTTCTCTGCCGCCTTGCATCCTCTGCTGCTGTTTAAAATGAGTGACATAAAATACATGCATAATGAAGAAGAAAGCTATTAAGATGGATAAGACTGCTATTTAACACTTGTTAAATAAATAGTGAGGGTTTTGGTTTAATCCATAATTCAACGAATCACATTCTTAATGGCCATCACAGTCGTTCTACCATAAAAAAGAATTTTTTTTTTAAAAGAAGGGAAATTATTATAAATATAAACAATAATCTTATAATAATAAGTCAGGGCGTCTGGCTGTCATACATCTACTGTATTTTTGCCAACCAGGTTTGCATGGTTTGGGATAGGCTGTTTTCTGAATCACGTTCCCTTTTGAAACACTAAGTTTGAGGAAAAATACAGTGAGATTTAGGTAGGATTTTAAAAGGATTTTCTAAGACATAGAAAGAAGATGAGTATTTTTTGTTCTTCTGTTCCACGATCTGATTTATCACAGACAACCAAAGAAAAATTTTGCATTTTTCGTGTGGAAAAAAATATGTGAAATATTTACAAAAGGCTAAAGCCTTTGCTAATCTAATCTAATGGGTCTTGAGAGGCATAGTTGGACATGTGTAATTTATATACCAGCATAGATTTTGCTGTTATATTTCTGACTATAAAAACCTAAGGAAACTGTCAGCTGAATATTTTTATCAGTGGTTATGTAGAATGTTCCTTTTGGAACTTTGGGACAGGCTGGACGAGGCCCTGGGCAACCTCATCTAGTAGATGTGTTTGTTAGGTGGCCCTGCTAGGCAGGGGGGTTGGAATTACATGATCCTTGGGGTCCCTTCCAACCCGGGTCATTCTGTGATTCTGTGACAGTATTTGGATTTATTTTTTTGTATCTGTGAATGACCAGTGGTTTTGCTCTTATAAAGAGGAGGAAGGGACTAATGGGCTATAGCTGTAAATCTTTGTGAACCCCAGAGTAGAATCATAGGGTCCTTCAAAGGCCATCTAGTCCCACTCTCCTGCAGTGAACAGGGACATCCTGCACTAGATGAGGGTGCTCACAGCCTCAGCAAACATAGCCTTGAATGTCTCCAGGGATGGGGCCCCCACCGTCTCTCTGGGCAGCCTGTTCCAACCTAGTCTGTCTTCAGTTCCACACAAGCAAGTAACAGAAATACATATTTAGCCTCTATTTGCCAATTATTTACCACAAGGATGTTGAAACACTGGAACAGGCTGCCCAGAGAGGTTGTGGATGCCTCCTCCATGGAGGTGTTTAAGGCCAGGCTGGATGAGGCATTGAGCAACCTGGTCTAGTGGGAGGTGTCTCTGCCAATGGCAAGGGGGTTGGAACTAGGTGATCTTTAAGGTCCCTTCCAACCCAAACCATTCTGTGATTCTATTATTATGCCTTCAGGGGGTATTACTGACTTTCAAACTGACCAAGCAATGGATTCAGAATTGCATCCTTATTCTCTGTGCAGTGTGTCAGCATCTTGCAGTTGGAACCATTTTAACCTCTCTGGAAAGTATTAGTGAAATATAGCTGATGCTTCACATAATGTTTGTGTAATTTAGTTTTTGCTATCATTTGAATAGTTGTAGAGTATTTTAGAGCATCACTTGTGTTGAGGTACCTGGTGTTCACAGCCAGTGTACCTCCTCCCAAATTCTTTTTTTATGAAAAGGCAGAAATAAGGGAGGCCTAAAGGCACTGAGATATCAGTAAGAACTGGGGACAATGTGATGATGAAGTCTCAGGTATCACCCTTGACAGCTGAATTGACAAATGAGGAAAGCAAGAAACTTTGTTTTCTTCTTAAACTGGGGGACAACATAAGAGTTTGGGTATTTCTGGAAGCTATTTTCTCACAGTTTTTTAGTGGAAATTAGTCACAGGTTTCTACTTTTTCTTTGTATAGACAACAGCAGCAAATCGGACCAAGTATTATGTGTCTTACCGTCGCAATGCCTTTGTACAAATGAAGCTGCCAAAATATGCATTGCCAAAAGTAAGTATACACATTTTTAAAGCTTTGTATATTTTTCTTCTTCTCTCTTTATCCTGACAGGATTTATTCTGTCCTTTTTTCAGCTTCACACTTCTGAAATCATAATTTCTCCCTGCTGATTTCAGACTCCCTTTTGTAGTATATTCTTCTGCTGGTTTTGTTCTAGGGATGTAGTAGCTCATAAACCCTCATGGAGGGTGAGAACATCCAATAGATTAATTGTCATCAGTTTCTTGGTTTTGCACCCACAAAATAGGGCTACACACACAATGGCAACATAATGATATCGAGTGAGTGTTCATTCAAGAACCAATTTGAGTTTCAATCCACATGGTGTTTTCTGGTGTAAGCATGTTTAGTAACATAAGAGAATTTAACTGGTTGATGGTGCTCTGCTTCATTAGGTAATCCCAATATGAATTTTAATTACTATATGAAATGGCAAGACTTTTGAGAGATTTCATCAGTCCTTTGTATTTTTATGGTGACAAAATTTTTGTATTTGAATAGTAAATTAGCAGTAAGGCACAGTCACATCTTTACATATAGTCTAATTGATGTAATTGAATTTTTGTACTGCACTTACTGTGTTTCATAACTGTATGTATAGTTCTACAATCCAGGAAAAAATTATTTGAAAGTCTTAAAGACCTGGATGGGTAAAGCCCAAGGTACTTGGCCTGGCCTCACAGCTCTCTGTGCTCCCAGCAGGAGATCCTCCTGATGTTCCTGTTCATGTTCTGTCCCTTATTTCATAGAGAACTAAGACATGATTTTTACATGTCTGAAATGGACAAATTGAATTAATTGCTTATCTAATGAAGAACATTGGAGTACAAGCTATTTCCTTATTTTCTTTGTGAAGAATGTGTTTAGTGTTTTTTTCCTTTTTGACTCTTTTTTTAAGCTAAGTGGTGGTTTATAGTCTTCTGGTTTTAAATTTACAGCATATTAATGAAAGCCTCAAATCAAATAAAATCCTCAGATATTGTTTGGGATACGCTTGCAGTAGCACTTTGGAAATAGCTGTTTATTTATCCACTTGGAGAAAAAATATATAGCCAAGGACAGTCCTTCCACAGAATTACCTCAGTGTTTTTAAGGACTTCAGTGTAACCTTCATGCTTTGTTGGTGACATTTACAACTAGGAGAACAATAGGTTATTATCCATTTGTAAATGTTAAAACATGCCAGATGTGCCCACCCTGAGAGATTGCAGCTGGTGCAGTAGGAACACCCCAAGGGACTGCAGCCCATGGGTGACCTACAGTGGGACAGAAGAAAACAAGAAAGGAGCAATGGAGGAGAGCAAAGAATAAAAAAGCTGCAGGAGGAAATAAACCCTTCCACACATGGTCCGAACTTCTGAACTGGCCATTGCTTCACTGAAGTGATTGGGAGGCATCAAATTCAAACAAGGTGGAAACAAGAGACTTGAGAGTAGGAAGGGGAGAAAACGGTTGTGTTAGATGAAGCTGATCAGGGAGGAAGGATGTTTCCCTAAATGTTTAATTTTATGGTATTTTTTCAAATAGCCCAATCAGTAATTAACCATGTGTATTAGCTGGCAATAAAGTAAACAACTTCAAAGATCCCCAAGTTGCAGATTTTTTTGCCCATGACAACTTCTCTAAAGAAATGTCAGCACCTCAAAGCAAGTGTTGAACATCCTGACTATTGTGGGGAAGAAGGTACCTGTTGGGAAAGGAAGGGCAGAAATCTTACAAGAGAAACCTGAGCTATTTTTTGCTTCTGCTTTTTGATGGCCTGTGCAGGAATTTCCACTGCAATTTCCTTCTCATTATGCCTCATCTGCTGAATTTAACCAGTGCAGTGTCCTTCCTGATACTGCCATCACATAGAAGATGGACATACTAACTGGCCTGAAGTTTCCTGGATCTTCTTTCTTTCCCTATTTGAATATGGGGATTATGCTCCCCTTTCTCCAGTCAGTGGGAACTTCACCAGTCTGCCATGACCTTTCAAATATGACAGACAGTGGCTTGGCAACTTCATCTGACAGTTCTCTAAGGACCCGTGGGTGGATCTCATCGGGTCCCATGGATTTGTGCACCTCCAAGTTCCTCAGGTGTTCTCGAACCTGTTCTTCAAACATTGCAGGTGGATCCTGCTTCCCAGAGTTTATGGTCTTGGGTTTTAAGACTTGAGTTGTGGAATCAGAAGCCATGCCAGTGAAGACTGAGGCAAAGAAGTTATTGAGTACCTCAGCCTTCTCCAAATCCCCTGTGACCAGCTCTCCGGTCTCTTTTTGGAAAGGGCCCACATCTTCCCTATGGTTTTACTGAGTTCATTTCTGACATACTCAAAGAATGTCAGTTATAGCTCACTAATGTTTTTGTCATATGTAGACTGGATTGTTTGAAATACCACTGCACGCTGAATTCTTTGTCTTGGAAAATACAGGTTTTGTTTATTTTCCTTTTTTTTCCCCTTCTTGCTGAGCTGATTAACTCCAGGCTTGACTGAATAAATAAATTAGAAGTTAATGGTTTCATTTTGGATAGAGTCAATGCCAAGCCAGAAACTGAATGACTCTGTCATTTGGAGAAGGATGTTTTTGTGTTCTTCCCAGTTGAGGCAGTACCTGATGAGTGGAACGCAATAAGCTGTATCTGTTTAGCATTTTGATGGTGCCTCCAAGAGAAGCTTCTTGGGTATCTGCACACAACAGAGCTGAAAATCTCACTAAGTGGGCCTTGAAGCTAGACATCTATCTATTAGAACAGTGGGGAGTTGGAGGTGTTTTAACCTTTTCAGTAAAAGATGCATTTTTTTTAAAGTGATTTGGTTCATTTTCACTACAGCTGAAATTTTAGACACAGAAATAAGTGAGAATATAGCTCTGAAATTTTTCATCACACATCTCAGTGAGAATCATGGGAGCACAGTAGAAGTATATCTTCCAGTCCTGTCTGAACAGAAGGAAAAAGATTCAGATGAACAAATTAATGATGAAATTCTGTAAAGAAGCAAGATATCAGCAAATACACTGCCACATTAAAAGTACATACAGAAGATATGACTGTGGAGTTGCTACTTTTGTGGTGGTAGGAGATAAACAGAATGAAAGCATTTACAAAGAATTTGGCTTTTTAAGTCTGATTAAAAACAACAGCTTCTGAAAGAACTGAGTTTCAAAGTTTTGTGAGTATTAGGTTCTGCCTAACCAGGGGATGAAGTGAGTCTGAAAAAGACAATGTTTAATTTTAGTCCAAAGAATTGGGTAAGGTTTCAAAAAACTCTCTTTCAAAGTGGTCTCTTTAAAGTGATTCATGTCCCTGGCCTGAGTTTTTGAGTAGTGACTATGTACAGAGAAGGAAGACTGTAGCAGAGTAAGGAGATACTACAGGCTGGTCAAGGATGTATCTAACAGCATTAGGAGAGTAGTGCTGGAAAAGCAGGCTCCAGCCTCAGGGAGTAGTGCTGGGCTTTTCAGATATTTTTCTTCAGCAGCACAGATGCATTTCATGGTGATTTTATGTATGGAGATAGAATGAACATTTCAGACTGAGTAATTACAACATGTTATTGATGTCTTGTTTTCCTTTTGATGTAGAAGAGGTTGGAAATACGCAAAAAATTATTCATTTGTTTGTATTTGCATTTGTCTGTATTTGTCCCAAGAGAAATGTAGGAAAGTGGAAAAGTTTGTCTTTGGACCTATATTAAGTTCTCCTTACTTGTAAACGAAAGCTATAAGCAGCTTCCAGCCATGTTTTACTTGGGTTAAGTTTCTAGGCTCTGGCTCCACAGTGCCTCTTAGGTAATTTTTAGTAACTCATCACAGCTCTGAACATGTTCAGGAGAGCTATTGGGGACTGAGTAATGAACAGAATGCAGGTTTTCTTTCTTAGCTTTTTTGCCTGCTGTTGACAGATTATTTTTTGTTTTAAAGGCCATCTAGTCCAACCACCTGCTGTGAGCAGGGATGTCTTGCACTAGATCAGGCTGCTCAGAGTTTTGTCAAGCCTGGACTTGATTGTCTCCAGGGATGGGGCCTCCACCAGCTCTCTGGGCAGCCTGTGCCAGTGCCTCATCACCTTCATGGTAAAGAATTTCTTTCCAATGTCTAGTCTAAACCTGCCCTGCTCTAGTTTAAAACTTTTGCCCCTTGTCTTGTGACTACATCCCCTGACAAACAGCCCCACCCCAGCTTTCCTGTAGTCCTTGCAGTTACTGAGAGGGTAGTATGAGGCTCTCCCAGGAGTCTTCTTTTTTCCAGGCAAGAGATGCTCAGGCTGAGGATGTTCCTTTGTGCCAGGCAGAAGAGTGGTGGGCAGCATGGCTTCTTCTCCAGCCTCCTTAAGTTCATTGGAGTGGCCATTGAGCAAAAAACAAAGAGAAACAAAATAGAAATGTAGGTAGCAGTGACTTATGATGTGGCAGAAGTTTTCCTTTCCCAGATGATGTCACAGCAGTAGGCAGTGAACCTGAGCTGGAGCAGCTGCCTAATTCCCTGGGTGATACAAATGCATCCAAGGTGGATTCAAGGAACTGTTCTTTTCTTTGCAGTGTAGCTTGTTATTGATTTCTCTCCTTGGACAGTTTTACTCTGCCAGGCAAGGAAGATTAGGGAGATTATCTTTGGGATATGTATCATCCAGTTACCTTGATTTTACTTAAGAGATTACAGGGGTATAAATGTGGTGCAACTGGAGGTCAAGGCTGAGACTACACAGCCTTTACATCTGTTGTGCTTCTAATGCATTTACTCCTTGTGAGCATTTTCTTCATGTTTACATATTGCCCAACCATAGCATTACAAGATTGCTGAGGGGCAAAATTCTGACATTGCAGTGTAAATAGTAAGATTTGAGAAACAGGAGTTTTGAGATTCTTCCTTCTTTGTCTTATTGACTAGAGTGTGGTGGTCCTGCCTGTGTAGCATTTTGTCTGCTATGCTGGATATTGCCTACATTGTTTTCACTTAATGATATTCAATGTGTCATAGGAACATTTTTAATACACAAAGGAGCACTGATTTGCTGGAAAATTTTTGTCATTTTTTATATCCTTCTGTCTTCTATGTGTACTTGTATTTTTTTGTCATAGGGTTTCTTATCATGATTAGTAATGTAATAAATCATATTCAGCATTTATTGAATATGAAATTCTGAAAAGTATAATACACTTATAGGATGTTACTAAAGTTACTAAAGATATAGGTGGTATGAGGCTGTATGTGAAAACAATGCGTTTCTATTCCCTTCCTCCTCTAAACATCTTTCCTTCCTCCCACCTATCCTTAGCCCCCTGAAAATACAACTTTTTAAATTGTTTAATGCTTTTGTGTTTCTTGGGTGGTATTTGATATGGTGATCATTCAGCTTTCTGTGGAAATAGACTCAAATGCACTACAAGCAGAAGTTTTAGGAAAACTAAAACACCGGTTGTGTTGGTATTTCTGTGTTAGAAATAATTCTTAAGCACTGCAGATATTTTTAAGAAGTAATGTTTAGTCATTGTTCTGTAATTGCTGAAAGAGTTCTTGAGTGTTTGCTTTCCATTGCATGGCTGAAAATCCAGTTATTTCCATGTCATGTGCACACCCTCAAACTCATTTATTCTGTTTAATAGACCAGGCCTATCCATGTAGTACAACATTTCTTTGTAGTGATCCTGAACTTTTGCACAATTTTGACCTTCTCTACATGTTGAATTATTTCTAGTCTTCCTTTGAAGCTCTTTGTGTTTATTTGAACAATCGTGTTCTCTGTTACTGATGAAAGGCATAAACAAAGCATCTTACAAGTCCCTGAGAGAGAGGAAGTGGTATGACCTGTCACTGGATGCCTTGCTTAGTTGTACCTGGTTTTAGTATCCATTCTGTGAACAGTTTGGGCATTCATTTAGCATTTTTGTGGAAAAGTAACTCGGATTCAACAGATTTCCAGCTGCTCTTAATTTTTATTCCATGATCAAGTTGAAATCCTTACTTGTTTGGAAATCATTTACTTTTGAGAAATTATAGCTCTTGAATTAAAAAAAGAAAACAAAACAACTTGAACTCAAAACCATGAACCAAATGCAAAAACTCCTCAAATCTATTTGTATGTTTAACATTTCAAGTGATCTTAATAAGGTAAGTTTTTATTTTCCCCTATTTTCACAGGATCATAGACAAAAGATGTGGGAAGGAGGTCCTTTTCCAAAGTAAAGTCATCTGCATAAACCAGTCCTGACATTTATTCATCTAACATACTTTAAACAATTACCAAGGATGAGGATTGCTTTACCTTCCGAAGCATTTACCCTTTCTGTGTATGACCCAGCCCTACTACAGTAGGTTGTTCTGGTATCTAACCTAAATCTCCTAAACTGTGATTCATACCCAGTATTTAACTGTGAGTAAATAGAGACAGTTCATTTGATTTTCCTTGGGGTGGCTGTTTATGTTATTCAAAGGCTTTTTTCTCTCCACTCATAGGGAAATCACCCTGTGAATGTGATTGCATAGTGGATTTCAAGTATACATTGCAGGCTTCTTTCATTGCACCTACAGGTAGATCTATTCCCTGGCCCTGGGTCCAATGTTTTGAACCTATGACTAGATCCGCAGATATTTAGAAGCCCTTTGGTTATCAGAGTGCAAAGACTGATCACTTCTGAGATGGATATACAGCATATTAATGTACATTACTGTCTCTGGACCATCTCTCCTCCTCCCCTCCAATCAATTCTCCTGGACAATATATAGTAAAATAGAAATGATGAGAAAGTGAATGATTTTTGATCTCATTTGTCTATAGGACTTACAAATAATCAGTACAGATGAAAATCAGGTGTTTGTGGCTGTTCAGGAGTGGTACCAGACAGACACATACAACCTGTACCAGTCTGACCCACAAGGTGTTTACTACTCTCTCCTGCTGGAGAATGTCCGGAGCACAAAGCAGCCAGAAGAGAATGTCCTGATAGATATTCTGGAGGTAGGTCTTTGACTCTTCTAATCCATGTGGTCTGGATGGAATTTCAATGATTTTCTTGAATGGACAGAATTAATTTTGCCTTTATATATATTCACAGTTGTCTTTAGTATAAAAAGGCCATGATTTCTTTCTTACTGATAGTTCATCATTTCTACTTATGTTTCCCTCTTGACCTGCATATGTCTTTTGATCTGAGAACTACTACAGAGGTTGCTATGAGGTTACATGGATGTGCAAAAGCAGTGCTGGTTTTTTTTCTTTTGAGATATTGAAAATTGAAATTGGCAGCATGATTTATTATTGAAGTAATAAGTTATGCAGCTTCCTACTTATAGCTTTTTTCTTCTAGGTGATGCTTTCTGCCTCAGAGCAAGATATCTTTTTGCCAGTAGGGTCTTATATAGTAATCATGGGAGCCTTGTGCTAGAATGTGTCAGCTCAGACAGCTGAAGAACCAACTAAATTAGATATTGGACAGCAAATCCACCTGCTTTTAGCAGGTGTCTTGTGCTGACAGCATTTGTTATGAAACAAGCTCTCCAGTAAACAAATCTTAACATTAGCACAATTGGCAAGGGAATATACTGAAGAATACAGCATTTTGAAAGAGAGAAATTGCACAAACTGTTATCAGTTCCATTCCTGTTGATGATGATATTTAAATGTAATAAGGTTGTGCTGTGATTTAATAAAACCCTTCTGGCAACTAGAGCCCTGCATCTGTTCACTCAGTCCTCTGCACACACACTGCATGGACACTCCAGTACAACAGGCAGAAGACAAGAGAGAAAAAGGAAAAAAAAAAACCCAAAACCCAACCTTGTGGATTGAAATACAGTTTAATAAAAGAAATAATGGAAGAGAAAGTAGTACTGGTGACAGAATATACCCAAATAAGTGATGTAATACAGTTGCTCACCACATGATGATCAGGTGTAGTCTGTTTTCCCTGTGTCACATGTAGCATGTCATTTCATGGAATCACGGAGCTGGAAGGGACCTTCCAAGGCCATCAATTCCAAACCTCCTACAGTAAGCAGGGACAACCTGCACTAGATCAGGTTGCTCAGAACCTTAGCAAGCCTGGCCTTGAATATCTCCAGGGATGGGGCCTCCACTACTTCTTAGGGCATTTTAGATACATAGATACCACCCCTGGATGTCTTTTTGTCTAAAAGAGTTAATTACCTAGTTCAGTTATACTGATGATTTCATAATTTCACAATGCTACTTGAGAGCATGTTTGATGATGTACAAGAGAGGGATATCCTGGATTATCATGGATGTTGGATTAATTTGTAGAGTTGCATTATTAAGCCACATTGTATGTGATAAGGAGTAATTAAAAAGCAATGCAAAGAGCTGTACATGTCAATTTTTAGAGCTGTTTTTGGAATAGGAAAACACTCTTACTTGCTAACAATAAGAAGTCTGCAGTATCCAGATAGCTTATATGATAAATAATTAGCATTCATCATCTTTACCAGAATGTGATCAAGTATACACATCTTCAAGTAACACGCAGGTTATTTTCACAGTAAAAAGAGCTACTAAATATACCATGTACTGCAGTCCATGAGAATGATAATTTTTGGTGCAGGTGTCCCAGGAGGGCAAGAGAAATCTTCAGTGGAACAGAGAGACCAGTTCTCTTTCCGTCAGTGCGTGATTCTCTCTAAAATTCACACTGTTCTTCTTTGTTATCTTCTGCTGACCTCACTTCATCTTTTGCTGGTACATCCACTACAATATCTTTTTCAGGTTTCGCCCTGTCTGCATTCATTTTCCTGAACATGTATTGTATTTTGTTTTGGTTCTGTATTGCTTTTCAAGTTGTGTGTGAGAAAGGGAAATTGTTTCAAAATATTTTTTGAAAGAAGAAAAGGAGCATGCCCCTGAAATTTATGACTGTACAAAAGGATCAGGTCCATGAAATTATATCAAAGTGCTGCCTTTGTGAACCAGTCCCCAATTTGATATAAATTTATTTCTAAAATGGGCATACTCATGTAATACTTCTGAATTGGATCTTGTTGTGACTCCTCATATGAGTAAAAGCTACACAACTTGCAGTGCACTTCTTTTTACCCCAAAAACTAAATGGTATGTCTCTAAATTTTAATCACAAACCTCTATTATTTAGCTATATTTATTTTGTATTTCAGTAACTGCTACTAATAAACACATTGGGGCCATATGAGCAATATTTCTTTCTAACAAGTAGTATAGGATATTATTTGGCTCTGAAATCAGAAATAGATGTGCCAAAGAATACATAGTTATAGCAGAAAAACCTGTTTAGAAAATAGGTTTATAAGGTAAAAAGTGCTTTTATAAAATCACCAGGGAACCACTAACCCATCAACTGTTATAGAAAATAGATGCTCTGAGAACTAATCTAAAAGTCCAAAGATAAACAAACAAAAAATACTTTTTAATTTCCTTGCTTTTGTCTGTCTTAGGTAGCTTCTGGACTGCTGATCACAGAAACTGAACACACAATGATGTTGAGATGTCTCTTTTTCAATAACACCTTACTATTAATGTCAGTCCTCTTCCTTCTTGATAGAAAGATGATAATCTACCAAGATTTTAGACTAGGGGACTGTGTAAAGGAGTAGAAAGTACAGAAGAATGTATGTATTTGCATTTTATACAGAATAAATAAAGTAGTAAATAGTACAAAGATAATGGACTGTTTTAAAGCAGCCAGTTTTTACACACCATGTTTTAATATTAGTTACTATTTTTTTGGACTAATGCATCACTCCAAACATCATACTTCTGAATTTACTCTGAAGGTAGATGCCTGAAACTTATTATTTCAAGCAGACTTTAGGCCTTTCATTCAACATAGAACTGCTGAGGCAGTGATTGGCTTCTCTTTTTTTTAGAGCAACTAAGATAAGTTAATTTTTTTCATAACCTTCCTGTCTGATAGATTCAGACTCTGATGTTCCATATTCTAGAGGGGAGAGGTTAATCTGGGACTTGAATAGATTGGAGATAGGGGTAATGCAGAAAAATTTTAGCCTGACTCCCGTTGAATGATTATATGGAATGGTTAAATATTCATTGAACAAGAATGAGAGAAAAAGAGACACAAAGAGAGGAAACAAAAATATTAATGATGCAGTATTGTGTTTGCCATCCACAGATGAAGAGGGAAACTCCTCTGTCAGCCTCTGATCTAATTATTTTTTAAAAATACTTTTACTGGAAGAAAGGCATGCCTGGAAATTGAACCTTGAGTCTACCTTCTCAAGTAAATGTTTGAATTACCAGGCTTTTCAGTCATGCTCATGCTGTGCCATCTCTGGAAGATAGAATATGTGACAAAGACCCAGCAAGATACAAGTACTTTGAAACTAAAAAAAAATCAGGTTCCTAGTTTCTTTCCTTTCCTTCTTCTTTTCACCTCTACTACAAAGTTGCTGACTTATGTAGCATCTCTGACTTGGAGGTGACTCTCAGCTTCCATGCTGGACAGTAAACCAACCACACATGCTTGACATTGAAGGAAGAGAGTGGATATTAAAATGTCTATATGGAATTTGGTTCTCTAAATGTAAATATAATTCCAAGTTCTAAGCTGCTACTGTAATTAGTAAAGCATTTTTATTCTCTGTAGATTCGGGTCAGTTCCTCAGAAAAAGTGTGTATTTTTAAACAATAGGTGTAAAATTTGGAGATTGCTGAAAGGGGTGCCATCTCTTCACACTAACTGCAGGCTTTTGTTATTGTCAAAGGTTTGGAAAGATAGTAAAAGTATTTCAGATACATTATCTGCAAATGAAGTATGTCAATAAGAGGCAAATATTCCAGATAACATGAATAGAGGGCTATCTTGTGCACTCAGTTGTAATGAATGGGTCAGTTTTACTAAATGTCAGCACATAAGCAGGTCAGAGAGATGTATTGTGCTGGAAATTATATATATATATATATGTATATATATATTTATATGATGTTTAGTTTCAAGAGTTTTTAAAAAATTTGGGAAACCTTCCAACTTAGAACACAAGATCTTAAGATCTTATTTCATGCCATTAGGTGAAATATTAACAGATAACATACGTGCATACTAGGTACGATTACTGTCGGCATTTTTCCCTACAAAAGGCAATTGTGCTTCCTAATTCCATGTCATTTTGAAGGACGTTATATTGTATTTTGTTATAATAACTTGTTTGTGCTCTATTTATATTATATGGTCACATGACTTAAGTGTAAAAGCCAGGTTCATGTTATAAGTTGCCTACACCATTTGTAGAATAACATTTTAGAGAGTCCATATTAAAAATAAAAGGAGACTTGTAATTGTAACAGTTGTGTGCAGTTCGGCCATGCTCTTGTGATTTCCATATTTTACTGTGCAAACCATGCATTTTGATTAGCCTTCTGTCACTGAGAGAACTATGTATCCTTTTAAAATACATATAGAAATGCAAATCAGTTAATAATTGTTCTTCCCTTTCCCCATTCACCCTTTGTTCTTGTTCTTTTGCCTTCCTTTTTGCCTTTTCTTTTTTTGAAGATTTTCCCAGTGTAGAATCTACCTGAGGTACACTATTCAGTTATAGAAGAGCAGCTAATCAGGGATAATCCTTTCTGATAAAACTGTGTATGTGCTGGTCTTTAACTCTCTCTCCTGTATGCTCCAGGTCAGAGGTGTAAAAGGAGTCTTTCTGGCCAACCAGAAAATTGATGGGAAGGTTACAACTCTGATAACCTACAACAAAGGCCGTGACTGGGATTTTCTAATCCCTCCAGAAACGGATATGAATGGCAAACCGACAAACTGCAAACCTGTGAGTGAGTGTTTCTAGCCTAGCCTTTATCTGAGGGGCAAAGGAATTCCCTCCATGGTAGAGGCTGTATTAATAATCCCACATTTTTCTCACTGACACTCTGCTCTTGGGCATTCCAGGCTCTCCACTAATGGGTGAAATAAAGTCTTCTATTCATACTACTGCCAGAGCTCTGATCCCTCTCCATGTAGAAGTGGAGAGTTGGACCTGCTGGCTCCTATTGGAAGAGTTCAAGATCATTAAACTCAGCCTACAGGAGCTACAGGAGTGGTGGTCTGGGAGTGCTGGCAGCCTTCTCCTGGTAGAGCTCCTGGTCAGATTGCCTTGAGCAATGTGATCTGTGAGTGCTGCTGTACAACAAGCAATAGATATTAGGTTCCTCTCAAGGAGAAGCTCACAGATGTGTCCAGAAGTCATCATGCTGTATTTCATAGCATTTTTTTTTCCCAAAACATGAAGTTCATTACAAACAGTTCATAGAATCATCACTTCATCAATTACCTGGCACCAAATAATATACAGTACTTGTTATTGTTAGTTACAATTTTTAAGCAATTGTTATGTCACAAGAATATTTTATACAATAATTTCATCCTGACTTTTGAATTTAGAAATCTTTTTGCTGAGGTGGTGGTAGACTAAGCAAAGAACATGAGAGATTCTTGTTATTTATATAGCAAATTTTGACTGAATATTTCAGACTGGTCTTTTGGCTCCAGGGGAAACAGACATTCTCTTTCTCTACAAACACCCAGATTGTTGAAGGTGCTCACAAACTGTACTTTCATTATTGTAAGAAGATAACTGTTGCCAGATGTGGGTGTTTTGTTTAAAAGAACAACTTATCTTCTTTCCCCACAAGCCTGATTGCTACCTACACCTCCATCTCCGCTGGGCAGACAATCCCTATGTGTCAGGGACGGTCCATACGAAGGACACTGCTCCAGGGCTCATCATGGGCGCAGGTAAGTGTATAAAATTCTTTTTTGATGTTTGAAATGTGGCAGCAGTTCTTTGTAGATCTAGTCTTTTGGTTTATAAAAATGCCGTGGTAGACAGATTGCCAATGTAAGGCTTTCTTGGTAGAAAAAAATAACTCTTTTTGACATCTCTTGAGGGAAGAATTCTATACAAGTTAATTGAACTATCAGAGCTGCATCTTGTAGAATATATATAAATATTACATATGTATAATGAGACACATTATGCTTTTCTGTGCTGGGCAGTGTCTCCTTCCTCATTAGTGCAGTGAGGAGTGACAGTGTTTTGAAGGACTTTTTCTCTAGAAATAGGTTTAGGGCCTCTAGTGTCATGAATAGCCCATCAAATCGAATAAATTAATGTAAACAGTGCCCAAGATTTATGCTTAGAGAAAATTTGTCTTGTCATTTTTATTAATTCTCTTTTGTCCAAAGAGAGTTGAAGTGAAAGAGGCAAATGCTTCTCTTATGGTAACAATACTGGTTGTGGCTTCTCAGTTTAATATATACATGGAGCCATGGTACTGTGAAGTGGAATTTAATACAAGAATATCCACTGCAGTGTTAGCTGCTCAACAACAAAAATATTCACATAACTCTGTTTTATTTCATATCCTTCTGATTTGGCTATATATTTATGAATTTGTTTTGAAGTTATTGAAATGTTAACTGTTCAAAGAGTTTTTAAAATAGTATTATTTTATCCTTGTGTTATAAATTACGTGTATGGCTTCTCTTTTCCTAAAGTATATTTGGTTTTAATCATTATGGATTACTTTCTGCCGTAGCTTACGCTAGTCTCTTAGAAATTGCTTCCTAAATTGAAAATTTCCTGAGAATAACAAAGTGACCATATTTAGTGTTGAAAGAGACTGACAGCTGCCATTACTTCAATGGAAGATTTCAGATATTCCTCTAGTGTAAATGGATCTTAAAGTATTTTACTTGAGGCAGGCCTACCTATTGACATGCTGTCATATTTTTGTTGAGATTAATGAGACTAAGAAGTTCTATTTCTAGTTTTTTATTAGGTGTTTCATTCACTGTTTCTGTATTACATTATTTCAAAAAATGACTTCCACCTCTGAGGTCTTATTTTTACATAAAGGTGCTTAATTATATCCTCACCATATTAGTTTCTAGTAGCAAATTAAACAATGAGGTTTAATGAATTAGCCCATTACTTCTGTTTTATTTTTCTTTGTCCTTGGTTTATATTCTGATGTGGTAAACTGATACACTCTGTCCTTGCTTTGTCTGATGTTGTGAACTGATACCTTAAACATATTACGTTGTTGTGTTTTTTGATATTTAAGTGCACTGTTCTCTGAGATAATTTTAAGGATAGCAGGTTGGAGAAGAGTGTTTTGCCCTTAATTCCTTCCTAGAATGGAGCAAGATTTTTTCACTGCAACACTTTCTTGCTGTTGCGTTAGGCAAACTTCTTTCCTCACTGGGGATATGAGGGATACTTTTAGATGACATCCAAATATCATTAGGAACTGGGCTGGTGTTGAATTTGACTTGATTGTGGAGCATCTTATAATCCTCACAGCAGCTGACTAAAAAGCTCAGAAAGATTGCATGAAAGTGATAAAAAATTGACCAAGAGTAGTGCAGTACATCCTTTTTCTGGTTGAAGGTCATGGAGTTGCAAACAGAGCTGAGGAATTTATTTTGGAGTCTTAAAATTTTTAAATTTAAATTAAAAAGAGCTACTGTTTCCCTTTGCCAACAGATGAGTTGAATCAGCTCTTATTTTGACTTGCATTTAGGTTATTTAGATGTTCAGGTCATCTAGATTCAGTGTACGTGTTCAGTTTTATCTGCAAACTTGATATCCTTGTAAACTTATGCTTCTTATCAGAAATACTTTTACCAACACTGAACTTGAATTTCTTCTGGCCTGATCCCTGAAGCTGATAATCTTATTCAAATCAGAAGTACTAGCTTCTTAGCACATTCAGAAATCAGATTATTTGGGCCACATCATACACTGTTGTAATTTTATTACTAGATTTAGGGAGAGGACAACTTCTGGAAATGTGTGGTTATGATAAAGATCTGTGAATGTCAGCTGATCAGAGTGTGTCTGGAAACTATCGGTGCCTTGTGCTGTGAAAAGAAACGTGTTGTAGGGTGAAGTAAGTAAACGATTGCCAGTGGAGAGAGGCAAATATTAATATTAAAAAAAAATACTGTATAGTTATTTTTAAGGATGTATGCAATTCTGATCATAGTTTTCGGGGGCAATGAGTGAGGGCTAAGAAGAGCTATTTGGCAGTTGATGGAAATAGAGAGTATTTATTAGAGGAACTTCATTATGTTTGGAAAAGAATGGACAGTAGAGAAATTCAGGGGATTTTTCCCCCTAAAATTGTAACCATGGAGTAGAAGCAAGGAATGTAAACAAGTGGATAAGAACTAGAAATTAGCAAGCAGTTTGTGGCCATAATAGCTGTGAAGTTATTCCTCTCAGTATGAGCAGTGTTGCTATCAATCAAAAAGGCAAACAAACAATAAAAATCACTTTAAAATGGAGTTTGCCCACTTTGTAGAAAGGTTTTACGCCACAAATTCTTATGGTAATGGAAAACCTAACCTATGACATAGGGATAGTTTTGACACTGTGCTTGAAAGCCAGAGCACAGAGACTACTGAATATTGTTTTAATTTTTAAAGTGATGAAACTGTGAACAGCATTAATGCCCAGAGCAATGCAGTAATAGGATTTTAAAATTGCATCTTTTGAAACATGTATTTGCAAAAAAAAATCCACTCTAATAAAGTTGCACAAATAGTTCTGAGAAATGCATATTTTTAGCTTATGTGTATCTATAAATTGTGCAGACAGAATATTAAATTTTATAGCTGTGTATTAAAGTGTTCTTTTAAATAACTGCTTTGCTCCCTTAAAGAACAGTAATAGGATTTTGCATTTGCATTTGGTTTTTGTGCATTTTAATCTTGGCAACAACTTGTATTCCTCACAGCATCAGCTATGAAATATGCATCAATTGATGTGTAAATTTTTATTATAAACTTAGGAGCAACCTCTCTATGAGAAATGCTTAGAGGAAAGAAGTTCTTTACTGTGTTACTGTGAGGGTGGTGGGACTCTGGAACAGGTTGCACAGAGAGTGTTTAAGGCCAGGCTGGATGAGGCACTGAGCAAACTGGTCTAGAGGGAGGTGTCTCTGCTCATGGCCATAGGGCTGGAACTAGATGATCTTTAAGGTCTCTTAATACGCATTGACTGATGGGATATTCGTACTATATTCATTACCAGGGATCTAGGCAAGGTATATACCTCACTTTGGAGCAGGTATCTACCTGTATGCTAAATTTAAGTGGCTGGGAAAGTTTTCCTTATTAAAAGGATAATAAAAGTAGGGACTATTTCTTCTCCCAGTAAGCACAACTAAAATCACACATAAAAATATGGGTAAATGCAGAGATAAGTAACTCTTAAAACATGTAAATTAATAATAAATTATGTCTGAACACTTCAGGATGTGGTGGGAATGGTAATTACAAACTTAGTATTGGCTTCCAGTCTTAGGTCTGAGCTTAATTTGGAAGCTTCTCACCTTTGGTGTCACTTGATGTGGATGTCAGTTGTGCTGGTGGGTTACTGGCTGCCACAATTAGCACAAATGAGGTTCATTATGATTGGATACAGCATGGAAACTTTCAAAATGTTTCAGCTGTACTTTCTGAGAGCTCTTGGTCTTTGTTGTCAAAGTAGTCAAAAAAGCCGTGTTGCTAATACAAGGATTTTTTTCATTGCATTTCATTTTATATGAATTTGAGCTCTTTTAAAAGGGTTTATGAGGTGTAACTACTTATGCTTTGTCTAGTTAGCTGGCTTAATCCTGTAACATGGAACACTATGAGGTAGCTAGAGCCTTGAAGTAAAATTATGCACTTTATTTGAAACCTCAAAAATTAAAGAATGCCCCAAATTTTTGAGGTTAGTTTTTTATTAGAATATAAAAAAGAAAGTTAAATCAAGATGATTCTTTAAATAGAGAAAATTCATAACTCCTGTGCGACACATGTTAAATGGGTTTGCACATAAAACTGGTGAGTCTACTGAATTCCTTGAAGGACTTAGTTTTATTCTGGTTCTCCTTTTTCAAGCTAATAGCTTTTAAAAATACCTTTGGCTTAAACTCATCATGCCTTCTTGTTTTTTCCTATGGAAGTTTCCTTCTGCTGTCACCTCTGTGACATTGCTTTGAGGTTGTTTCCTACAGTAGATAATCCCCTGTACTTTGCTGCTTCCTCCCTGTTTCCACAACTGATGCAGGTTTCCTGCTTGGTACCTTTCCTGCTTTTTCTTTCTGAATCTACTGATCACAGAATCATAAAGACTTTCAAAGGCCATCTATTCCAAGCCCCTGCAGTGAGCAGGGACATCCTGCACTAGATCAGGTTGCTCAGAGTCTCATCAAGCCTGGCCTTGAATGTCTCCAGATATGGGGCCTCCACCACCTCTCTGGGCAACCTCTTCCAGTATCTCACCACCCTTATGAAGATGTGGGTGTTTGCAGGGGAAAAAGTAGGGGCTGTGTTAGCTCCACATTTATCTTTCCTTCTCACTTGGCACAACTACTGTCATTTCTGCACCGGGAGTCTATAAGTTGGTTTTAGACACCTTTTTAATCTTACAGATTTTACATCTGCTTCATCTATAGGAACCTGATTCAAAAGTATGAGATCAGTCTACTTCACCTTCATCCATACTGTAGTGAACTTATCAAGTCTCCTCATTGCCTACAGGAGCAGAGTAAATGTTTGATAAATGAGAGAGTGTGAAGTGGATTGTTAAAATGAAAGCCCAAGAAGGAGCAGTGGTGTCTTCCAAAACCTTAAAAGCAGTTAAAAGAAATTAACTGACTCCTATAAATTTCCCAATTCAACATAAGTCTTCTAATCCTGTTTAAGGTTAAATAGAGTTATATATAAAGTAGAGGTGCACATGCAATCTTCATAGTTCAGGTAGTGTGTATTTTGGGCAGTGGGTGCTGCCATTTCTCTCAGAAACCTTTCAACACTAATGAGTGCACTCTTCATAAACAAACTCATTTTGGTGGTTAAAAATCTGCTATTTGTGTGACACACAAGTGAAAGTTTATATAACTGTTCTATCTCAGGTGTTTCCTTCCCTCCCCTCTTTTGCTTAAGCACATCTGATAACTGCAATCTCATTTTCTTACTGATAAAACATGCAAACAGTATATTTAAGTCAAAATCCCCTGGGGGATGCCATTCCAAAGGAATATTGGGCTATGATTGCTTCTCCTCTAGAATACTGTCAGTTGCCTGGTGGCGTTTGATAATTTGTTATTTGAAATACCACACATCAAGATGGAGATTTGGGATTGCATCCACTAAGATGTTTGTTTTAACAGCTCTGTTTGCTTTGCAGCAATCTGAATGCTGGAATGAAGCTCCCCCAAAAATTGTCAAAATATTCAGTAGCTCCCTGCCAAATAAAATACTTCTGCTTGTATTTTCACACTTTTTCAAGTTTTTTCAGTGTTATGTATTTCTCCAGATTCTAGGTTTTGCTGCCACTTTCTGTAGTCTTACAGGTAGAAGTTGTTTTTATTTTAACAATTGAAGTTCAAGATTAGTAATTTTGCTGAGTAAGATTAAGGTATGTAGCTCATCTGGGAGAACTACTCCTAATCTGAGGGTCAATGGCTCAAGCCCCTATCTAGGTACTAGGCTTGTCAGAGTTGGGCTGATGTGATGGTTAGACTTGATGATGTTAAAGGTCCCTTCCAACCAAGATAATTATGATCTTCTAGTTTTCTGAGTGTTTCAGACTTGCATTTTACATTTGCATACTCCTCTAATAATTTTTCAACGTGTAGGAAAAAAACTGTTTGTCCTCATTGCTTCCACCCATAGACAGTGACGTAAAGAAGGTAATTAAACATATACAGATGTATTTTTGAGAGGATTTATCTGATACTCCCAGAAATGAAGTGAGTATGATGATCATCTGAGTTTTAGTTCTTGCTCTGACCTAGAAATTTCTCACTCTGACTGGCACCAGGACTAGACCCAACCTTCCTTGCTAACCTTTGTTTCCTCTTTTTTTCATGGTAGGTAATCTCGGGTCCCAGCTGGTTGAATATAAGGAAGAGATGTATGTAACATCTGATTGTGGGAACACATGGCGTCAGGTAGGAAATAATTTTAATGTGCCCAATATGATGAATTTTATAATAATTACTCTTTCTACATCTGCTGTTTAGAGGGAGGTAGCTGCTGTTATCTCTATTTCACTTGGAAACTGGGAGAGATTAAGGAGGCAATTTGTGAAGACTCAAATACTTTTGGGCTGTCAGGTTTTGCTGAAACTTGAATACTTTGGTCCTTTTAAAGATCTTATAGGTTTCCTGCATTAAAAAACCATAGTCTATTAAGGCTTTTAATAATTTAAGTAATCTTCCTATGCTAATGATGAAGTGGACTTCAGCTAGTTCTGGCAGTACAAATATTCCAAGCTGGAAGATGTGGTTTAGTTAATAAGGAGGAAATCCCTCTTCATAGTCTGAAAACTGCTATTTAAGCCTTAAAAAGGTATTTAAGCCTCAACTTTGTTCTTCTTTGAAAGTGAGGCAGCAAAAAGAAGGTTTTTTAAAAAAAAAAAAGAGCAATGAGCCTTTGAATGTGTTTTTTGTATTTAGTCAGTTCTGGGACTACAAACATCAAGGTATTTTTATAAAAACAATCTTGTAATAGCTGTAATGCCATTTGAATTATGGATGCTTTTTGCTTCTGGTGCCTAATACTGGTTTATATATTGCACCTTCATTATGTATTTTTACCTAGATTGCTCTGTCTCAGAGATGTTTAGTCACAGACATATGTTCTTTTTAAGTGTAAACAGAAAGAACAATCACAATCATAGGATATAAAGAAGTTCTGGAATCTACTAACAATTTATATCCAGGAAATAATCAACACTCAAACCATCGAAGTGTGTCAAAAAGTCATATGCTTTCAGCTAAAGAAATCTTTTAGTGCTCATCTACGATAAAACTCAGTTGTGTTGTTATCTGACAAAGAAGTAAGTGTGAAAATGCTCTCACTGGTGTTATTTGGCTCAGAAAGTTTGAGATTAAAGAAGAAAAATATGGACAATTTCTTATATTGTTATTGTAGGGTGCCATTAATACTCTACAGAAGAAATTTTATAAATAAATACATAATTTTTGTTATTGTAATGTGTATTGAAGTTTAAAAGATAAAATTTTATTTCAGATTCCTTTTTGAATTCTAACAGGTGATAAATAGGTGTTTAAATGCAAGAGTCTACCAGAATTTACAGTGAATACTGTGTTACCTAATCCATCACTGAGACTTCTCTAGTAATTTATTGTCACCATTTGCCAAAATAAGAAGGAAATAGTAAAGGGGATGAAATTCATATTTTCACATGTTTTTATTTGAGAGACACTCAGGCAAATGAAATGTGATGCTACTTGACCTTAAGATGAATATTGATGCTGCAACACCAGCCATAAACTGATCCCTCATTATGACAGTGAAAGTGAAAATCACTGTTGCTGGCTTTATGTTAATTACAAATGCTATGAAGCTTTTGAAGGAGCTTACTCAATCTTAATATTGGCCATCAGAATGAAAATGTAGATTATGGTGTGTGTTTTATGGCCTCACAGTTCATGATCAAAGAGTTCTTCCAAAGGACAGCAGTGCATTTCCTTTCTCAGCTGGAGTTCATGCAACAGCAGACGAGGCTTCAGTCAGATGATATGGGTGTAATTCAGACAGTGAATTACAAGACTTCTGAGGTAGCACAAATAAGAACAAAGCTCACATATTGGCACTGCTCATCAAGTGTGTTTAAGTCACTGACATGGAAATTTTGCAGTTGTCATTAGTGAGTTGCATAGCTGCCTACAGACTGGAAGGGAAGCAGTCTGTGCTTGAGTAGAGTGACAGAGCAATGAAGGAAAGTAAATATAAAGGAATTTAGAGAAAAGGTGGTTCAAGGAATTAATTAAAAGCCTTCTGAAATAACAGCAGTATCAGTTCATGGGAATGCAGGGTTGGGAGAAAGGCCAGAGATCATGTAATCCAACCATATGCACTAAAATGGCATTAAACATGGCTAAGAACATTTCTAAGAATGATTTCCCAGACCTGTTTGTTCATACTTCACTATAGGGATTCTGCAGTTTTCTAACACAGTATTTTGCCATTCTTCATGTTTTTTCTGAATATCATAGAATCATGAAATGATTTGGGTAGGAAGTGACCTTTAAAGGTCATCTAGTCCAACCCCCTGCAGTAAGCAGGCACATCCTGCACTAGATCAGGTTGCTCAGAGCCTCATTAAACCAGGCCTTGAATGTTTCCAGGATGCATCTACCACCTTTCTGTGTAAACTGTTCAGTGTTTCATCAAGTATTAAAGATAAGCTGGCAGAGCTTTTTGCTCTTACTCTTTCAGTTGCATAAATTTTGCAAGGTAAGCTGATTTCTAGCAGAAACAAAATGCCTAAATGCTGGTAATAAATGGGAAAATAAAACAAAGAATATGGTTGTAAGTAGCCACAATACCACTTGGGCTGACTCTAGTTGTCCTGCATGTTGCTTGAGCTCCTTGTTGGTATCTTCTGAAACAGCAGTAAACTGTTTGTCTTGATTTTGTTTCTAGAAAGTAGAAATAAATGTTTACTTTTGTGTTGAACTTCACAGGCATGAAATCATTAATTGTTTTCAATCTCCCGAAGATAGCGACTTCGATAAAGAATTTCACATAGTTTGGCTATCAAATATTTGAATTGTATGCAAGAAGACCATGATATAAAGATGTCTTTAATTTGCCTGTAATGTGTCTGCTGCACTTTATAGTGTGCTAAAACTGGGGTACTGGAATGAGGAGGTACTATAGTGCTTTTCTGGAAAACCCAATTTGGATGTAGCTTTCTTTATCTTTACTATGATGATGAAGCTTGCGGAGACCTTTTGTCTCTGCATATGCTGCTTCATTTAGCTTTGAGCAAAATTTCAAACAATGTTTAGAGGAGGATCAAGACTCTGCTTGCTTGTATGACTCCAGCTGATTTCATCCTTTTGAAGTGCATCTAAAATTAATGTCTGTCCTCTACTGAATTCTCTTCTAAAATATGCAGCTGTGTGGAACAAGTGAATAGGGGTGTAAATGCTTCATATCTGGGCTTTGCCTGTAAATTTGCAACACTAAAAAACTGATCAGACTTCAAGCCCTAGGATTCCCTTAAAATATGCACTTACTAGATAAGAGGAATTCTGAACCCAAATTAAATGTGAAGTACTTAAATGGAATGAGCTCTAAGATACTTTCTGCCCCCTCTGGTTCAGTCTTGCTGATAAATTCTCTAAGTGTAGCTCTTAATGTCAAACCCCAAGCATTTGGTATTGTTGCTATTTTTTTATTCACAAGACTTTTCAAAGAAAAGCCCTCTTTATTTTCCCCTTTACTTTGCCAAAATGCGTAGGAGGCTGCATGTTCATCTGTTAAATGCTAATTATGTGTAGTGACTTTTAATTCATCACTTCCTCTTACGTTAAATTAATTTTCACAAGCTAACAACATGAGGAAACCCTGACTTAAAATAGATTTCAGGTGTAAAAATGTGAAGATATCTACCTGTTAATTTATTTCAGTACAGCCATGACCTCTCAAAAATGAGTGAAAATAGTTTAGGAAGTTTTGAATCCTTTAAACCATTAAATCAATATTACTTGTAATAATGACCCTCTGTATGAGTTCACATAAAGTTTGAATTTAAATAAATCATTGACTCTGGAAATGTAAAAAACATGCTTGCAACCATTATTTCAAGGGCTGTAGAGTCTGGAAGACATGAGACTAATTCATGTATGGCAATACTTTTCCGATTTTTCTTAGAATTAGAGTACAGAGCATTTTAATTCTGCAAGATACACAGAATATGGCAAAAACTGAAGTAAGGTGATGGGTCACTTTGTGATATATAATAGGAAGAAATGCAGAATGCCTACTGTGGGAAAAACAAGCTTGGGCTAAAGTCACGTTAGACACTTTAATCTGACCGTGACTTGAACCTGAACATTTTCTGATTCACCTGCTTAACTTTCTTTTGTTTTACAGCTGGGAGAAATATAAGACTTTTATGTCCTTTTCAATTTGAAGTGTGGATGTTATAAAATGTACAAGATTTTTAATCCTGGTTTGGTCGTATGTTTATTTCTGCTGTTCTGAGCGTTTGCTTACCTGGCTTTTTTTTGTCTGGCTTCTAGGTCTTTGAAGAAGAGCATCACATCTTGTACCTGGACCATGGTGGAGTTATTGTGGCCATCAAAGACACCTCTATCCCTCTGAAAATACTCAAGTAATCATACAGTCAATTAGATTAAATATATTCTGTATTCAAGCCCTTAGGCAAAGTTCAGAATTTAAGATAAGCATTTCAGTGTGATTGTGTATGAAACGTAGCTGGAGTCAGCTCAATTTAACATTCATTAAGTCAATAAAATGCTGGTGGATGTATTCTTAAAGGTTACTTCATGGTGCTGAAGGTACTATGGTATAATGTAAGAATCATAAGAATTTTTTCTTGCATCAGTATGGATAATATTTCCTTATAAAACTATCCTGGAACTCCACAGTACAAGCCATGCTCAGCACAATTAGTATCTGCTACAGGTTTGAACCAGTGACACTCAGCCTGTGGTGTATGTGTGGCTTAGGCATCAGGTCAGGATCTGTATTATATGGACTTTTGTGCTTATGTGCAACAGAGTATGCCAGAAGCCCAGGTGATGAGTTAATGCACACGTGAACTATGGTATTTGTAGTTCTTGTCGCACAGTGATAATGCAGCACATGGCCTTCTTGGCCTGCTTGGTATGAAACACCTGCTCCAAAGCTTTTATTTTAAATAAAACACCAAGGATTAAAATGCATGATGGTGAAACAAACTATGTAACATACATAATGGCATACAAAACTCTCATCTTCAACATAAAAAAAAAAGTGTGAGATCTGTATCACTTGCGAATAGATTAATTCTTCAATATACTGTCTATGTTAATAGGAGTTAGGCTGTGTCCTTGACTAACCAGAATGAAAGCCATCATTAACCTACAACCCAAAATACCTGGAGGAAATATACAGAAGAAAAGAGACTTTGTATCATGAAATTTAGATGCACAGACTGTTTGAAATATGTTTTGCTGATTCGTTGGCAAGCTCTTAATTGGATGGTATCAGCTGTGAAGGGCCATCCTCTTGGTGCCTGCAGTTACCACATGTCCCATGGGTTTTAGCAATTGAGCTGTTATGCCTGTCTTGTTTCACTGACCTCTGCTTAGCAGGTCTCTAGCTTGGAGACTACTGGAAAGAACAAAGAGTAAATTAACTTGCTCCTGCAATCCACATGGTAGGAAGATGCCTTGGTTTTTATATGCCTGAGAATGTCCATTGTTGTGGCTAGTAAATACATGAACCCCTGGACACACTGTTGTGAAAAAGTCCACATTAATATGATATGCTGTCCAGGAACATTGTGTTTTGGTGATTGTAAATGCTGGGCTTTAGCAGTGAAAGGTTTATTGGATAGGTTATTTTTCTGAATGAATGAATGAATTCTAATTTTTGTAGTATAGCTGTAAATTAAAAACACTCATGCTTTTTTTACAGGTTTAGCATAGATGAAGGCCTGACGTGGAGCACACATAATTTTACCAGCACTTCAGTTTTTGTAGATGGATTACTTAGTGAACCTGGAGATGAGACACTGGTCATGACGTAAGTTTCTGATCTCATCTCTTTTATCAGGGTGTTTTCTGGTTATGCACTTGAAAATATTTTAAAATTTCGATGCTTGACACAGTCCTTGTGTCTGTGTCTTTTGCTTTTTGCAGTCACATGTTCTCTTACACTCTAATATGTAGCCTGTCTGTGATATTATTTGAGTGTAGAATTTCAATTTGTAGAGATAAAATGTTATGTTTGTATGAAATTTCACAATTGCCACCAGGGAGAATGGGATAATAGGACTGCAGATACAAATCTGAGAAATGTAGGTGAAACTATTTCCTGCATTTTTTTCTGTGTTCTACAGATTCCTAGGCAGACTTCCAAAATTCTAAATATTTATTTTTTAGTTAAAACTGTCTTTGCAGCATAAATACGTTGTTGTCCTAGTAACTAACATTGTAATACTTTGTGTAACCAAACACTGTGCAAACAGATACACATTTTAATTCTGTGCAGTGACAGGGGCAGATGGTGGGAGTAGAGTGAAAAATAGCCAAATTCTACTGCTCAGGCCCCTATATATCTTCTTCAAAGGAGGCAGTAACATCTGGATCTGAGCCGTGGGTTTTGCTTCATCTCTAAGATAAATACAAGTATTTTGGAAGTGTCTGACTGCAGCAGAGATGGGAAGTTCTTACATGTTCCTATCATAATAGCTTATGTGATCCTTTATATTGGAACTCGGTGTGTTCCTGAAAAGCTTTTTTTCCTAAATATTAGAAATAGGGCTGGCTTTGCATGGATACCAGTGGCATTTTCCCTTGGGAAAAAATTGCAAATTGTGCAGTTCTGTAAAAGATCCCCTAACCAGAACAAAAATCCCACCCTATGTCCCTAAAACATCTGTGTCAGATTCATAATGCTATACTGTGCAAGGGGTGGATTTGTCCTGTTACTTCTTTCTTTCCTGTCTCCACTATCACAGTTATCCTCAGTTATACAGATCTGACCTGATAAGAACATTATTGCTACACCATTTTCCCCTTTTCTCTCAAGCGTAAAGTTTTTATGCTATAACATGGAGATATTTATGACTCTGGATGAAGGATTTCCATTGATTTCAGTGGAAGAAGAGGGATGAAAAGCTTATTCCAAATTGTACTCACTGGTAGATAAAATGATGTATGATGACTATGTCCTCTGTGTGGGTTTTTTTGTTATTAACTATCTTTAAAAAGATTAATTTTGTAAAGATGCCTATTTGAAATCATCCATCTGAAATATATCCCCTGATACATGCTCTCTGGAAAAAAATAATCAACTACACCATCTTCTCCATTTTATTGATAAAATATTTTTTCTTCTGGGTAGAACATGGCAAAATGAACCTGTGTATGCTAATAGGAATATATTAGTATTCTTTCACCCTGAAGACTCCAAATCCATTACTAAGAACCTGGCTGACATTTTTTTACTCATACAGGAATTTCATTTTTTCCCTTTAGTAGGAAGCTGCTTTGAATAAAGATTTGAATTAAAAGTCCAGTGTCAAAATCTGCATAAATTAGCAGTGATAACATAATTCTGAAGTGGGAAAATAACAAGTGAGAGAGTTCAGATCAAAATGGCGGAATTGAGATGGTTTTATTTAGTGATTCTAGAATAAACTCAGAAAAAAAATCAAGATTTTGCTTATATGGAAAACAGCTGTTACTGTAGGGTAAAATCCTCATTCTACTGAAGTCACCTTAGGGATTTCCTTCAAGGTTTTTAATTTTTATTCTAAAGAAGTTACACAAAAAGTCCATCTGGGAAAGACATTAAAAGAACTTGTAACAGTGTGCCTATGAGAGAATTATGTTTCCAGCATGGTTATTGGGATGCTGATCTGACTTATAAGGGACTTCCATTTGAATTCCTGTCCTATCCTGACTTATCCAAAATGAAAAGGTCTGGAAAGCTTCACTTGGGAAACAGGGGAATATGAACCCGGTTGTCTCAAGTCTTCATTTCAGAAAGTTTTGTGTTTTCTCCAAAATATAGAAGTAACAAATGTTGACGTGTCAAAGTTTGCATAAACTGAGTTGTCATCTGCCACTCGACATTCATACAAATCATTCATCCAAATCCCCTGCAGAATTCAAAGTATGTGCATTCAAATGCCAAGGAAAATACGTTTTATTCCATTGTACTGTGCAATAGACCTTGCTAAGGTTTTTTAGAGTTTTAAGCAGTAAAGTATTAAAAAAAATCTAGGAAACTCATCCTGCATACAAATCAATTTCTAAGTAGACCTAGTTAAGAGTTTTAAGAGAGAAAAGCAATAAAGTATTCATAAAGTTTAGGAAACTCACTCTGTGTAAAAAATCAATTTCTAAATGAAGAGCTCAAATTCACCAGTTATTGCAAAATGAGTAAGTAAGATTTTCTAAGAAATTTCCTTAAGTAATTGATATGTATTTATCAAAATAGTGCACAGTCTAGTAGGCTTTATTTCCTTTTAAATTTTTTAAGAATGGATGTTACTACAACCCAGATTTTAAAATATATTTGGAAAAATTGCTTAATAACACTGGATTGAGTAATGGCCTAACTCAGTGGGAAAAGGAAGCATTTTTGTGTGTCTGAAATATTGATGTTCCTCTTCAAAGGAAGTAGTTCATATAATGAAAGTTTCAAACCCATTAAAATGACCTCTAAATCACAGTTCAGTTTCTGGGAGTGTTTCCCAAACCAGGTTATGGAGATTGCAGTGTAAACCCAGTAGACACCATAATCCATGGTTCCTTTTTAAAAGGCCAATAAGAGGTTATATAAAATGACTGCTTTTCTTTATGTCAGATAAAATTAAAGTCTTCCTTAAAGGTTTTTTTTTTTTCTTTTCCAAAGGGATTTTTTTCCTAAGTTCTTTAGAATAGCAATTTATAATGCTGCTGGGAACATCATGACATCTCAGAACTGCAGAAGTCTGCTTGTACATCCTGCTCTCCCAAAATTCCTATTGGTTTCTGATTTGACAATAGAAGCAAGAAAATAGTCTAGTTAAAACTTAATCCCAGAATGTCAGAGATTTGAAGGGACCTCAAGATCATCTAGTCCAGTCCCCCTACTGGAGCTTAAACACCCAGATCAAGTCACACAGGTGTGCCTCCAGGTGAGGTTTGAATGTCTCCAGAGAAGGAGACCCCACAAACTCTCTGGGCAACCTGTGCCACTGTTTTGTCACCCTGACAAAGTTTTTTCTCATATTTCTGTGGAACCTCCTGTGTTCCAGCTTGCATCCATTGTCCCTTAACCAATCATTGGATGTCACTGAGAAGAGCCTGGCTCCATCCTCCTGATGCTTAGCCTTTCCATATTTATAAATATCACCCTCAGTCTCCTCCAAGCTAAAGAGACCCAGCTCCCTCAGCCTTTCCTCAGAAGAGAGAAAACAAGGCAGATATGGTATTAACAGGTGTTAGATATTAGGGAAAACCATCTGGAATTTTACAACTACTGATTCTGGTAGTAACATCCTCCTCAGCTTTCATATCCGTAATAAGTCAACATTACGTGTAGTTTGTGGGGCTTATTGTTGTGCCTCACTTGGCAACATGCTATCTTTGTTGTCTTTGAGTATCTTGCTACATGGAAGTACTTTTCTCTCTTGGGATTTCTTCACTATTAACTTTCTCAGTGGGCAACCCTCGAAAAAAAGTAGATAAATGGGAGAAAAAGCCTTGTTATGTATGAGAATATCTGATTTCCCAAGGTTTAATTCTAGGTTTAATTTACAGCTGCCTAATCTCTTGTTTGACAAACATTGCTCAGTCCTGAAAAGGTTGTTCTACTCCCTGCATAATAAGGAACTTATCTGTCTGTCAATAGATAGGGAAAAGATAGAGAAAGACAAGAAAAGAATGGTGAACTTTGAAAGAGCATTGAAAAAGTAAACTGGTTTCAATCTAATCTAGATGTTGGCTAGTCCAGATGTACAAATGCCTCATTAGTGGCAGTTTTTTAATGCTTTTGCTTGAATCTCAGGCAACACAGATGTGAGCAGAGTCAAAGCATTTTAGTGACCCTGCCAAACTGTCGTCTTGGAGCTAAGAAGATGGGACTGCCCCTGTGTCATCCCTCAAAAGATCAAAAGATGCTTGTTTTTTTTCTTTTCCTTCCATAAAATTTTTGTTACATACTCATAACCATGGAAAAATCATGTCTTCAATGTCTCGCTAAAGCCCATATTTAGTATATTTTAAGGAAAGAGCTGGAAATATATTTGATTAAGAGGAACTGAAAATTTAGGAATGCATGTCCTTGCTTTACTTGCCTTGTTGCTATTTGAAGGAGGATTTGAAAAGGTTGAGAAGTGAATTCTAAAATTCAGATGTAGTCTGTGTGTGTTTTTATGCCTCTGCCACTGATGGAGTGTCTGCAGCTGCAATGCTTTTAGTTCTCTTTTGGATAGACAGTTCCACTTTGGAGTCTAGTTCTGATAAATTATGTTGATGAGGTAGACATCCAGTAACTTTCACTGCTCATAAAACTGTTCACATGTTTTACTTGCATTTGTGTGCATCCTTGAACTCCATTTTCCTGTATAAAGGAGTCACAATTTAGGTGACCATAGTCTGTTTACTGCCAGTGAAGTCTGAATGAAGAATTTCCTACCTGTGAAAAAAGGGATGTGCTTCTTAAATATATGAGTAGAAAAAGAATTACTAGCTTCATAATTAATTATAAAATGTTATAAGCATTCAAAATTAATTTTATCTTTAAGTGAGATAAAAGCAGAGAGCTGAATAATGCAGAGCTATCCTTTATAATGTCATGTGTTTCTCCTTGAATTAATTCATTTAATTCTGGGTGCTGCGTATTTACATCTACATAAAACATCAGGCTCTTGTCTTTGGATCTGCATTTTTTTCCAAAGAGCTTACATGTGAAAAGGTTGTTCTTGGACAGGAATTTGCCAAATAAATGGAAAAAAATGGAAAAAAATTGTTGGAGGTACTTCACAAATGTAAACACAGCCACTGAGCTTCTGGATAGAATGGGTACGTGCTCATCCCACTCCTCCCCAGTACTTCTCAGAACTGAAGCATTCATTTCTGCTCTTTTTCCCCCATAGACTTGAAATCAAGAGGTATTGGCATAGAAGAATGATTGGCAATTATTATTTTTTGGAGGCAGGAAACAATGAAAAAACATACTTTGGTTCAGCTTCAACTTAATTGTTTCCTCCCCTCATTATTCACTTTGGCAGCCAAACCAAAAAAGAAAAACTACTCTTTGGTGTATTAAGTATATGCATGTGTTTGTAGTTTAAGGCACTTAAATCATAAGTGTCTCAGCATATTTGCACATGATCTGTTGTGTACACAAGCAGTGTTTATGTGCAGTTGCTTTGTGTAGGCAGGTGTCTACATTTCCACATGGAAACATTCATCATTTCTCTAGTTGTGGTTGAGAAGGGCCACTGGAAATGTGACCTCTGTTACGTTCTTTTCTGGAATTAGAAAAATATGAAGAATTATAATCTTGATGTATAACAGACTGCAGCTTGAATCTTGCATTACTTTAATCCATTTTACCAGTATGAACCCTTTGACTTGCCTGTTTTTTGATGATTTTACAAAGGTGTGTAAGGAATCAAGGGCATCATTTCCTTTTAGAAAACAGTACCTTTTAAATAGCACTGTAGACACAGTCATAGAATCACCTAGGTTAGAAGGGACCTTTTGGATCACCTAGTCCAACTGTTAACCTGACTCTGATAAAAAAAATCACTAAACCATATCTCTAATATCTGTGTCTGCCTGTCTTTTAAAGCTCTACAGGGATGGTGCCTCAACCACTTTGCAGCCTGTTCCAATGCTTAACCCTTTCAGTGTCCAATTTTTTCCTAATACACAATCTAAACCTTCCCTGGTGCAACTTGAGCCCATTTCCTCTGTGACCTGGGAGGAGAGACCACCTCTCACCTCACTACAGCCTCAGTTCAGGTAGTTGCAGAGAGCAATAAGGTCTCCCCTCAGCCTCCTTTTCTCCAGTCCCAGCTCCCTCACCAGCACCTCACGAGACTTATTCTCCAGATCCCTCACCAGCTTTGATGCCCTTCACTGGACCCACTGCAGCACCTCAGTGTTGTTACGGCCAATCAGGGCTAACCCTCCCTCTTACAAATTTGGAATGGAAAATATTCCATTAACAGTGTTGTTTATTTCTGAGAGTTAAGGGGAATACTACCTGTGTTTTATGAGCTAAGGAGAATACTACCCTATGGCAATAGTTACTCTAGAGATAAATGGGACATCCTTCCATGCCACAACCTCATCACTTTGCTTCCTCTGCTTGGTAATTTCTTTAGAGGCTTTGGCATGGGGATATCATGTGTCTTGCTGTATGTTCAAAGGCACTGTAATAATAAAAAGTTACAACTGGCAAACCAAAAAGAAGATTATCACATTTGTTTCCTTTTTCAGTTGTCATAATTTGCAGTAAAGTTCTAAGAGAAGTTAAGGACTCAGCCCTCATAAATTGACAAGAAACTTCCAAGCTGCTACTCCCTTTGTGTAAAAGACAACTGAGAATATTCCTGCTGGTTTATCGTAAATCTCTTCTGGTATCTAGTAAACTCTAAGGTGAATTGAGCATCCAATCTGAAAATGGAAGTGTTTTATAAAAACAATCAAGGATGTGTGACGGTTAAACATTTTAACTGTTTAAAATATTTTAATAATGCATAAAGTTTACTGAGAATTGTGTTTCCTGCTAATATAATTTACAAAAGGAAAGGAGCTTTATATGGAGAATGAGATCTAAATACTCTAATTCTGTGATAACTTCCATTCAGAGAATACTTTCCAGGAGAGAGACTGAGAGTTCTTAAAATAATTAACTTGAATCTCCAAGAGCCTAGTTTCTTTTCCCAGCTTGATTACAAACTCACTAGTTGGATATTGAGGTTTAGAGCTGTAAGGAATTTCAGGTCCTGCCTTTTGGCACATGCTTGGACATCTTTATTTAAGTGCTATCAGGAAGAATGTAGACATGTTATCCAAGATAGAGCTATTGAGATGGCATACATCACCTGTCTGTGGGGCCCTCAATTGACCCTGATTCAAACCCTATGCTTTGTTTTCAACAGTTTTATAAATTTGAAGGTGTCTTCAAAACACTAGAGGTCCTGTTCAACCTCCAGCTGGTGCAAAAAGCTAGCAGAATGTGTCAGCAGGACAGTACAGGACTCTGCAGACAAATTCTGCTACCTTGGCAGCTTGCTGTTTTAAACATCACCACTGATGAAAAAGTCATGGAGTGGAGAGTGAAAGCCAGTGCAGCAGCTGGGAGATTAAAGCAGCATGTCTAAAAGGAGAGAGGCATCTCATTTCAAACAAAAGTAGCTGTGCCATCACACAGTTGTCATCACTATTCTTCAGTAAGACTGAAAAGCTTGGACAATTTCAGTTGCCTTATTAAACATCTGAATAAATTCCACATGTGCTGTCTTCATGACCTTGGTGGGATTGTAAGGCAGGATTATTTCCACCACTCCGAGGTCTTTGAGTGTTCTCAGATACTGAGCAATGAAGCAAAACTGCTGCAGGTTCAGCCACGTTGCTCTGAATGTTCGGATGCTCAAAGCCATTTTCTTTGTCCAGAGACAGTAGGGCTAACACATAAACCACCATAATATTGCAGAAAGTTGCTCAAAGCGTGTCTTTATCTATATAACAATAGATGCATGACATGGGACACCAGTTTAAATACATCTGCTCTGACAAAGAGTGTTTTGATGCCCTGAAATCCTGTGAACAAAATCTTGAAGCACGGAGCAGAAGAGCTAAAGAAGCAGCCACAGAGTTATGAAAAGATGTCCCTGATATCTGAAATGAGCAGTGTGTTGTCAAAATCTGATCATTTCTCCTCATTACAGCCATGGAAGTGGAATGTTTACCTGATAAGTCTTCAGAATCCTCCAGCTTTAGCACCATCATAGCTTCAGTTGGGTGGTTTGCATCAACATAGACAACAGGCAACACAGCTGCTCATCTGAAGAACATCTATTAAATAGATCCTCTGTTCTACTGAACAAGATATGAATTACTGGAAGAGATTATCATTACATATAATTTCTGTTAAATTAGCTGCCCCTGATTATGGGCTTTTGCAGGAACAGAAATAACCAGCAATCCTCCTGCAAATAGTTTAAATGAGTTAGCTTAAAAATGGCATTAAACTGTCTCAGCTATCAAATGATGCAATCAAATTAAAAAATGATGTGCTCATAAATGAACTAGGAACAAATGTACAAAGTTGTTATGGCAACTAGAACACTGAAGTTAAAATTATGGATCCCAAAATCTTACAAATAATAGTAAATCAATTTCCAAGGTAATTGGAATTTCTTTTAAAATTATTTATCACAGCATCGTCTTTCATAGTTTCAACTGAATTTATCTGATGGCTTTCTAATGCAATATAATTAATAAAGGAGAAGTGTTTTATGAATTACTATCAGCTTGATATTTAACTTCTAATCATTCATTACAGTTGCTGCACTATTCCAATTTTTCACATTCTTATGATTTTTTTGGACATAGATATTTTGCACCTGAGCAATTAGATCATGGAAGCTATTACGTATTGCTCATTGTAGTTCATATTTTTATCTAATCCATTAAATCCTACTTAAAGCATGATTTCCTTTGGAAAAAAACCCTTCTTTTTAATTCTGTTTGCATTGGGCAATGCATTTTAATGGGCTTCTCTGTTACATCTACAGAACCCTGTCCTCAACAGGACAAGAAGTGATATGGCAAACAACAATCATCAGGCTATGGTTTCAAATAGTTTGCAGAGCTGGGTGTGTGTAAGGTGCTGGATTCCCTAGGAAATTTGCCTGAGGAATTCCCAAGCTAGATGGCTGCATTTTTCATGATGTTTGTGCCTGTGCTTGAAGCACTTGTGAAGAATCTCAGGAATTTTCCTGAGCCAGAGAATGATGGAATCAGTGGAGCGGTCACTGTGCTCTGTCAGAATCCAGCTTTCAGTCTGTAGAATCTTAATGGAAATTATTTTTTTTGCAAGAGATTGGACCAACAGGCAGACAGAACATTTCTTTCTTTTGCTAAAAATGCATAGAGTTCTGGTCTGCTCATTGAAGCAGTGCCTTTGCTGTAGAAATGTAGTTTGCACCTCTGTCGTGTGGGTTTTTTTTCCTCCAAGGAGTACTTCTTGCCATTTTTTCTTTGAGAATTTAATTATGTTGTTTTCTGACTGTTGCTTCCATCAGTTGGTGCCTATCCCCTTCCCTCTGGGTTACCTGCAAAATGCCATGTGTGTTTGTTATGTGGCTAATGAAATTAGTGACTCATCAGAGCTTTGCAATATGAATCTCAAAATATTTCCCTCTTTGATAACTCCTTGTTTAAAACAAATTCTTCTAATTGGATAAGTACTCTTGTTCCTCATTGCAGTGATTTTGTCTTCATGAATGTTTTCTTTTTGTACTTTGAATCAATGTCAGCTAGGCCCGTGTAACAGTTTTAGCAGAGGTCAAAATATGCTGCTAATATGCTAAGCCAGTTTTCCTGTTAAAAAAGGTATTTATGTTAGTTTGACATAACTTGTTTTTGACAAATCAGTGGTGGCTGCCATAATTTTAATTAGCTCCATAATTTGTGGATTTCTTTGTGGATATTAAAATCGAGTTTGTAACTCCCTGAGCTCTGTTTTGTTGATTTACATGTATATATGCATGTGTGTGTCTGTTTATACATGTATAGGTGAAACATTTTCTTTTCTGCAGTAATCTAAAATCACCCTCATCCTGTATAAGTTCTCAAAGAAAATTATTGATAGTTTGCAGATTTTTTCCCATACTTTCAGAATTTCATGGTTCTGTTCTGCACTGAACTCTAAAAACCATCTCCTTTCTTCTTTCCTGTCTAACCTGCCTGAGATAGCTAACGATTGAAGAAAATTTCATTTGTTCCATAGAAAGTACTTTTTTGAGGCAAGAATGAAGCTTTAATAGGACCTATACTTGCATGAATATGTTGATAAAGTAGTTATTAAAAGAAATGTAACAATTTGTAAAGTTTCATGCTGTTTAAAGAGGCATTCACTGAGGTAGGTAGCTGCACAAGCACCTACAATGAAGTCTGCCTTATTTTAGTATCTTCTATGGAGAAAAAAAGATTAAAGGGAAAAAAGGAAGAAGTATTTAGCATGGAAAAGACACTTCGTGCCTGTCAGCAAAGCCAGTCATATTGAAGCAGGCATTGTGGGAAAAGCATGAGACCACCTATGTAGTCACTTTATTGCATAGGTAACTACAAGTGAGTGAGATGATATGGTGACAGCAGCTCTCATGATCCAGCTGAACCAGAAAAAGGAACCAATAGCATAGAATCTTGATGTAAAGAAGTCTTCCTGCTGAGAGAAGCAAGACCACACACCTACATGCACATACAACCTATAGAGCAAGCCACATATTTTGTTTCTACTTCTGAAACATGGGTAGATTGAAAAGGAAAGGAAGTCAGATGATCCAGGTCCTTTAATCTCAGAGCATGTTTCTGTTTAATTGTGTGCCTTTCTGATGGCGAAGTTTCCTGGATTCCATGGACTGTTTGGTTGTCGCAATGTGGACAATCCATAGATACCTCCATCTCTGTGCTATAGCTGAGAAATAATCACAGCAGAAGGGAGAAATCACTGCACATCTGTAGCCTGCAACTATTTTTCAGCTTCTTTGGTAGACTTCAGAGTTCTAGTCCATCCACCAGAGAGGAGGGTTGGTGTGATGATGTTGCCTCTGAGTGGCACATAATCCATTATTTCCTCACTTGGAGACTACCCCAGTTTCCCTTTGAACCTGGTGTTGAGGACAAGAGAAATGATTGTGTGCAGCAGAATGCTTTTAGCAAAACTGTACCATTCCTGCTGTGTCTGGATTTGGACAAAATAGAGGGCAAAACAAAAGGAATTAATTAGTTTGAAGAATGCTACTAAAACTTGGAACAGGAACTTTGTGCAGCATGAAGTGCACAGAAATTGTTGGCTATGGAATCAACCTTAAATTCTTTGGCAAGTAAGCCATATAAGCCTGATACAAACCACAAATACATTTGACTTTTACCCAAATAGAGTCTTCATCCTTTCTAATTTGTTGCTGGATGCCATATTTACCTACTTTGTTTTGAAAACAAATATTCTCACTTAGAAAATGTTGGCTGATCTGAACATGCAGCTTGGTTTCTAAAGCAATGACATTCCTTTTTGATTTACAGAAAGACATTTCCAGTTTGTGCCTGCTTTTTGTTTTACATTGGAGTATATGAAATTAAGAGGATGGAAGTTCCTCAGCACAATGAGTAGATTCAGTATTACTTAGGAATTAATACAATTTCATGATACTGCTGTGAGGTTAAACAGTACAAAATAGTAATCTGAAATCTGTTGAAGTAAAAAGCCCACACACAAACAACTGAAGAAGCTTCACTATAATCATAAACCTCGTTCATGTTTATAAATTTGTTAAGGGAGAGTGTCAGGAGGACGGAGCCAGGCTCTTCTCAGTGACATGGAGTGGTAGGACAAGGGGCAATGGGTGGAATTGTATTTATGTGGAATACAGGAGGTTCCACATAATGCAAGAAAAAACTTCTTCACATTGAGGGTGACAGAACACTGGAACATGCTGCCACGAGAGAGTGTGGAGTCTCCTTCTCTGGAGACATTCAAAGCCTGCCTGGACATCATCCTGTGTGACCTGGTCTGAGTGTTCCTGCTCTGGCAGCGGGATTGGACTAGATGATCTTTTGAGGTCCCTTCCAATCCCTGATTCTGTGAATGAGTGACAGAGCTGGAAATTGAACCTGGTGACCCTGGATACTATTCCTCTGTCTGAGCTCCCTATCAAAAAATGTTTCATATAAGAAGATAGCACACAAAAATGCTGCATTCCAAATTAGAAAAAGTAGCATAGTTGTATTTCAATAGTTGTATTTAAATTTCTGGAGAGTTTGCTGAAGGAAAAAAATTCTCTGTGCTGTATTTTATCATGGTAGAGTTTGCAGGTATTTTGTGAATAGACATGCTTTATATGCGGAAGAGTAGAAGAGGAAGAAAAATTACTGAGGATCTTTTAGTAGGGAACCTCAACTGTTTTAGATGGAGTGATGCACTTCACTCATAAGAGAGAAGCAGTAATATGTTTCTTAATATAAAAGAGCAATTCAACAAAATTTGACAGTAAATGCAACAGTGTTTTAACAGGATTCAATGGCAAGGTACATGTCTAAAGAATTATATATGTGCAATCAATGCTTTATATTACTTAGCTTAGGTTTCAAATTTTAACATGCTATTACTCACTTAGTGTGAATCTGTTGCACCAAGAAGTCTCTCATCCTGAGATATCCCCACTCAAAGGAAGTTACTGGCATGCATCCATAAAAAGCAGGAGACCTCTAATTGCTCTTGAGTTGTTCACTGGTTATGCTTTAAGATGACTGATTCATGGTTCTCTTTGCATGCCAACCATAGATGTTAATTGCTTCCAAATTAGCCTTGAGTTGTACATTGCCCAGCACTGGGATTAGGGAGGGAATTGCCATAAATTAGCCCTTGGCTACCGAACTGTTGTCTGTCTCCTCTGAAGCCATTTTGGCCAGATGCAAGTCCCTGTCCAGGTACATGGCTTGTCGGAGTTGGGCTGATGGTTGGACTTGATGATCTAAAAGGTCTCTTCCAAGCTAGATTATTATGATTTTGCCTCCATCAAGACCACTACTGGTAATTATTGCTTGAGCAAGTTTATGGGAGAAGGTTATGTTCCAGAAATACTGGGGAGCACACCATCACAGTGACCTTGGAAAGAGAAAGACAGAACTGCAAATTTTCATCTTACGTATAGATTATTTTTTCCACTAAGGTCTTATTTTTCATCTTTTTCTACAGGGTCTTTGGGCATATTAGCTACCGTTCTGACTGGGAACTGGTGAAGGTGGACTTCAGACCATCCTTCCCCAGGGAGTGCTCGGATGATGACTATGAGTCTTGGGAGCTCAAAAATCTACAGGTATTCATGGTTTACGTTAACTGCCAAAACTTTTCCCCTGCTTTCAGATTCCTGTAGAACTATGTGCTAGGAAAACATTTTTAAATAGAATTTGGATACTTCTTCCCCTGCTTTGTTCTCCTTCCCCTGCTTTGTTCTCCTTATTTTGGTATTTGCTGATTTTATGATAGTTTAAAATGGACGAAGGATATTTTGTTATCTTTGGTTGTGTGATCCGTGCCTTGGGAAAGGCAGAAGTCTATCTGGTGGCCTGCCATAATAATAGGTGGTTCTGCTGGATTGGGAAGCATATGCCATAAACTAAAGTGTGCAATATTGATTGAAGGAATTTCAACATGAAGTTGTACGTTCTGCCAACTTCCTGACCACACTTTGTACTTCTATATAAATTGCTATAAGTATAGCCCATTCCAGAAGTAATTTGGGATCTCAGTGGACCTACCACGTAATGAGGTCCAGTTGTTTTGGGCAATACTATTTCTGCAGTAATGCATTAAGGCTGGCCTAATCCTGGTTCTCTGGCCAAATCCAATTTTGGGAAGCTACATTCTCTACACAATGTATTGATTAAAGAGACCACATAAAATGAAATATGTCATATTTATTCATAATAATGCTGATCATTATGTTTGTACTTCTTCCAGTACATTTGTTCTGTCAGTCTCTGCCGGGTTACCGGGTTTTTTTTGCACACAATTCTGTGTAATTCCAGCTTTTTAGCTCTCATTTGCTAGTTCTCATGCCTAATTTTATATTCTTGTTTGAGAATGCTGGGTGCTTACTAAGAATGTTATGCAGATCCAAGACTAAAAAGTAACAGTATTTTGGGGTATTGGCATTGAAATGTCTTTCAGGGATTAGAAACTACTAAAATGACTTTGACAGAGTACTTGCAGCTACCTCGTTATCATTTGGGTGTGTTCAGATAGTTGTAATTCTACCAGTGTCTGCTTGGTTTGTGCTTCTTCTTGAGTACCAACATGAGATGAGGTGTTATTGATAGAACTCTAGATGGCAGGTAAGTTGATGGCTGTGGCCAAGACCTTTGTATATCTACCTATGTATCTGAAAATGGAGGAGTTGGTATAAGTTTATAGCCTTGGCAGCAAGACCAGCCTTTCTCATGACAATATAAGTTGTGTGGTGTAGGTTGTGGTGTGCAATAAGTCCAGTGCTTTGATTTTCAGGGTGATCGTTGCATCATGGGCCAGCAGAGGAGCTTTCGCAAGAGGAAGATTTCATCATGGTGCATTAAAGGGAAAAGTTTCACCTCAGCTCTCACATCCAAAGTCTGTGAATGCGTTAACTCTGATTTCCTGTGGTGAGTTTGGCTGTGGCCCTTTTGATTTATTGCTTGTAAATATTTACTTAGAGCTTGAGCTAAGTTTATTTTCCTCCTTTTCCCCCTCTCTCTGCATAGCTGCGTAAAAACAAATAATTTCAGTAATTACAATAACAGGTTTCTTTTGCATTTGCTGTTGTTTAAAAGCATTGCCGTGTGCTAAGTGTTTGTTTCACCAGACTGAACAAATCCTGATGTTTTTCCTTATTGGCCAGGATTTGAAAAATGGCCATTGGATTGATTTATAAGGTAAGCAAACACTTTCTATTTGCAAATGAAGAAAAAAAAAAAAAAGAAAGAAAAAAAAGCATTGGTCTGAGCAGCAAAGGAAACCTCTTAAAAATCTAAACAAGCCAGAAAGTACAATTTTACAGAACTGACAACTGTGAGGGTGTTGGACACTGGAACAGGTTGCCCAAAGAGGTGGTGGAGGCCTCATCCCTGGAGACATGCATGGTCAGGCTTGATGAGTTTTTGAGCAACCTGATCTAGTACAAGATGTCCCTGCTCTCTGCAAGGAAATTGGCCTTTGGAGGTCTCTTTCAACTTAACACATTGCATGATTAACCAGTTTTTTGCCCAAGTCTACACAACTCACGTTGTAACTGAACTTGGCTTCATCAGCTTGTATGTTCAGCTGGTAGAATAATAATAAAAACATTTTTGTTTCTTTAAAATGAAGTCTCATCCATCCCAATTTGGACTGCTGAAGGAAAAAGGGGTAGTAACACCCTTGTTGTTTATGTTTTTCAGTGATTATGGTTTTGAGCGCTCTGCACCTCTGAATTCTGAGTCCAGCAAGTGCTTTGCTGACTTCTGGTTTAACCCAGAAGCTCCTCCCGAAGACTGCATGCTGGGGCAGGCGTACACCAGCAGCACTGGGTAAGTTTGCGTTTAACTGCCTTCCAGAGGCTTCCAGAGCAGGGCAGAACATTCCACCCAAAGCCAGAAAATTGGTTTTAAGGAAATGCAAATAAAGTGAAGCTCATAAAAAATTGGGATATGTAGAAGTTTTGACTCTGGCTTTGAGCATGTGCAGAAGCTTCCTGCAGACTAATGAAAGCAGAAGGTTACTTTGTCTTTTCTCAGGGGGTACCTCATAGTAACTTATCAATACCTGAAGGAGGCCCACAGAAAGGCTGGGGTAGGACTTTTTAATAGGGTCCAGGATGGCATGACTAGGATGCAAATTGGAAAGAAGGTGGATTTAGGCTGGAGATAAGAAAGAAGTTCTTTCCTGTAAGGGTGGTGAGACACTGGAACAGGTTGCCCAGAGAGTTGTGGATGCCACCTCCCTGGAGGTGCTTAAGGCCAGGCTGGATGAGGCATTGAGCAGCCTGGTCTAATGGAGGTGTCCCTACCCATGGCAGGGGAGTTGGAACTAGCTGATCTCTAAGGTCCCTTCCAACCCAAACCATTCTATGATTCTGTGATTCTCAGCAGTTCTAAAACTAAGGCATTTGAGGAAGAGCTGCCTTATCCTTGGTATTTTTATTTTTCATTTTGTAAGTGCATTTTGTATCCATTGCTAGTAACAACCCAGTCTCTCACTTCCACAGGGGTAAAGAGTTCTGTGGAGAAGAGATTCTTTTCCTGACCAAATGGGACACTCTGAATGAAAGAAAAGCTTTAGTGACTGTATACAATAGCACATAGAATATATACCACAATGTAGTCTGACGTCTGTGCTGAGAATAACTTGCAGCTGGCATCTATTCTGCCTTATGATAACATCATCTCTGTTGGTTGTGGAGATGAGAACCAAATGATGAAATGTCAAATCTGGCAATAGAATCACTGTCTCTATGTATATTTGCCTTACCAAAGAAAATTATGCCTTTTGGGTTGTGGCTGACAGCTGTAATATACAGAAGAGGAATTCAAAAGACGAAAATCTGACTCCAGTTTTTAAAGGATGTTTAAAAATAACATACCTGAGTGAAACTGATCTGTAAGTAATTACTGTACACATCCAAGTATTTCCTTACTAGTTCTTTAAAAGTGTTAGGCTTTTTACTCCTTTATACTATCTTAAGTAGTAGGTTAAATAAATGCTTTAAGTATTTTTAAAAATTTGTGGATTTCAGAGCAGTGGAGAAATAATCGATTCTGGCTTAATGCAAAAGCTGCTTGATCTAATTCCTTCCTGATATTTGAGGTTTGAACCAAGACCTGTAGAGCACTGAAGACTATTGAATGGTAGGAAAGGCTATGACAAGGGAGTATATTAGGCTATGAATTTAGAAGCAGCCAGGCCTGTTTCTAAATTTGAGCAGATTCTACTCATATCCAGTGCATAAGAGTGAGATCTCCAGCATCTGCAAGTCCTCTATTTTCAACAGGTTTTACCTGGTGAAGGCAAAGTTCATTATCAAAGTATTTGTATCATGAGTTGTTCATGTCTTTTTGTGAACCCAAGGAGTATTTCTTAGCTGCTGTCACACTTGCAATCAGTGTCTGTGGCTTTCTCTTGCTCACCTCCACTTTGTTGTGCTCGCTGCTTACTATTTCTGCAGGTACAGGAAAGTTGTTTCTAATGTGTGTGAAGGTGGTGTAGACCTGCAGCAGAACTTAGCACAGCACATGTGTCCACTGATTGCTCCCAAGGGACTTCAGATCAGCATCAGAGAAGAAGGCCTAGCTGTTAAGCCTGGGGAAGATGTCACCTTCATCATCAGACAAGAGCAGGTAGAACACTGGCTTTATGAACATTTCCTCACCATATTTATGGCTCCTTTCTCTCTTACCTTCTTTGCTGCTAGATTAAGTTGTGAGAAGACAAAGACAAATTACTCTGCACATATTGAAACACCTGTTTTGAAGTGAATCAGACAATCCAGTAATCTCTCAGTGAATCACCAGATTCTGCCCACAGAATGGTGTTTGTCTCCTCAGCAGCATGGTCAGTCATGATTCCCTAAAGGCTGTGGCTACTTTGAAAATCAAAGGAACTAAATTACCAAAGTCTCTCTGGATTGAAAATTTCAACTCGGAGAAGAACAGAATTGCAGAAAACAGTTAATATTCTGGTTCAAGTGGTTCTTTCTGTTTCCTTTCAGAAAGGAATCTGCTTACTGCAGGGGGATCAAACTGGATGACCTTTGAAGGTCCCTTCCAGCTCTATGATTCTATGAATCAGGCATAGCTTTAGAGAAATCAGCAAAGAGCACAGCATTAAAAACTCCTATTATATGCTAGTTATGTTGCCAAAGATAGGGCATTTTTTTCTCTTTATGGAGAGAGATAATACCCTGAGGTCCTGACCAACTGATTGTTGCTGTGAGTGTCTTAATGCTTGCTTCTTACTGTTAGGCTCTAACCCTTGTGCTAAGGTTACTGGAGCATTATTGTACTTCCTGGCTAACTCCACTGATGTGCAAGAATTTGAAAAAAGTTCATGTAAATTGGCAAACCTTAAAACAGGCACTTGGGATTTCTTCCTGTAATGGGACCAAAAGGGTTCTGGTGCAGAGCACAGGGGCTGCTTCATGCTTTGTGAGCTATGCTCACCACTGTGTGGCAAGTTTTTCTGCCTTCTTTTTTTATAATTTCTTTGGAAATGTTTAAGATAACAGAGGAGCGTTTGGTTGCTGTTTGGACTCAAGGAATTTTGATTGGCAGCTTGGCTTTTTTTTTCCTGCTGTGTAGATTCTGAAGCTTTTGTCAATCTCTGCAGTGATACGTTAAACATTTTAAAAGTTTCCAAAATCTTCACAAGTCAGGAAACCCGTGCTGTGTTTTCTGATGAAGTTCAGTGCTCCAGTGCATTGAACTGGAAGACAGATTTAGGAGAAATCTAACAGTTTGCTGCCCTCTATGGCTAAGAATAATATTTATATCCAAAAGTTCAGAGTGTTTAGAATTTAATCTAAATATCAAAGTCTAATGAGAATTCATAACAATTACCAAGTTTAATAAATAGCTTTACCATGATAAACCAAAATGTAACCCTTTCTCTGCTGAACAAAATTAACTTACTTGTTACTAAGTGCAGAAATGCCAGACATCAGGCAATAAAGCATTTTGCAAGTGACCTTAGAAATAATGATAATTTATCATTATTTTTTCCCAGAATTTTTCTGGCTGAATGTATGACTAAATAATGTATATGATTAAATAATGTAATGGCAGTCATCTATTTTGCATGGAAGTCCCAAATTCTTTTATATTTTACTGACTTTTCTCTATGTGACTCATTTGTCATCTGTCCACCAATCTCTATCTTTCCTGGCCAGGAAAATGAAAGTGCTTGCTGTTTTGAAGACAGCACTGTCATCTTTACTCTAGGGAAGCTATTGGAATAAAAACATTAAGAGAAGCTTGCATCTACTGACTATCAACACTGGTTTCTGTCTCACCTGGAAAAAAATATGCATGTGTACTTGTTAGCATAAGAAAGAGTGAACAAGAAGTGTTTGCAAGCTAATGTCATCTAAAGAGATTCCATTTACTGGCACATTACTGGCAAGAAGACATCTCTTTTGCTTTAAACTATAATAACATATTTTCTCCTTTGCTAAATTCTACCCATCTGTTGTCAAAAGAAAGATATTATTTGGAAGAAAAATTATTTCTAGTGAAGAAGCTTTCAAAGTCCTTTCTGTGTGCTGAAATGCGATGTTTAGGTGTTTGATAACCCTGCGGGTTCCTGATTATGGGTGTTCTTTTACATGATAAGCAATGCTCTTTCATCTGATAAAACACAGGAGAAAATCAACCAAACTGCCACATAATGAAAGGAGAAAATGATAGTGTTATTTCCTTCCCTTTGTAATGCCAGGGTATGTAAGTTCTAGGCTTTTGTTCTCACCTTTGATTTTACCTTTTGGGATTAGATTTTTATATAAACCTAACTTCAGAGGGTGGTTTATGGGGAAGTGGAGGGATTTTTCAATGCTTCCATCAGTGTCAATTCCTCTCTGCTCTGATGGCCGTTTGGGTCACCTGTCTCACATATGGATGTATACAATCCTTTCCTAGAGGCAGGGAAGATTTTTGAAACTGATGCTGGCATTACACAGTACAGAATATTTTCTACCAAGTTTGGCTCTGCAGCCTACTTTAGTTGCACATCTGTGGTGGCCACTTGCTGTCTGTCTCATGTGAGCAGGAAGGCATTGCTGGAGACCAAGGAAGCAGGTCAAGTCATGAAGGCAGTGCTGTCGTAGTATGGAGAAGGTGTTGCTGCTTACAGCTACAATTCATTTTTCTTTAACTCGGCCCACATCACCAGGCCACATAGCACAGGCCTGAATTCTCTCCTGAGCTGCCATAATGTGACAACGTGAATGACGGATGTATGTTTGTCCTCTGACAGTAGTGTCAGTCTTGCAGTATTTTAGGCTTGAGTTCAGAAAGGCACTGTCATTTAAAGAAGCACTTGGCAGAAGGGCAATGAATTCTAAATTCCATGAGGTTTTTTGACATGACAGAATTATTTGACTGGACTTCTAAACCATTTCCCAAACTCAGCTCCACAATCCACATCATTACCCATGCACCTGGTTTTGCAATAGGGCATGGTGGATGTAAGCGTGCTGTTAGCTCTGCCTGATGCACTACGTCTCTGTTGGAAGATCCCACCTTGGATCTTGAAGTGGTTAACACTCAGAGGGTGTGATCAGAAGGTGCTGTGAAGAAGGTCTTAACCAATTAGTTCTATTTTATAACTGAATGAGCAAGAAGTTCACTGGATGAATACTAATTCTCAAAAATAGCAGTATTCCTATTTTTACAGTCATGTGATTGTCACTTCAGAACTGGGCGCTGCCCTGCACCATTATGTTAGTTAACATCCAGCTGCTTTAAGACAAGAATGATGGTACTTGGAAAGAGGTCTGAAGCGTCTTATTTTAAGCTGTATCTCCTTGCTGTGGAAATGTACTGTTCTCTCTGTTTTGTACACAGCATCTGTTGCATTTAAGTCTTTGCCATGGATTATGGGGTTTTACTGCACCTATTGCAAATGACCCACAATATCTGGCTGGGGCTGGAAATTCTGTCTACTTTCATTCTGCTCACTGAAAATATTTTTGATCTGTTTTCCTTTTAGGGTGATGTGTTGAATACCAAATATCAGGTAGATCTTGGAGATGGCTTTAAGGCAATATATGTGAACCTTACAATGACTGGAGAACCCATCCGTCACCGCTATGAGAATCCTGGGATCTACCGTGTCTCAGTGAAGGCTGAGAATGTGGCTGGGCACGATGAGGCTGTGGTGTTCATCCAAGTCAACTGTAAATCAGTTCTTTGGTTTTCTTAATTTTCTTACTGTATAAAAGCCTTGTTACAACTGTGAAGCAGTAAAGAAAATTATGAGTTGCAATTAGGAAAATTTCCTGTTTTTTCAGTAATCTCACACAGTCTTGCAGCACTGTGTGTTGTTAATGCAGAGGCCTGTAAAGCTGATCTATTAGGAGGTCAGAGTTGGTTTGGTTTGGATTTAGGAGAGGAGAGTGTATTTACGAAGGATGGTGCACTAGGAAGAGGGTGGTGAGATGCTGGAACAGGTTGCCCAGAGAGATGGTGGTGGAGGCCCCATCCCTGGAGACATCCAAGGCCAAGCTTACTGAGGCTCTGAGCAACCTAATCTAGTGCAAGATGTCCCTGCTCACTGCAAGGAGGTTGGACAGGATGACCTTTGAAGGTCCCTTTCAACACTGTGATTCCATTATTATCTTTTAAGTAGCAGGCATGCTTCAGTTCAAATCTCAGTCTTGTTTCATCGTCCTAACTCAGTCTTAATTCATCATCATCAAGACCCCAATCATTGATAGTCTTACCAACTAAAATGTAACACTTCACACTAAACCTTTATAGGAGCTTCTAGGTGTCATGTGAAGGAAGTGAACAGACATGCTGAGAAATGTATAAGCTTTTATATGTTTTTATGGTTCTAAAAAAGAGTCAAAATCTCAGTGTTTCTAAATGTTGGATCTACTTTTTAAGCATTTGAAATGAGTTTTTTAGGTAGCTGCTTCTCAGAGTTTTAAAGTGGAACTTGGGCATAACTTCATGTTGGCAGACAGTATTACTTGACTTATACTTCTCTCCCTCTCCTCAATTAAGACCTAAACCCCCATAAAATAGATTTAAAAGAAAAGAATATCACTGCACAGGAAATATCATGCATCATTGCAAGCCTAATGCACCTCAGTCATCTCATAATTGAAATGAAGGAAGAGACTCCTGACTGGAACTGAATTCTCCTCTTCCTTCAAGATTCAAGATAGCTATTGCTTTACCTCTTTTCAGATGTGTCAGAAATTCAGAAACAAGTAACATGAAAAGAAAGCTCATCTTGTATTCTCCGGGTGTGTGTTCTCTGTTGCAAGCTGTGTATCTTCCATCCTAATCTCAAAGCAGTGGGAATTGCTGGAGCCACATCCAAGGCTGTGGATAGACTGTGTTAGTGTCACCCTGTCTGGTGACTAGTGATATTTATGTATTTTGCCAGTCAGAGACTCTGAATACTGTTACAAGTTCTGTATTGATTAGCAATTGGAGCCCAACCCATATAATGCTAATGGCCAATTACTGATCAAAATCAAAGGGAAATGATCAGAATCAATTACTCCACCTCAGTTTCATTATCTGTTTCTTAGATGTGTTCATTTTTTTAAGTCATCATAAATTACTTAGGGCTTCACCTTTAATCTTTTGGAGCTTATAGATGTTGAGGAGTAAATTAAGCAGAGGGACAGTACATCCATACAAGCAGCAAGCAGCAAAGAAGCTGTGTAACAACCTTCTTTCTAGGGAGAACTTTTCATTTTTCATAGAATGATGAGCAGCAGCAAACCTTGAGAGAAAGCAGAAAGACCACTTTCTCAAAATCTAGTTCCGGTGTTGCCTACCTCAGGATAAATTATAAAAATGTAAGATGTGGATTGTAGTTTATGTGGTGGATTTACAAATTGAATAAGCCACAGGTATTTTATGCAAGTGTAATGACTGGTGTCTTGAGATGCTGAAGTTCAGTGCACTGCAGCAGATGTCTGTCCATTCCATTTAGGAAGGTGTTCTTCACCATGAGGGTGCTGAGATGCTGGAACAGGATGCCCAGAGAGATGGTGGTGGAGGCCCCATCCCTGGAGATATCCAAGGCCAAGCTTACTGAGGCTCTGAGCCACCTGATCTAGTGCAGGATGTTCCTGCTCACTGCAGGGGGGTTGGACTAAATGGCCTTTGAAGGTCCCTTCCAACTCAACTGATTCTATGAATAAAGTTACTGTACCACTAGCCAAAATACAACATTGATAAGCAGATAAAATCATTGTAATGATACATTTCTTTTATACAAACAATAATGCTTACAGCCTTCTTAGGCAAAAGTTCAGAAAAGAACAAACTTATTCTGAAGGTGTAATTTGAAGTACAGAAGTTATCTATTTTGAGATGCAAAGAAATGCTACCCCAATACACACTCCTATTTTAAAGTATGCATTGGAATCTTATTTGTGGTGTAAGCCTAACAGCTTTAATTTTTAAATTCAAATTAGTAGTCAGTAATGTTATTTTTCAGTTTCCTGCTTTTTCTCTTGGCAGTTTGAGATAGATTTGTTAAATTTCTATTAATTTGATATTTTATAAAATAAAAGCTGAAATGCTTTCTCCACTTCTTAGCTGGGCAATTTGCTTATGGTTTCTGGAATTGGATATGGACCAAAAAAGTACATCAGAGAAGTGCATTTGGAGGATTTGTCATGTTATGCTAGGATTTAATTTGTGATATTTTTACATATGGGGTTTTTTGCTAAAATGAGATCCAATTATTTTCATAGCATTCATCACAGAAGTAGAGTGGGAGGAAAAAATCAAATCAAGACTTTGTGGTGAACGAGTGAGAGACTTTGGGGGAAAGAAGCATTAATAAATTGATGGATTCTTGTTTAATGATATTTTTGAATTTTGTTTAGCTCCACTGCAGGCTTTAAATTTAGAAGTGGTTCCAGTTGTTGGGAGAAACCAGGAAGTGAACCTGACAGCCATCATACTGCCCAGGAACCCTAATTTGACAGTCTTCTACTGGTGGATAGGAAACAATCTGCAGGTACATAAAATGTTTTTGACTCTTTCCAATAAAGGTTGAGTGTTGCCTTTTACTTGAATAGAAATATTGCCATGTTGCATGACTTCTTTTAGACCATCTTTCATTCCAAATAGCCAGTTCTTTCTGGTAGCAAGAAGTATCTAATGTGCCTGGTTTTATCACATACATCTTACATGTTAAATTACTTCTATTGCTTATGTAGAAATGGAAATTTCTCTTCTAGAATTGGTTTGAATTTCTATGCTATGTAGGGGGCGGAGGGAACAAACATTTCACTATCTGGAGGGGGGGGAATATCTTGTGGGAGGAGGATGCATTTGGGATCATAGCATTGGTGAATGATGGAACTTGGATTTATGTACTTCCATGTTGATAATGTGCGCACTGTAAATTTAAGTGCTGTAAAGAAATATATTTATTTTATATATAAATACTTTCTATGAGTATACAATAAATAGGCATATCAGCAATAACTGGGATGGATATCTAAAAGGATATCAAAGCATTCAAACAATCTAGTGATATTCACTTGGGGATGGAAAGTCTAGATAAACAGATCCTAGAGGAATAAATACTGAAGTATTTCTATTGGGAATATTTCTTGTCTAGCTGATTTTTTTTTCTTAAATTCTTGCAATAACAGATAAGTAAAATATTTTCTTTGTGAGAAATAATAAGTATGACAGAGGAATGCTTCAGATAAGCACAATGAACTTTCTTCTTACCAATGTGGTCTACCATAATCTCAGCCTGTAACTTGTTGCTGTTACTGACTTTGCTGTTGCCAGAAACAGGCACTGCAGATCAATGTGGTCTTGTGAAGGGTTTTGTAGTTTGTACAGATGTGGGTAAGGAACTAAGTATCTCAGTTCTGCCTTGGACTGGTGCACTTCCAGAGGTCATGCTCTAAGTTTGCAGGGTTAATCCTTTTGACTTTTACTATACCCTACATTTTTTGAGGTAAACGGCTTGCTTTGTTATGATATTTTAGAAATTCATGATTCTGACTCAAAATCTGTTTGCTTCAATGGGATCTGAATGAAAACCTAATACTCTACCTGTTATTCTAAAATAAGTGTTTTCCCCATCTGGCAGCTGTTCTGTTAATCAGTGTCCCACTTAGGGAAAGAAATATTCTGTACTGAAAATTGTAATTGAGCAATTTGAGAAAATATTGATTAATTGAATAATTGATGTGAAACTTTTTTTGCTAATGTTTTTAGTGACGATCTCTTCAGGCACTGTTTTTGCAGTTCTTGCCAAAATTTCTGGTTTTAACTTCCCTTTGTATTTAAAGCCAATCCTTACACTAGAGTGTTTTCTGGTGACAAAGTTTGCCGAGACAGGAGATGTCAGAGTTACAGTGCAAGCTTCCAGTGGGAGCTCCATGCTTCAGGACTCAAAAGTTGTCCACGTTTTTGGTGAGACTTTGATCTTGTTAATTATTTTTGTTTGTTTATCTCATGTATACTTGTTTCCTTTACCTCATAAACCAACCCTGAACCTGCTGTAAAATTATATCTAACACCAAAATTAATTCTTAAAATTTGATAGATGAACTGTCACTAGGTAACTCCATGAAGTTGAACAGCATCAGTGTAGAAAGGGTTGCATCTAAAACATTTGATTTTAACTTTGCTTCTTTAAAATGTAGTTCCCAAATGCTATATGCAGCAATAGTATATCTAATAGTAGTATTTTGGCCTAGGAATATAGAGTTCCTTATAATTTCTAAATTAATTAGTCTAAATACCTCAGGGGGGGAAAGAAAATTTTAAATGTGCATTAAAGAAGATGTGCCTCTTATCACAATATATTGCTGTTCCTTTGATGTTTATCTGAGAGTTTGGATCAAGTGTATGTAGCTCCATGGTAATTACTGAGTAACTCTTCAGAACTTGTTTCTCATTGTGCCCCAGTGTATTTTTGTTGTGTCTTACAATGTGGTGACACGGCATTATATACTGTGGAAAATGTTGTGTTGATGAATTATTTACATTTGCATTTGTGCTGCCACGTGTGGGAATTGTGATAAGTGAAAGAGCTTCTTTTTAATGCTGAGCTAAAAAGCCTTTGGAGATCCAGAACATGATCCATCTTCTATTGTCCAGCGAGGATTGAATTACTTACGATTTTAGCATACTTAGTAATTTAAAATAATAGTAAAAAACACACTCATGCTAAATGCTGCTTTTATGAGCCTTCTTTCCTAAGATGAATGGGTTTATGGCTTTATCATACCACTTAGAATTGCATCCACTTTTTTAGAAAGCATTAGAGGTATAACCCATCTTGATGTGATCAGTTCAGAGCCTTGTTTGCAAATGCTGCTTCTGCTCTTCATGTTGACCAATCCTGCTACTAAGAGCATAAAATAAAGTAGTCATTGGGGGAATAAAGAAACCCCTGGTAAAAAAAAAAACACACTAAAATTCTTTTGGAAGCGATAGAGAGGCCAGATTTGACTCATGCATTCCAGAAGTTCTCTTTCTCTGCTTTGGATTAAGCTCCCCAGGTGTTCATTCAATGAGCCCATATATAGTAAGAGAAGATTTTTAGAGACTGTTTTCTGAGGAACAGACCATTTATGGCATTTCAGATGTTTTGGGCTTTATCCAGAGAAATGTGCTTTGTTTTTATAATTTGAAGAGGGCAATAGGTAGCTTTTGGTATATCAGTTCTAATCTAATTTTCATAGCTAAAAGAATACATTAAAAAATCAGTATTACATGAAAAATGTGAACATGTAATGGGCCAAAAAAGCACATGTTTATGACTCAATGAGAACAAAATCTATCAGTGCATTCCCATTACAAAAAGAAACCAACCATGTTTGTGTGGTGTATTGTCCTCAGGAAAAATTATTTGGAATGTTATGACCCCGTAGGGTATATGTAAAGCTCTGTTGTTTATTTTTTTCCTTTTTTCTTTTTTTATCTTTAGGCACTAATTTGATGATGTGGGCAAAAATACAGAAAGAAATGAATAGTGTACTCTTGCACAAAGTAGTAGAGTTCCTGGACACCACAGCACTGCACACTAAATAAGGCCAAATATATATATATATGTATCAGATTATACTATAGAATCGTTGGATCACTGGGTTGGCAGGGACTTTCAAAGGCCATCTAGTCCAATCCCCTGCAGTGAGCAGGAACATCCTGCACTAGATCAGGTTGCTCAGAGCCTCATCAAGCCTGGCCGTGAATGTCTTCAGGGCTGGCGTCTTGACACCCCTCTGGGCAACCTTTTCCAGTGCCTCACCACCCCCATGGTGCACATATCTATTTTTTAATTTCAGCTATTATTTCTGCAAAATAGGGTTTTTTTTAGCCTTGTTGGTTACTTATTCCAAAAATGTTTGGTTTGTTTTTTTTTCTCCTCCTAGATAATTTTCATGTTCTTCCTCTGAAGTTTACCAAGCACCTAGACATCTACAACCCTGACATCCCAGAGTGGAGGGAAGACATAGGGCGTGTGGTAACAAGACTTCTTGCAAAGGTGCTCTTTCAGATTGCTTGTAAAATGTTCCCATGCCAGTTGTAAAGCTTGACAGTTAATACCTTCTCATTTAGAAAAAAAGGAGGCAGTGCAATCAGGTGAACCTCATGAGCCACATTTTAAACAAGTTTGAGCCTAATATTGCTTTTGCATGTAGCCTGCACATGATGATACTGTAACATTGAAAGTTTTAGTCTAACACAACCTCATTGGCATTTATTGCTAAGTGGTGCTGCTCTCTGAGACAGAAGTGTTGGTAAATACAGCTGATTCCAAAACAGGAAAAGTAGCTTCAATCATAGCATCATAGAGTTGGAAGGAACCTTCAAAGGCCTTCTAGTCCAGCCCCTCTGCAGTGAGAAGGGACATATTGCACCAGATCAAGTTGCTCGGAGCCTCATCAAATCTGGCCTTGAATGTCTCCAGGGAGGTCTCCTCTCTGGGTGAATTCCCAGCTTTCTCAGTTTATACCTATTCCATAACTGGTGTCACTGAAACAAACATTTTCCTTGTAAAATGGTCCTTGCATTTTTATAATTACTAAATCATTTGCAAAAGACTATGAATGATTTAATGGCAATTCCGAATCTGTTAGAGACAGGCTACAGGAAGTCCCTAGTGTGCTGTCATTAGAATTGTGTCATACAACACATTGTAGACTTTGGGACTAAAAGCACAAATTTGCACAAACTGTCTTAAGAATGGATGCCTTTGACTGTCAGTGAGGGATGCAGCTATTAGCCAACATTTTGGGTACTGAACCTGGGTGCTCTTAGTCTCACCCTGGAAGACTTCTCTCTCACCATTAAAGAGAGATGGATGCACTTGCCTCTTCAAGCTAAGGTCAGCTGTAATAAAAATGCCCTTCTAAGACTAGTAAGTGTCTGAATAGCCCACAAAGGATCCTAAATCACTGTGGATTTTTTTTTATGTTACCCTAGAAATACACAGACATTGCAGAGTTTTGCTAAAACTGCTTACCATTTCATTTTGCTTCTTTCCATGATGCCACTAAATCTCTTTAATGCGATAACAATGCTTAGCTCCTCCAATCTTCAAAGAGCAGCTCACATTATGTTTGGCTTTGTTCATGTTTTAGCTTCTGGTGAAATCCTCTCTGAATAGTAAGGATCTGAACCCTAAAGACCTAAAAGACTCATGTGAACTTGCTTATGCATTTTCTGTACAATATAAAGCATGCTGGTTTATAATTTTCCACACACCTCTGTCTTCACAGGAAACCAATGTACCCGAAGAAACACTCATGACAGTTGTGAAACCTGGTCTGCCCACAACTGCTGACTTGCATGTGCTACTACCAGCAAATCAGCCAAAAAGGAAGAGAAGTGTAACCAGTGATAAGGTAACCACGGCACTGGTCAGAACAGTCCCTACAGTGGCAGCACTCTTGTTGGTTTTGTGTGAAATTAAATGGTTCTCCTTAGCTAGATAGATCTTGCTTGCAACTGAAGAGAGATGTGCAAAAGCTAGCAGCAATAATGGCTGCTGTGTTTGACACATAATCACAGAATGTAAGGAGCTGGAAGGGACCTGAAGAGATCATTTGGTCCAATCCCCCTGCCAGAGCAGGAACACCTAGACCAGGTCAAACAGGAAGGCATCCAGGAGGGTTTTCAATGTCTCCAGAGAAGGAGACTGCACAATGTCTAATCTAGTGCTTACTTGTATTAGTGGATTTCTCAAGAGTAACAAATATTGTCATGTTTTTTGAACAGAAGTAAAAGTGATAACACGGCAGTCTGTGAAGATTTAGTACATTTTTGGTAGTGTACTTAGGTGTGACTGATGTTTCTTGAGATGGACAAGCCATCTCTCTCATTGTCTTTAAAAGCAAATTAAAATTTGATTCAAACAGAAACAGAACCTTGATAGTCGACCTAGAATGAAAAGAGCATCAAGTAGGTATTTTCTGTCTTTATAAGCAAACATCAATTGGATGAAACAAGTATCTTTTTCACTTGTCAAGGTACAAATATAATGAACGCAGAAACGAAAATCAGACAAGAGTTGCTTACAACTTATAATTTAAGGGAATTGATGGTAATAGATTCCTTGATTGTGCAAGCATTTTATTTCAGTGCAAAGTATTAATCTCAATTGCTACATTAGCTTCGTGCTTCAAGGCAGCTTAAAGAATATCATTATAATCAGTATTGTGTCAAGGGTTTTTTTGATGCTTGGCCATGACTTGCTCCCAAGCCTACTCCAGAAGAACAATCACACGTTGCAAATGATTTGGGAAAACTTCTGTCCAGTGAGAAATTCCATATAGTTTAGCAGGGCACAGTTTCTCTAATAAGCAGGGCTCCGGTAGGACCTCGCACTGTTTTTCTCAGACTAAAGGAATAATCATGAATTCCTCGATAACTCCCGGTCATCCTCCCATCCTTGTTAATGCCACGGAGCGTCCTGTCTCCGCTTGGTTGAAAAGCCCTGTGGGAGGCCGGGGCCGTTGGTGAGTTCGCACCTGCTTTCAATCCGCCGCTGGGGCGGCTCCGTCACTGGGCACCGACTCCCGGAGTTACCGGGGTGTGGCTCGGCCTCGCGACTTTCTCCGGCTTCCAAAAGCCCCAAAACCGAGCTTCGTGTCGGTTCTTTTTTTTGTCGACATTCCCTTTCCCAGCACGGACAGTTCTCCTCTTGAACTTTATCTCCTCAGCGAGTGACCGTTGGTGAGTTCGCGCTTCGTTTCAATCTGCTGCAGGGAGCAGTGGCTCTCGGAGCTAGCGGGGCGGGGCGCGGCCCGGCCTCGTAACTTTTCTCCGGCTTCCGACGGCAACAAAACCGAGCTTCTTTCGGGCTTTTTTTTTTTTTTTTTTTTTTTGGGGGTGTTTTTTTCTCGTCCGGG